>VWZW01003593.1:414913-447239 GCA_013397115.1 Edolisoma coerulescens | reverse complement strand
CCCCCCCCGGGCGAGGAGGAGGAGCAGGAGGAGGAGAGGGCGGCAGGTGGGCGGCGGAGCCCCGGGGGGGCCGGGACCCTCCCCGGATCTGGGAGGGGACGGAGCGCCTCCAATCCCCGGCCGGCAACAGCCCTGCAGGGCCCGGCGTGCGAGCCGGGGTGAAGCCTCCTTTCTTCTCTCCTCCTCCTCCGAACCGGACAATGAGCCCCGCGGAGGCGGGCGCCGGCTCCCTCCTCCTCCTCCTCTTCTTCCTCCTCCTCCTCCCCGCCGCGACAGCGCAGCTCACCTGCGAGAGGGNACACACTCACTCACACACACGGGGTGGGGGGGGCGCCCGCGCCGCCCGCGCATGCGCGCAGAGATCCCCCCGCCCGCCTCCTCCCGGCGCCGCGCGCGGGCTGCGCACGCGCCGCCTCAGCCCCTCACACACTCACTCACACACACGGGGTGGGGGGGGCGCCCGCGCCGCCCGCGCATGCGCGCAGAGATCCCCCCGCCCGCCTCCTCCCGGCGCCGCGCGCGGGCTGCGCACGCGCCGCCTCAGCGCCGCCCTCCCGCCCCTCACCGGCGCTGAGGGCGGGGAGTTTTCCCGCTCGCTCCCTCCCTCAGAGGATCAATGAGGTTGGAAAAGACCGCCGGCATCAGCGAGTCCGGCGTATGACCAACACCACCGTGTCAACCACACCGAGGTACTCGGTGCCACGTCCAGTGTTTCCCTAAACACCTGCAGGGACGGTGACTCCGCCGCCTCCCTGGGCAGCCCGTTCCAATGTCTAATTACAGCATCCTAGAATTGTTAGGGTTGGAAGAGACCTCTGGACATCATCCAGTCCAAACCCCCTGCCCAGGCAGGGTCACTGGAGCAGGTGACACAGGAACGCGTCCGGGCGGGTTTGGAATGTCTCCAAAGAGGGAGACTCCACGCCCTCCCTGGGCAGCTGTTCCAGTGCTCTGCCACCTTCACTGCAAAGTTCACTTACATTTACATCTTCACCCTTTCTGTGAAGAAATTCCTCCTGCTGTCCAACCTAAACCTCCCCTGGCGCAGCTTAGGACCATTCCCTCTTGTCCTGTCCCTCGTTCGGTGAGCAGAGCCGACCCCCGCCTGGCCCCACCCTCCTGTCACGGAGTTGTGGAGAGCCAGAACGCCCCTCCTGAGCCTCCTTTCCTCCAGGCCGAGCTCTCGTGAGGCGCCGCTCCCTAAAGAGCAAAAAGACAAGGAGGGCAAGGAAAGGAACTGGCCCCAAAATAAAAACTATTACATTGCTAAGAGCTCCTTTCTGAAGGGACGCAGTCCAATGACCTTTACGATTTTTTACTCTGCTCCCACAGTCGTTAGGGAATAATCAGCTTATGAGGGGAAAGCAAGGCCTTCAAGGTGTTTGCATCATTTCTGGAGTGAAAGCCCTCAGAAAACCACAAGGTTTTGCAAGAGTTGCTCTACAGCCGCCAGAGCTGGCAGTGCTACTGTCGTGGGGACAGGAGTCGGCATCGCCACCTTCCCATCTGCAGCCCCAGCCAGGCAGGCTCTGGCCCCAGTGAGTTATTGCAGTAATTAATAGCTACCTTTTATACGTATTCTGAATGCTTTGAAAGCAATGCCTAATCTCATTAAGTTGTGAATTGACTTATTTTCATCCTGTCGTGAAGACAGTCACTGCTTCCTTCACATCCATGGGAGATGGAGTCGGTAATTTGTTCCTGTACTGGAACTGCTGCCGTTGGTTCTATGGCCACCTGCTATGGGTTTTAATGAAACACAGAGCCACCTGCTATGCAGAGTGCCTGATTTTTAATAGACTTGCAGACTGGTGAGAATGTAGGTACCATGATACAGATTAAACAAGTCCAGCAGGCTGGAAAGAGGGTACCAGCTTTTAAATCCGTGACAGGGAAATAAGGCAAGAATGGTTTGTGAAACTACAGGCACAAGTTTGACAATAAGCAAAGAAAAGCATTACTTTTAGGTACAGTGCCATTTCCCCAATTTTAATAAAGCTTTGTGCCTAGAAAGAGAACACTGTTTCCTCTTGGTTTTTTTGGTTGTTTTTTTTTTACCACGGTAATCTGGCACAGTATCAAACTCATTCTGAACCAAAATAAATGAAAGGAAAATAAAATGCCCAATGCCATCCTGCTGCAAGGTTTTCAACAGATGAGTCAGTTTCAGAAAGAATGTTCCACCAGATTTGGAAACACAACAATTTGTAACATAGAAAAGAAAATATTACAGAATCATAGAATCGTTAAGGTTGGAAAAGAGCTCTAAAATCATAGAGGAATAAGAGAAAAGAAAAAGTAGTAAAAACACCTCAGAAGGGGAAAGCAATGCAATTTTTTTTTTGTTAGCTATTCTCCTTCACTAAAGCAGGAGACAAACTACTTTATCTTGTAAAACAAGCTTCTTGGCATTAGGGGTGTATTTATGCGTTAGGTGACAAATTTTCAAAGACATTTTACAGTCCTCTCACTAAATGCTTCCAGAGAAACTGCCTAACGGGTTGTGAGGCAAAAAGCAATGTCATGGACCAAAAACTAACAGAGATTGAACAGGAGAATGTATAGTCCTTCAAAATCATGGTGAAAATCCAAAAGAGTAAGGTGGTTTTAATTTTGTTGTAAATACCCCTAAAATAATCTAGAAAAAAGGTGGTACAGAAGGAGACAACATTTGTAGGGGACACAACATTCCTCCCAATTGTGGGGCAGATTGTGATGATACTTGGAGTGACCCAGCTGTGTAGGAAGAAAATATGGTGACGTTCAATATTGATAAATAATCATCAGTACAATGCCACGGATACTGGAGGAAAGCATTCTGTGTAAGCATCGCAAAGGGGTCTAAACCAAAGGAAATAGTTTAAGAAATGCTCAGGCATCCTAGGCAGTGCTTCAGTAGAAATCTCTCTCAGTTTATGAACACATGCACACAATGTATCGAGAGATAAAATGAGAAAACAAGAAAATGTTGTCTGTCTTGCCATCATTTCATTTAAAATAGTTTTACAGAATGAGCAGGGAGGAGAATGTACGTTGGACTGTGAAACTGAGATGCCCAGTTCCACTCAAGTTTTACACCAGAGCCCCATGTTTAGCTGCTTTTCACCTATGACTCCAGAACCTTTTCCAAGGAGCCACCTTCCAATACTCAGTTGCCAACTCTATACACATAGCTGATGTTCCTTATTATTTTATAGGTACAGATCTTCGCCATTATACGAAATATTCCATTTAAAATACATTATTAGTTGAATGTTGCAGGTGTGCTGTTAGATATTCAAATTACTGGAAGCAGTGAAAAGAGGAAATAACTAGATGAAAATATGTGGCAAAATAGTTGGTTATAATGAAGGAAGCTGCTGTCAAAAGTAACAGGAAACCACTGTCCCTTGTGACTGGAAGCTTGTGAGGGAAGGGGTGCAGAGGGCCAAACCTGAACCAACACAGTCATGGGAATTGCTCCAAATGAACACAGCTGGAAATCTTACAGCCCACAGGACACCACGCTCGCCATCGCCAGCTTTCACCCAAGAGAGCAAATTTAGGAATGGTATTTGTCTGGCCAGCTTGCAGTATTCTTCTGAATAATTATTTACTATGGATCTCAGAGGTTCTTTTTTGGACATGCGTATCCCAGATTTTATTAGCAATGATTAATTTTATAATTCACTGCCCAACAGGCTGCATCTCTCTGCAAGATTGTAACCAGTTTCACTGTACCCAACCCTTCAAAATCATAGAGGATATAACATTTCCTTTTGAAAGCAACATCTTGCATCTTTTACGTGATCTACCAATTGAGAGGAGGAAATTTATCTATTTTTAATTTCACACATGAAAACCATTTTTCTATTAGGCAACACCAAATGTGTGTGCTTCCACACACAAACTGCAATCCGCTTGCAGGAGCAGCTGTAATGAAATGTTGACATTGCAAACTGGAGCACTTGTTGTTTTAAGTTCTAAGTCTATAAAAATACCAGCAGAATACAGTTTATTATGCTTTTTCATTAACAGAAGGTAACATAAGCAATTTAGAATAAAACATTCCTAATCTAAGTTACTTTAATGTAATTGGCTTTACTTGTATAGATTATAACCCAAATTATTCTACACATTTTAAGAAAAAAAGAGAAATAGTACTTTATTATGACTGGACATACCATGCTCTGGGATTAAAACTATACATTAATATAAAAATCAAATTAATTTGGCTTTCAGCCAAGCTTTCTGAGTACTGCAGAAAAGTACCCAAGAAGTACCTTTTTAATCGTGTAACAAATGATTTGAAAGAGTATATCTTACATTTTGGCATCTAGTTAGCACTTCATTAATGACTAATTGCTTGGCACTAAGTAAAGTTCTTCTGTCATTGCCTGAATCTAGAAACAGTTATTACCATCAAAAGTCATCAGTTAAAATCAGTTTGCTATAAGATGTCCCAGCTGGATGTCTGCTAAAGTATATAGTTCCCTAAGGAATGAGAATATAGCAGAAAATATTTTATTTATATACCCTGTAAGTGCTATTTTCTATTCTTACTCTTTGACTAAGTTATTCCGTGAGTCTGACTGCACTTAGTTCACACAAGTACATCGGGGTGAGAAACACTAAAGAAATATAAAATATTGCTAAATTTACTTGTCAACTTAGAAGAAAATTGTATAATTTTTTGTTGAAACTGTGTAATCATTTCTGACAATTGCAGCACAGTTGTGGTATCTGCCACCTCAATTCTGTTATTTCCTGATTTTAGTGTGCTTACCTTTACAGGTCTGACGTTATAAATGCAGTGCCATGATTATTACTTGTGCAATTAATATCCAGGTTCTAGTAAGGTGCACAGTCTGTGACATTTGCACCTACATACTCCTACTTTTTGATCTGTGATCCTCTGTGATGTCCCTGCCTTCTTTACAGGGGAAAATAGGAGTCAGAATCGGATAAATATAACATTGCTGTAACTATCACCATCTTCCTCTTTCCTTTTGGAGGAGGTTTATGCTTAATACATAATACACATTTATTAGCTTCCACCCCTTAATAAGGAGGATGAGCTTCCTGCTTCAGTCATGACAAAATGAAATGTTCAGTCCATTCAGTTAAACTTGAAACCAAGCATAAAAAATATTTTAATTGATAAAAATGTCTGTACCAGACAAATCTGGTTCAAATAGATACTAGACACCCTATGTATTTGGAGTCTGGAGCTGGAGGAGAAAAACGTTACTAAGAATGCCATGCTGAAGAGTAGATGGATGTTTCACAGCTCCTCTCACTCACTCTGTTCAACGGATGTGCTAATATTTGCTCCCAAAGGTGTTGTGATTAACGCTAGAACACCTCCTTAGGCTTACACCTCTGCTTGTTTCTCATTTCCGGCAGTGATGAAGGGATGAGGTGGAATTAGAACAACACAAGAGCAGTCTGAACCAGCTTGGGTTCAATAATAATTACTTCTGAATTTTAAAATTAGTATTTTAAAAATCACAGCTTTAAAAAGAGTGTATCCAAGCAGCAGCTTCTGAATTCACCCAAGCATACATGTAAATATATATATGTTTACATGTAAAGTGAGTGTATACACGCACACCTGCTTTCAGAGGATTGCCTCTTTACATCTGCAAAACATTGTTTTCCCAAGGTCAGCACAGGCTCTTCCACACCTCTCAGCAGCGAGGAAGCTGCACACATGACAGGTTATTTCCTCACTGTCTCTCACACAACCTATGGGTTTTTCCACAGAAAGAGAATACTGTTCTTTGCTGTGCTGCCTTCCCACGCTCCAGATGTAGGGAACTCAGAACCGTGCTTTATGTTTGAGCCGTTTGCAACAGGGACACTGCTGGCAGCACGGGGGAGGGAGCCAGAGGCAAAGCACAGATTGGCAGCACAGCAGAGGCTGAATGCAGATGTCCTTCTTTTTCTGCTTCCCTGGTACATCAGCAGAGACAGCCCATCACTGGAGACATTACTGGTAAACTGCTTAAAAGGAAGCAAGCACCATTTCTTATGTCATATAAATATCTATCTACACATTTTCCATAAAGGATTGAGTTGCTGGGATGCCTACATGATTTATGCACAGTATGGAAGTAGCACAAACATGATGATTTACAACAGGTTTTAATGACCATCTGAAGGGGAAAGATACCAAATATGGTCAACAGCAACTGTTAATTGAAACTAGTAATATTTCATCTATGTAAACAAAGTAACGATCACGTCTGCCACAAGATTTCAAGAGATTTATCTTCCAGGCTCCCTAATATGGTTACATCTGTCCCCTGCTTAAATCCTATGTTCTTGCCATCTGCTCCAATGCACTTTTTTTCAACCTCAAGCAGTGATTAAACAACTATCTGGAAAAGCAAAACAGTATTTTTCAATCTTTGAGCAAAATGTTTAACAACTGGAAAAAACCTGGAAAACCAAACCCACAACCCCTTTGGCTCTCAATTGTTTCTGTGGTTGGAAGTGTTACTAGTGAGATGCTCAGCTGAAGTTTCCAGGAATCTTCACATCTGACTGTACAACAGGAAACACTGCACCCATAGATTCAAATATTTTTGTTATGGAGTGTAATAAATTGGGAGCAGATTAAACTACCGTTCAGTTAATCAGTCAATTGTGATTGAGAGGTAATGTTATATGGGGAAATCAGGAAGCATTTTGCTTGAAAAAGAAGGAAACTTCCTAGAATTCTTTACTTGCGCTGTGGGAAGCCTTGATAGTTGTACTCCTTTGAGATGTGCTTTGTACTTACCTCTCCTTGTCCAAACACGGAGAGCAGGAAGGACAGAGCCACAGCTTGCTCTCTTTTCTGTGTGAGGAGAACCAAAGAAGAGCAATTTCACAGATCCTGTGCTCCTGCCTTCTGGGCAAGACTGCAGCCTGCTGGTCCTCATGTGGGCCACATTAATCAGGGGAGCACTTTACTCTGCATCCATCGCCCTCTGTAGCCATAGAATGGTCAGTCAGAATCCATCTCTTAGTGCTTATCTGGAGCCTTGAAATCCTTGAAAGATATTAGAGATGCACTGAACATCTTGTTCCAGGAGAGGCTTGATGCAATGACAATACTGTCATACTAAAAAATTGCCTCATCCCTTCGCTAGGAGTTTTGTCAAACTTTAGTTTATTTTCTTGGACTGTTGCTTTCTCTTATATAGAAGAAATTACAGATATCACCTAACCATTCCCCTGAGCTTCATAGGAAGTAACTGGACTCGGTACCTCTGCTTTTCAATCTTTGCTCCTTTGGCTGGTTCACTACGCTGCTTCTGTCCCCTACCATTCGAATTGTTAATGCTTGCAAAGATGGGACACCAGAATTTTTTATACTGTTTGTAAAACATTGTAAAGTATTTTCAGAAATAATGCATAACAAGGCAAATTTATGATGGCTTTTTTATCCACAGGTAATAATCCTTGTCTGAAAATCTAGGAGTATAATGTCTACTGGTATAAGTAGGTCCATTTAAGGGCTTGCCATGCACTACTGGAGAGCTTTGCTATGAAGGATGTGTAGAGTCAGACAGTTCAGCTTCAGATTTAATAAATACCATTGCTTAAATTACTAAGATAGACAAACTACATTGTTTTACGGCCAACATTTTCAGAACAACTTATGCAATTGTCTTAGGAATACCTTTGGGATAAGCAGAGCAGCAAGCCATCATCTGCTGTAGTCTTTGCATCTTGTCTGTAAGTCTGAGCTGCTGGTAATCCCTTTGGTACCTGCTGCGTGCCAAGGGCTTTGCTGGGAGCTGCAGTTAGGTGGATGCTGGTTTTTTAGGTGGATAGATGATGTTTTGCTCTACACCTGCCTCAGTGAAAGTTAGCCAAGTTATAGTATACTCACTCATTTTCAAATGAACAGGAAAAGGTAATGCCTCAGCTCCTCCAAGCACTGTGTTTTTTCCTGTGTATCTTGGGTACTGTCAGGATGATTGGGTTCAGTTACAGAGTCAGGTCATTGAGAAAATGCTGAATGTTGGGATTTAGCAGATGCTGTTCTAGACAACTTACATTAAAAGGAAAAGACAACATTTAGGAAGACACCTGCATAAGGTTTCAGTATTCTCTACCCAAACTGAGAAATCCATGTATAAAATTAACCTAGGTTTCTAGATCCAAATTCTCTCTTAAGGTATGAAAGAGTTTTCTTACCAATACAAATACTATGGGGAAAATAGAGGCTTTCCAAAATTTCATTTTAAATAGGAAGGATAATCATGACAGTTTCACATCCTTATAATACTCATGCTGAAAAGTCACTTTAACATTCATCAGAATAGTTTCTGATAGATGGAAAAAAACCACAGCAATAAATATATTTTTAAAGTAAACAAGAAATCTGTGTGTATGGAAGCAAGGCCTGTTTCTTGAGAAAAATCATCTGATCTGGAGCACTTGGACTAAACGGTCCAGTGTTTATAAATGTGACTCAGCTGGAGATGGTTTCTGAACTTCTGAAATTTTGAAGAGATTTTTCCTGTATACTCTGGAAAAACTTCAAAGTACACTCAGCAAGCAAATTTCAAAAATACAATGGGTGTACTTTAGCTGGTGTTCACCTAAAGTTTTACTGCAGTCTGATTGAGTCTGTGGCCAAACCTGACATCTATAAACTAATTTTCATTTGCTTATCATCCTTTCCCATTGAGATCCCTGGGAAGATGAAAAGATTTATTTAAATATTGAAATCTGAGTCTTACAAACCTAAACAAGACACATGCTGACTCTGTGAGAGGATGAAATCTCTGGGAACAGAGTTTTCTTTTACTTTTCAGTAGGACCCACCCTTCATGAGGATGAGGAACCTAATACCTGATACTGATTTGTAAAGAGAGTTTCTGACAGTTTGTGGTTAATACTTCCTACAAATACATGAGAAGTAAACATTCAACGCTGCTAAAATCTAAGTTTGTCATTTTAAAATGTCCTCTTCAGCTACTTCTGTATGTCACGTAACATCAGAAAAAACACATATCTAAGACTCAAAGGAGCATTATTACACCCTGAAAAACTAGACATTCATCATCAATTATCATTTGAGAGCTGCAAGAGAAAATACTTTCCCACCAATTATTCTGACATAATGTAGGATTGGAGTATTTTATTCTATACCACAGTTTATGACATCACTTTTGCCAACACGCAATCTGAACACTTTTCAGCACATTATGAATAGCAACTAAAATTGGACCAATTTATTATCTTATTCTCTCCCTGGAGGAGAACTGGAAATAAGCTACATTGTTTTGCGACGCTTTGTGTTTTAGATGTATCTCAACATACTCATAGTTTTCAGTAGAGAAGATAAGATTGAAGAGGCCGATACTGAACTTGAGTCAGAAATTAGAGTTTCCAAAGGTCCTTCACAAGGACCATTATTCTGGCCTTCTGCATACTGTTCAAACAAACTGAGTTTAGGAACCTCTGTCTCAAGCAACTGCAGCTCAGGTGGGGTTTATGGAGATAAGAGAAATATGAGATAATGTAGATTTGGTGTTGGGAGCAGATTTTAGAAGATGAACTTGAAATCAAGCAGTTTGCTTAATTATGGACATACAACAATAAAAACTGAATAGGATACAAGTACTATATAACTAAACAGAGCGTATGGAAAACATGAAAAATATGGTAATATTTTTAGCAATAGATCCTTAGCTTAAACAGTATTTTGCTTTTTGCCTTCTGGCTTAAAATACATATCAAAAAATAAAAGAGGATTATGAAGAAGAATCTAAAATGACTACAAGAGAAGACTGTAAAACAAGAGAAACTAGAAATAGTGTGTTTAAATGCTTTGTTCTATTGATGTTACTGAGAATGAGAGACAAATTTCTTATCTCCATTATCATTATCATCATCCAGTGATACCAGGAGGCCAATGCACTTGTAGGTACACACATCTGTAGGTAGTGACAGTTACTACTCTCTTCACATGCATATTAATGCAACGTACTTTGGCTCCGGGGCTCTGTGCCAGAGAACAAATAGTTCAGCAAAGGAAACAAAGAGCTTAGAAGATTTCTTTAATGGTTAGACATGTACATGTATAATAACAATGTGCTGACAGGGAGAGCAACTGCAAGCCTTGCTGTTGGTGATGCTTCACAGCATAAACTGATCACTCACTAGAGAAATTTCTCTCCTTTATCTATTTTACATAAAGTTCAGGTTCATTATGCCTTGGTTCTAGTATTTGGGGTTTTTTATGACCAGCTATTTATAATAGATTATTAAAAAATCAGACTGCATCAATTTTGTTTGGAGGCAGAGGGAATAAGCATGTGCATACATGAAATTTATTATGTCACTGCATATTTGGAAAAAACCCATTAGGATAGGATCTTAGGAAAAAGGTCTTCTGTTTCTCCCTTGTATCCTCTAATCCCATTTGAGTTAAGTGCTTATGTTTGGATTCCTACAGCTAGGAAACATCTTTCAAGACTTTTCCCTTTCAATTCAATAATTTTCTTCTGCTGGTTTCTTTCTATTAAGTAACTGGAGACAGGTATTTAAACCAATTTCTGCATAATGAGCTATGAGGAAAGGCAGCAGGTTGGATGGATGCTTACAGAAGTACACTGAGAAGATCTTACCCAGTTCCCAGCTCTTATCTTTTGAAAGCAGAACAGAATGAGGGCAATTTGACTTACTAGCTGGTCTACTGACCCGCGAGAATAAAGGGAATAAAAATGCCACTGTGTGATAAAATAGGCAACACTTGCAAAGCAATAACAGAATATGCATAATAGCTCAGAAACATCCCTAGGAAAATAATTAAGTAACTTTATGCTTCTCTTTTTATTAGGAAAAATATAAGGGGAAAGAACCACTAGTAGCTGTGTGGAACAGAGCTAGCTTTTCAGGAAAATACACAAGGCCAGATCTTCCCTCCTACTTCTTCACATGTTTTCTGCTCTTCAGGCCCATGGAAACGTGCCAGGAAAAATTAATTGGCAGAGGACCATATTATCTCTTCTGCATAGTTCCCATGTAGTGTCTCAGAGAAAGACCATGCAGCTAGGGAGCTGGCTGGAAAAGCTGCCTGCCTGGGGAAAACTGTCCTTGACTCCCACAGGTCCCAGAGGATATGTCAGATTTCAGAGGGACCTCTCTCTCTTGTTGATCTGAGACAATCTGAAGAATTCTGTCACTGAGATTTCCTTCTATAGATGAAAAGCTGGGGCTCATTCGAGCGTTTGGATTTTTCCATGTGGAATGGGGGAAGTTTTGGCCAGGAGGATGAATGCTGATTTAAGGACAGTTCTCTTAAACCAAGCAGTACTGATGGGTCACTGACTGAATGCAAGGTGAGTGAGTCTGCAGCTGCCTCAGAAATGTAGAAGAGGATTTGATCCTGGATAAATAAAACAAGGAGAGTATAAAGTCCTGGCTTGCTCCCACACAACCCACCCCCTCCCCTACCCTTCATATTTGGATTTTCCAGGCTCTCGGTACCCACAAAGGAGAACTGATGTTGTTAAAAGTAGCTGATTCCCCACTTTAATGTATTATGAACATAAAGCTACGATCCAGCCTACTGTTTTACCCAAGAACTATCAACCAGCCAAACTTCATTTCAGTTTCCTATTAAGTACTACACATACTTCTCCTTCCTGTCCAGTGGAAAATCCCATGAAGTAGAAAAAAAACCATTCTGGAGTTCACATAGATAAATTACTTAAGATGCCTCTCCAGTTGGGGTCTGCGAGGCATATGGAAGGGTCACAGCCTCCACGTCCTCAGCTCCTCAGGGGATTTCTGCATCCCTTCCATTAAGTGTCATTGGAGCCCTGTCCCCTCCTCCATCATTTCCTGCTGCCTTTGCTCTCCACCGCTCCTGCAGCAGGGCTCAGTAAGAAACTGTTCTGCGTGAGCTCCCTCCCATATGGCCGTGCACTAATCCCCCCTCCCACACAGCCATGCAGAGAGGGAAGACACTATGGATGTGGAAGAGGTGTTTCCCGGAGCAGCAGCATCTGCTATCCACATTATGTCAGGCAATTAAAAGGTGCAAAAGAATCCTGCTGAACAGTACTGCTGTTTTCTTCACCGTTCTTTGCCACATCTGCAGAGCTTCCAAGTATCCTGAATTTGCAAACAAAGATTTTTTTTTTTTTAGGGGGAGTCTTAGAATTGGGAGACAGCTTGCAATCATCTTTCCTCTCCACTTACAATGTCAAGGTACTTTACACAGGTTTTTTAGTTATTAATTTTGCTCCCTTGTCTTTTCTGATTGATCAAAAGTAAAATCAACCCTGGAACTTACTGAACAGTGAGAGAAGATAGGAAAAAAACCACTGACATTGAGATTTGTGAGAGTTTTTGAAAAAGCTCTGCTCCTGCCTATTTACATTGAAGCTTTTTTTGTGTATGCAGAGAAAGGCTGTCAGGAAACATACCATTTGTCAGGTCGGGCTGTCAGCCCAGTGCCCAGCAACTCCCTGTCCCTGCACAGGGATATCCTGGCATTACAGCCACTGTCACATCTCATTGCCTAATGCTCGCCCTGACGCTGGCTCCTGGCTGAGAGCGTGTTCCGTCAGGTTCTCACTTGGGAAACACCGAGCGCCATTCGGCGTCACCCGCCCCAGTGAGCTCACCTAATGACACCAACAGGAACAGCAACACAATGGTTTCTCTAGGTGGCAGATGTACTACGCTACAGAGGTCACAGGGTATTAACACAGAGTTTTATGTTAAGCAGAAACTCAGCATCGGTGTAGCGCGAACATCCTTGAAATGTCAACAGGCATTTTAAAACTTATTTCTCAAAACCACTTACTGATTCCTGTGAAAGAAAGCCACAGTCTTCAATCTAGGAAAAAACAACCTCCAAGCACATAAATAAACTCCTTTTGCTTTACCCACATCAGCAGCATGGTAGTGTGATTTGGTGATTAAATGAGGTGCAGAACATTTTGACTCAAGAGGTTCTGGGTAGGAAATCTGAGGTCGGAGCCTCACCAGTGACAGCAAGTCACCCAAGGGATTTGGGGCCTCAACTGGCTGTCAGGTGCCATTGATTGGCATCGTGCAGGTCACAGCCTCCCCCTCCCAGGGCATTCTGTTCTCCAGAGCCTCTGTTGTAATACAGTGCAATAGGAGGAACAAAAGTGAGGATCAGAACACTGTATTACTAAAACCCTTTAAGAACACATAAGAAACCTTGAGTTGGACTCAGTAAATAGCAGCCAGATCTCAGAGGTCACAAGAACACCAATTTTGCAGGTGAAGCTCTTTGAAAAAGCCACTGTGCTATTTTCAACACAGCTGTGTTCGGGCCTTTTATTCCCAGATCTCAAGCATCTCAGTGAGATTGGCTGTGACAAACAGCTAATGCTTTTTTACTTAGGTCAAGAGTTTGGCAATAGAGGCTTTAATACAATACTGAAGAGAGCGATGACTTCAGTGAAAAGCATTCTAAGCAAAATGGAGGTGTGTGACTGCCTCTTTCACCGAGCATAAAATAAAGAAATATACTCTAAGCTTGTGGATTTTATGCATACATACAACTCAGTGCATGTACATTTTTAATTGACTACACATTTCTGTACAGCCCTATGGGAAAGAAAAATACAGAACCTTTCAAACATGCCTTGGGAACAGTATCAGGAGTGATCAGGACATGAAGCATCTCTAACCAAGTGACAAAATCTGCACATTAGAGCAGAAGGCTGTCTGGAATAAGTTCCTCTAAGTGGTACAGGGAAAACGACATAATTTTGAGGAAGTTAAAATCTATGGAATCTTAATTTGAAGGAATCTTCCTTTCCATAAACTCTTCCGGAAAGTAACTTATTGGGAAAATTATTTGAGTAATTTGGGTGTCTTTAATACAATTATTCTGATGAATACCCTTTGCATAAAAGGATTTCCCATGAGAAAATTTTTTTTGCTAGTGATAATTATAACTTTTGTATTATTCAATACAGTAAAATAAGACAGTCAGTGAAGGTGCTTTAATCTAATCCCTTTCATTTAAGTTTGGAACAAGGCACTTGGCTAGTCGTGCATTATATGTACCTTCACATAAGTAGCAGTTGATGATCTGTATTGTGGCACTTCTGGAAGACACGTGGACATACACAGCCCTATTTGCAGGTCACTCTCTAAGCCACCACCAACAGGGTATTTTTTATCATTTCCATTTTCAACTAGGGATTTCATGGTACAAATAAGGGCAGCAGACACATTTGAAATGCTCAAATGGAAGAATTATCCATGACAATGTATAATGTTTGCCAGAAAATAAATGCAAATAGTACTTGGACTCCAAACAACAAAACTGTCTCGCAGATCATGCATCATTGTGCTAACCCAGTTCATTTTCCAAGTCCATAAATGTTGATAGTTTTTGAGCTTGTTAATGAGACCACCAGATTTTAACTGTCTCCAATCTGATGCAACTGCATTTCACTGGGCATCCCATCAAGCTGTCCCTTCAGTGTCACTCTCCTGTCCGCTCAGAGGAGCAGGCTGGGCATCGAGGAAGAATTTTCCACCTCAGAACCCTTTGGCATTGCTGAGCCTTGCTGCTGAGCAAAATCTGAGTACACCAAGTCCAGTGGCAGCTCAGTGTGCTTGTCTAGACACCCATGACCCAGCGCTGCCATGTTGTCCCATCTATCCCCACACAACAGACAGGCCTCTCTCAATGATTACTTGATTCCTTGTGTCCCAGACAACAGATGGGACCCAAGGAGCAAATTAAAGTTGTTGTAGCTGCAGTGTCCCCAGGGCATCTGCAGAATGCAGCAGTGCTCCAGGCACGCCCTTTTCCCTCCCAGCCCTTTCCTGTCTTGGAGAAATGAGGGTTATTCTCAGCTGTCTACACAGCTGTACCCTTTCCAGAGCTCCTCCGACACCTGGGAAATCCTTCTGCAGCCAAACAGCTTTGGATCTGCTTGGCTTTACCCTGTGTTACTCGAGGGTCTCGAGGCAGGATCACCGCTGCCAAGCTCTACTTCCCCCCCGGCACCCATGCGTGCGGGTGCAGCAGGAGTGAAAACAGCGGCACCGGCTGCGAAGGAATCGCGGCTGGGATGTCTGCCGTGGTCTGGGCAGCAGTGGGACTGTGCTCAGGGCTGCCGGAGGAACAACAGCCCAGGTCTGCACTAAAATGCTGTGCTGGTGTGCAAGAGCTCCCACACAGCTTTACTCCCAAGGTGCAAACACCGAGCTTTGGAGGCGTGGCCGGGCTCCCAAGCAGGCCCAGACCTATCCTGACCTATCCTGGGCTGAGCAAAAAGCACCTGGCAACCCCTGGCTTCTTATTCTAGTGTTACCAAAATGAAATGAGATACTACATGACTTTGATGGCTTTTGCAGCTTTTGTTTCGTGACGTTATAAAATTTTCCAACATTTTCACACAATGGTCAGGAAAGAGGAATATGAATATTCTCAAGTCATACAGCAGTAAAGACCCATACTCCTTGCAGCTTTGCCGCAGAAGCTCACAACCAATGTCTTCTGCCCTTGCCTACTCCGGCTGCTAACACAGCCAACAGTTCAAATTTGGAAGGAATTTGCTGCTGGTTTTCTCTTCCAGACTGTCAGCTCTCGTGGGTTACTATGCTTCATCTGGCTCAGGTTTCACAGACAACTGACTCCTAAGGATTTCCAAGGATCCGCTCAGTTCTTGAAGAATCCACACAACTGGGACTACACCAAGTTTAACTTGGAGGGAAGGGCAGAGTAGATTTTATATTATGTGGGTCACCCCTGTGAGTTTTACAGTTTGGTTTAATCCAGATTTCAGGGCTTATTACAGAGAAAAGTACGATCATGAATAATAGTAAGAAGTTCCTTTATCTCATTTCTCCTGTATTTTTAAATCCAAATAAAAGCCTCACGAAGTTCTGAATCACATAGCTGGAATCTATAAAACCAGAAAAACATCAAAGCACCTCTAAACTTGATCCAAAAGTGGTGTTCCCTGGAGTTTCGTCCATGACAGCTTGGCCCAAAATCATGATGGGTGGTGGGCCTTGTGGCTTCTGACAGCAGCAATCTCTCTTAGAAGCACAAAGGATTTCTTAATTGCATACCCTTTTTAAAAAATAAAATATAAATGTTTTAAACAAAAGATAGATGAAACAAAGCAACAAAAGGAAACACAGAATCACAACACAGTAAGATTAGGCCTTCAGATGACCTGAAAGCTGCATGGTAATACGAGGGCTTTGACCCAGCTGTATGGTATTTCTAACTCTGCTATGCAGCTGCAATTACAAATAGCCTTAGAGGATGTGCTGATCCTCAAGGAAAAAATGGGATTTTTGATTCGTAAAAAAGGATATTTGCTTGGCTAGTTCTGTATTTGCCATGAACTCTAATCTGGAGCCGTTGCTTACAGGAGATAAAAATAATTACAGATAAAGCTGCATAACCCAAAAAAGTCTCTGTTTCTACAGAGAAATTTTCAGTTCACTAATGTGAAGTCAACTATTTGTCTTAATTATTTGCTGGATTTTTTAAATTTTAAAACACGTGAACAGAGCATGTTTGTTTATCTAACCTGAAGTACTGCCAGCAGTCACCACCTCAATGTCTAAACTGCCAGCTGCATGCCCTTTATGTGACAGAGAGAAGTCTGACACCTCAAAAATATCACAGGACAGAGAATTTGATAAAATGGTTATCTGAAAGTAATGAGACTTTTAAATGGATAATTTTCTCATACACTTTTCTCATTTATAGAAGGTATTCTGCAAATTTAAACACATACATTCACGTTCCTTACACATTCATATCTTACAATTATTCACTTTTTCACCTTTCTTAATAAACAGGTTAAAGTTTCCAGGAATGTTCCACCACGTACAATGTCACATTTCCTGATCTGATTGTTGGCTCTGATCCTGCCACAGACAGACATCAGGAGAAACTGCTGCTGCAGTGGCAAGCTGGACAATCAAAAATATCTAATGAGAACCAAGAGAAAGACAGTGTACCTGGCTAAAAACACATACCAGTGCGTGAAGGCAGAATGTGGGGGTAGCTAAACAGAGGGGAAGGTTCTCTTTGCAACGGAAAGCACAGAAACTCATCACACGTGGAAAAGGAGCAGTACAAGGGGTTCGGTGTCACGCCTGCCAGCGGGCAGCAATGTGCAGTAATGCACTGCAGTCACTACAGATTGGAAAGGAATTTAAGACCAAAACAAATACATTCAGAATGTGCTTTATTTATGGTAAAAAGCATTTTTTCCTGGGTATCCTAAAATGTTTACAAATTAAAAGAGTAAAAAAAAGAAAGCTTTATAACCATGTAGATAAATAAACAAACAGGAATGAACAGAAACCTGAAATGCAGCTACAGCAATGCAATGCAGGGTAATTGTATCAAGAGTATAAAAGTATTACTGGGGGTCTACTTTAAAACAAAAGAAATCCTAATACTCTTTGAAACGTGAGCACGTGGCAAGCCATGCTCCCAAGAGCAGATGTAACTCCCCAGGATTTGTAAGACCAGAACAAACAGTCCCATATGTGCCCAGGTTAAAAGCACTCCCCAGATAAAGATGATCAAATTGGTATACAAACCTGCCTGCAGAGGAGGCTGCACAAGATAATCCGAAGGAATTTGATTAAGTGCTTAAGAGCCTATAATGAATTCAGGAAGTAAAACACCACATTATTACAGGTACCAGTGTGTTTATGTATTATGTAAACACTGCTGGCACTGGAAGTTAACCTAAGGAGTAAGGTTGACCAAACACTAAAATGAGACTTATTAAGAAAATATTGATATTTCCCAGATGAATTAATGGTTTGGTTCCTGTAATAAAACATATAAATAATGTTCATAGTTCCACTGCAATAAAACGAGCCAGTACTGGGCGTTACTTCACAGGGCCAGGTGGGAATACTGATATTTCTGGATAAAGAGTCATTCTGGTAAATCCTTCTCAACAGAGAAGCTGTAAAAGGTGCACTCACAATTCACTTTCTAGAAACTTAAAAAAGGCATCTCAGAATCATAAATTTTATACAAATGCACTGAAATAACAGTATGGTTTAAAAAAAAGAAAGCAACCCTAAGATCTCTATCATTGTAAACACACATGTGCTGGGACCCATCCAGCAGGAATCCTGCCCACCAGCTTTATGTAAAACAGGTTTCTAGAATGTAGAACACTTCCTGCTGCTCAGAACCGAGGCTGCAAAAGAACATATCAGCTGTGGAAATGCAGCAGCTTTTAACTCCTTATAACTCCCCATGAAAACCCCAAAGCTGCAGGAAAAAAATGGGGGTTTTTAGAAATATGACCCAATACTATTACATTTTTCTGAAACACAAGGTGATGCGACAAACTCAAACGTGACATATAAAGTGATTCAAGCTTATCAGTGCTGGGGAAAGTAACTCCTGATGCAGTTATGGATTGCACTGGTTTTGGTGATGGGATAGAGGGCAAAACCCTCTGTGATGTGTGTAAACCCTCTTTTACCCCAGGAAAACTGTGCCCTGGCCTAGAAAGGAAAGATGATAGGACTTGGCCTACCTTCTAAGCCTGCTCTGTCTCCACACTTCATTTGCATTGAGCTCTCTAGTTACAGTCCCTGTGCCATCCTTTTTTACGTAAAGAGTAAAAACTGACTACATCAATACCACTCCCAACACCAGCCCTGTTTGGAGACGTATCCACCCTGCACACACCCAAATACTTACAAGCTTCACACTGTTGAGGTGTTGTGGGACTGAAAAAAGAAAAGTGACTTGTCAACACCTGAGGTGCATAAAAACAAATCCAACTGATCAGAAGATGAGTCTACTGGCTCCTGTAAGGTGCTCCCAACTACATTTCCAGAGATGGATGGGCTGCTCATGCAGAGATGAATGCATGAGGGGGAGGGCATGTGGCTTCTGTTTTGGTAATAAGTGGTTTGGTAATACATGGTTTGACCACAACAGCCCCACTGGTCACAGAGCACTAAAGGAACAGTTGCAAAGGTCCTCAAGCTACCCAGGACAAAAAATAGCACATAAGGCAGAGCAATTAATTGGCTGCTGTATCCATATTGTACTGCTGTTTACTGGGAAATAATTGAGTGGTGTGATTTAAGCATGTTTCATTTGAAAAGCAGTCTTTCCTTAGCTAGCATTGTAATGGTATATTTTTACAAATTGAAGTTTTCCTTTTTAACATGATCACTCTTGAGAGATGCCCGATGTCACAACTCAGCTTTACATTTGAAATAATACTCTTGGAAATAAACCATATAAATGCTCTCTTGAAAGCAATTTTAAGTACCTACGATCCACACTGCCAGCGTGAAGGGAGATGGGGCAATTAAAAACTGAAAGAGAGAACTATTTCAGAACTAATAAAAGCTGCAGCAGAACGGACAGCACAGAGCACAGCACTCCAATCCTTTTCAGAGCTGTATCTGTCCCAGCCTATACAACTGTGTATCAGCCCCAGCTCTCCACAGCACTGCCATACTCTTGTTGTCTCTCAGAGAGAGGAGTATGTGAGTATTGCTCCTGTATTTTCTTACCCAGAGAAATAAATTTTACGAAATAATGTTTTAAGATGCTGGCTTGGGAAAATGACTCAGAAATGACACCAATCCATGGCTGAACACAGCCCTGTGGAACTACAAACCCTCTGAGCCAAAAGGAGAAAATGAAGATGACCCTTGAAATCCCCACAGAGAGATTGCCAGCACAGGAGCACACAGAGCAACTCCTGTGAATGCTCGGGGAGATCACTGGCGACCTGTCAGGCCTGGAGCAATCCTGTGTGAGAAACCTCATCAGTTACGGGCACCTACTTGTGCTGCAGAGCCAGGAGAGAAAGCATTTTCTTCTTGCTAAAAATATTTCCTTCCCCTCTTCAAAATGACAAAAGTATAACTGTGCCTGACCTATTTTTCGTCCTTATTCATTCTGTGGAAATCCTGCAAAATCGACACCTAATTTCCAGGTGCTGTTGCTTAGCTTCCTAAATTATTAATGAGTGTAATAATTATCCGTTTTCATCATCACCTGGGACAGGGAATAGATGCAAAGATTACAATCACATCACCACCCTCACATCGGAGCCTTTTTATGGTATCAGAAGATCCCCCCACCAGTTTCAATCCATAAACTGTATTACACTTGCATTTGATGCCATGGCCTAATGATACATTGTGTTGGTCTACTCTAATTGCATCAGCAGCGACCCAGGGTAGAGCACAAAAAGTGCAGGGGAAATAGGGACCCAACCCAGGGATGTCTCACTCCTTTACTGTGCTCAAGAGTGGTGCCAGCTGGAGCCAGAAGCCCTCAGGGGCAGGGGGGCACCCTGTGTGCTCATTCTGACATGGGTTTATGCAGAAGGAGTGAGGAGGAGAGGGGAGGTGGGACTGGTAATGGGGTCTGACAGTGAGCTACTGACTGACAGGAAAACTGCAGGCATCTTGAAAATGTCCAGAAGTATTTCAAAAGTGAACACAAGGGATATTTCCATGCCACAGTATTTCCACAGCTGTATCTGTAGTAGCAGAGCTGTGTCAGCTCCTATCAGAACGTGGCCAACAGGAAGAGCTTTTCTGCTGGATTAGCTGTCCAGTCTCCCGAGGCCAGTGACAGACATCTTCATCCAAAACTTCTGTCTGAGCTGACTCAAGATGTTCTGCTTCACAGGTGTCCATCAGCACCTGCCAGCTGGGAGCTACCCCCAGAAATTTGCGAGCACTCTCAGACTTTGGACAAAGCTGGATGAGTGAGCTGGAACCACTTTCATCAGCACTTTAAATCTCACCTGGGGTGGGCCAGGGCACAGGCTGCTGGCACATAAAGGGAACCACAGCCTCCAGCAGAGCAGTGACAAGCACAAGAGGAGAATAAGGTCTTCGCTGGTCACAGCTGTTTACATTGGGAATGTCTTCCATGGTCTCAGCTGTTGGCAACGTGCCTTTTCCTGCCCTGAACAAAACCGAGGTAACAAAAGCATAGCTGGTCAACAGTGGTACATCTACACCTGTACCTTTTCCTGGCACAGCTGACCCTCACAGGACGAGAGCTTGGAGCCACAGTCCCAGCTGGATTCTGCTCTACTCACAGGAGATGATTTTACTCTCAAGGCTGCAGGCATGGAGGTGTTCAGCCACCATAGCTAAATTCAACAGGGATCATGAAATGGAGCTCCTGACCACCAGGACGCACAGTTCGGGGAGCTGCTCGTCAAGGAGGTGCATGAAACAGAGCCACCCTGCCACCTCGGCTGGGCATCGGCCACCCTCCAGGACTGGGGCAGTGAGGACGGGCAGGGCAGAAGGCTCTTAAATAGTCCCCAACACATGGCCAGCCGTCAGGAGATCAGGCTCCGAGCCAGCGGTGGGAAAAGGGCAGTTGAGGAATCAGTGTGATAAAGGCGAGTCTGGTTGCAGGTGGAAAACAGGGAACTGGAGCCCAACTAAGCAGGACGGGACAAAGAACAAATAATGAGCACCAAGTGATCTGAGCGACCGCGCTCGCCCTCCCGCTGCCCTGCCCATCTGCTTGGAATTTGTTTTCAAAACAAGTCCTGTTTTCCCTACGCCTGTCCTGATCCAAGCTCTCATCTTGTCCTTTATGGCTCCGATGCTGTCACTCAAAAACATTTCGAGCAGAAAAGCCGAACTGAGAAACAAAGAAAACTTATTGTTTAACATACACATTCTTCACCCCGATAAGTTCCTCTCAGCTGTGTTTTCCCTTCACTTATTCAGGTCAGAGCCTTTATTGCAGGCACTCAGAGACAACGATGATTTCACATGACCGACTGTGCTACGAATTCATCACAAGTCCCGGCTGTGTCTGACATGGAGATCCAAACAAGTGCGCCGTGTTGGAGCACCCTCACCCCCCGAAATGCACTCGCTGACCTCCCCGCGCAGCGCAACGCGGTCACCGGGATAATGGGCGCTGCAAGGGGCTGCCAACAGCCCGAGCCGCGCGGCTTCTCCACGAACGCCAAGTTACGACAGGAGCCGCACGGACTAAAAGGGCTTCAGCTCCACCCTGTGGTCATGAGGAGCTTCCCAAACCATTCCTCTGCCCCTGCTCCAGGACCAGGCACCCCACGCTGGATTTTTCAGCTGAAGCACTGGAGACCTCTGCATGGGCACTGCTGTCTTACAGCTTGAGCTGTTCCAGGCCAGAGTGGCGTTTCCTTTGTGGCCTGTGCCTTCATAAACTGGGGATTAATCGTTACTCTATGCACCAGCCATCACCATCCTCTTTGGGATTTGCAAATTTTGAACATTTCACTCACCATCTTCCAAATAACCAGCTGGCTG
Source organism: Edolisoma coerulescens (assembly GCA_013397115.1). Taxonomy (NCBI): domain Eukaryota; kingdom Metazoa; phylum Chordata; class Aves; order Passeriformes; family Campephagidae; genus Edolisoma; species Edolisoma coerulescens. The sequence continues at coordinate 424,946 of VWZW01003593.1, read as the reverse complement.
GGCCTAGCACCACGGCCTTGTCTCTCTCTGCAGTGATTTTGGGAGTGATTAGGATGTAAAACTTCTCTTTTCTAACTCCTGTTCCTGCCTTTTAACTACTTTTCATATTTCTCTGATGAGGCACTGCTTGCTGATCTAACCCTTGCAAATAACTTTTAGAATTGGGGGTGCTTTTAAGGAAGGTTTTTCTTGCCCAAGTTTTCAAGAAGGGAACGGCTCTCTAAATGAAGTTGCAATTTTAATGACAGGAACTTCGAGAAATTCAAAGCCAGCTCCAACTCTGTTGGTTGGCCAATAATTAAATAGTTCACGTCTGACCTAATTAATGCTCAAATACACATCAGCAACTCTCAGGCTCTAACGCACAAATTTGTGACAAGTGGTGTTCAGGCAAATACCACCTCTTCACCCACCACAAAACCCCCTCAGCATCCCTGTCATGCAGGATGCTTTGGGGTGCCACTGAAATGCCTCTTTGTGACTCTGGGGAGCAGGTTCTGGATTAGACAGACTCAAGTCCTGTGTAGAATGTTAGAGCCCTTTATTCTATTTCTCATCACTGCTCTGGTCCTTCCTACCTGCCCCGGGTGCTCTTTGTCAACTTTACAGAAGGTGTGTCGCATTTTCACCTCTTTATTACCCCCATATCAGTATCTTTACTGTGGTTCTATTTACATTTCAAAGCATTGAGCCTGTAGCATTTGCCTGTGAGTTTTGAGATTCTAATTAGATGCAGTGCCTCATTTTTAGCTAAACACTCAAAAACATATGCAAAAGCCGAAGTATATTTTAACCAATGTGTGCTGCATGTAAGCAAAGCTGTGGGGTTTTTCCAGTCTGAAAAGCTTCCAAACCTATTCACTTCAAGCATTCCCTAGTGTGTTCTCTCTCACCTACGTAGGGAGGCCCATATTTATTTTCATTTTAATAATATTTTCACCACAAAACTGGTTTGATATGTTTAGCTATCAAACTATATCACATTCATCAATTAAGGCTTGAAAATGATACACAAACAACATGAAAAAAACGCAGACATCTTTTCTTCTCCCACGCAAAATCTAACTTGTAAAACCAGAATTTCACAGCATTTTGTAGCAGCTATTTAATCTTTCAGCTGATCCCAGATAAAGCTAGTTTTATATGCAGCAACAACTTGTACAATGCATTGAGTAAAGCACTACTATGCTTTCACTTGCAGGAGAAAGGGAGGTAGCCAGTGCAGGGAGGCTCTAGCACACACCTACCGCTGCCAGTCTGGGAAGTGGGAGGAAGGTGAAGAAAAGGTGGTTGCTTCTGCTACCAGAGGCAGAACTGCCTCCCTATGAATTCAGCAGGCATTTTATCATCAAACCCCTCAAAATCTGACCCCTTGTTAGCACAAATGCGGTGCCAAGGGAGTTTGTGAACCTTCTGCTTTGAAATAACCCCCCCTCCATCTGTGCCTATCTCCCTACCTTTTGGGTAGTGCTGTTGGTGGTTTAGGAGGTTCTTGTCAACTGAAAATATTTTTACAGTGCAGGAATTTTATTTTTATGGAAGGTGGGGGTTTTTTCCCCAGGTTGTATAGTGAAAACAAAACCTGTAAGAGACATGACAAGCAAATTTCTAAGAAAAAGGGCTCTCTTTACAGGCAGAACCGTTATTATTTCAGTCTTCGCTTTGCTATGTCATATAGCAAAGCCAGAAAATAAGTATTTTGGGGTTTGCCATTTAGTCACTAGCACAAGCACCTTGTTTCTGGCCTTTCATTAAATCTTTGGCCAAATACAGCCTGGTGACACAGCTCCAAATATTGCTTTAGCACTCAAGGGAATTTTCAGGGAGAAAAAGCCATTTCAGAGCCCCTCATCTTCCAAAAGACTACCACACCCACAGTTCATATTTTAATAAAGTTCTATCAGGTAGATGAAACCCTGGATAGAAACAAGCATCCAGCTGCCAAGCATGTAACTGTTAGACCACAACAAATGAGAAAAAAAATCTCTGGCTTCTACCAAAATCATGAGCTGAGGGGCAGAAATGCTTTGATATTTTTCTGAAACATTAACCTTCAAACGTAATTACCACAGGCACTGAGATTGCACCTGAAGGCTGCACTGTTGGGGAGAATTGCTGTAAAAGTGGCCTGCAGGGCAGGAACGTGGCAGGTAAACACAAGGAATGTCTGCACAGAGATAATGGGATACAGGGCAGCAGGAAGAGTGTAGCTCTAGGGGATGGAAGTGCTGCCACTGACACTTTCCACATGCCAGCAGAGGTGATGGTGACTTGGTTGACATTGCATGAACAGTAATCTTTGGAAACAGACACTCTGAAGCATAAAGCTGATCTGGGGAGCAGGAAACCAATGCTGTCTCTGCTAAAATCTGTAATGCTGAAACCATTTCAGTAGCAGAAAAAAAGACTTGAGCTAGATTTACTCTGAACAGTTCTACATCTACATTCTACCTTGAGATCAGAGATAAAAGGAGGAGGTATTTCAGTCTTTGCAAGATTTCCATCCCTATTTTGCAGATCCATGAGTTAAGGAAGAGACCTAAGCATCCAAAATCTTGTGTGGCTTCATGATCCTCATCTCCTGCCTGCATTACCTGGTGTCTGCAAAACCCAGTGACTGAGACTGTGTGCTGTGTCCTCTGAAATTACAGTGTGGGGAGGACAAGACAGGACTGAAAATCAGGGGTTTTTTTATTTCTGGACCACTGCACTATTCAGTGCAATGCCCTTCATGATGCCGGTACACTTAGATGTGTATCGGGACAGTATCTAGCCCAGAGTGATTTCTTCTTCAAGCATCTGGGGTAGACTGATCTATTTAAATTCCCTGTACTTCACCACTCAGCCTGACCTTTAAAATCAGCGCAAAAGCATTCAGAAGGTGTATGCAAATATAAAAATGTAATTGTTAGAGCTCGTGTTTCAGGGAATGCAAATAAGACTGGCATGGAAGGGGGCCAGGCCTGTTTGGGGTGTGATTTGCAGAAGCAATTGATGTGGAAGATGCTTTAGCAGGCACAGGAGGAATGATAGACAGCAAGTTCTGAACAGCAGCAATTTCCAAGTTCTTGGCATTCCAATTTTTTCTCCCTGGGATAAATTTTAGGGGGTGTGCCAGGGATTAAGGGCCCTGGCTCGTACCACTTATGTTGTGTCCTGGATTTGGTTTCTGCCACCATAAACCAGAAGCAGTGGGTTGGCCAAAGCATTTAGTGTTTCAGGGAGAACGTCACCAAAACAGCTTCTCCAACACTCCACTGAACCAAACAGAAAGGATTTTGCTCCCAACAGCCACAGCTATGTGTCCCAGGGATAGCACGGGGATAGCACAGTATCCCTTTGGATTTGCTTACGTCATCTCACAAATCTGCACACTCTGATGACTGTGATAAATTTGTGCTTTAAAGCACTAATGCTGCAGTCAGAGCTGAGCTCGGGGGATTTTACAGCACTATTCCTGTCTGCTTCCAGCTCCACAGGGGGCTCGTCTGGCTCCAGACCCAGGAGAGATGCACCAGCAGGAGGCACAGGAAAGGGACATGTCTTACCCAATTTCTTGCCTCCACAATTCACAGCATACAATCCATACAATCCTGAGTTTTGCTTCTCTTTTGATTTTCTGTTCCTGGCAAACTGGGTGCCTCAGGAGGGAGCAAATACACCCAATTCCATGTTAGAAGTCGTCAGTTGTGTTGTTCAGCATGAAGCCAAGGTAAGCACCACAAAGCCTCTGCTGGGAACATGCTATTAAAATCCTCACATGCAGATAAACTTCCTTCATTCAGGGCTGGATCTGTTCTGCTTGCCTAGCACACATTTTGGATGAAGCCACAAAGGCCAGTCCTCACAGGATCCTTCCCTCTTGGAATAACACTGAAATGTGTAATTAGCACCCTCCAAAATGTTGCCTGAGATGGCACAAAAGCTGAGTCTCTTTTTTAGCCCTGTTTCCAGTGAGCAAAGCATCCAGCCCATGTGACATTAGTTCATTCTCCTCAGGATTTCTGTTGATGGAGCACAAAGGAGAAATTAAAACCCCTGGTATGTGTAACAAACTTCCATCCCTGCAAAGGAGATGCAAATTGGGTAGTGCTCCCATGGCTGTGTGTGCAACAGCCTTTCTGTGCCTGCTGTCTGGCTGGCTGATAGGCCAGGTGGGATTCCCTCATGCATTTCTGCACAGTGAATCATTAATCACCACATCCAAACCCAGTCACAGTATTATTACTGTATGTAGTTGTATTCTACCTGTCTGTACTTTCAGTACTTTCCTTCGTTTTCCCCCACCTGAACCCTGTTGTTTTTATTCCAGCCCATTAAGTTAGTTTTCCAGGATACTCTCATCCTCACGTTTGAAGATAGCTCCCAAATTTGCATCCTCCACAGTCTTGTTAGCACATCCATGCTGTTTATCCTTAGGTCAAAATAAATAAATGCTAATCAAGGTCTTGGAACTGCAGTTTATGACAATTTACTGCCCTTCTTTCCAGATTCTTACCTTCCAGTCTGGTAGCAATCTTCTGACCTCCACTTAAAGCAACAGCTTTCCATGTGTTATCCAGTATCTGTCCAAAGCTGAGGTAGCAAGATCTCCTGCCTATCCCTCATGGGGAAAGCTCCCAACTCCCAAACAGGAGATATTCCCTATTACCACCACTCGGTCACAGAAACATGAGGTTCTTTACTCACAGTCTCAACACTTGATCTTTTTTGTTGGGTTGAAAATTTGCCATGGGACAGTAGGTTCCATGGTGAAGAACCTTCAGAAATACAAATGTGGAGGCTACAGACACAAATATTGTCACCTCTTCAAGAGTTAAGATCTGATTCCTTGAGATCCCAGGTTGAGAGTGACTGGGAACCACAGCATTCTGTGGCGGCTGCTTGACAGCCCAAGAGAGATCCTGCACCATGGTTCCTACAGCCAACTTCCCCTGCACCGGGCCCTGCTGCTGAGATGGGCTCTGTGAGCACAGGGATTGAAGTGGCCTTTAATTCTCATGGTTTTCCAGCTCATTCCCATGGACACGAGCAAAGCCTGTGATTATTGCTGTGTGTCCCCTCCTCATGTCAGGCTTTTTATTTACATCAGTGCGTCATTGCGCAGCTATTAATCATTAGCTCACTTTTCCTAATGAATATCACTTCTGTAAGAGAAATACTGCAGCCCAGCCCTGTGGGTAGGAAGGAGAGATTTGTTGTTTAGCTGGGCAGCATCTGCTTTGTCCTGCTTTTTATGTTCCTACTACTTCAGTGGGACACAAATTAGAGGGCAGCATGTGTGGGAAGTCTCCGTGGATGTTGTCACAGCAACAGATTTTGATGTGGTCTCAGAGAGGACTGGAGTTAGCAGGGATGGCCTAAGGCTTTCAGGAAAGATGAGCATTCTACTGACAGCAATTCCAAGTGGATTGAATTGCAAATGTTACCCCTGAACCAGTTTGCTGATAAGGCTTGTAGCTCTCCCAGCATCTGCACAAGTGTATTTGCCCAAGATACTCCACATACTTGTTTTTCCTGCTGATAAGGGAGCAGTGGTTAAAGAAACACTTGTAGCAATGAGGGTGTTCGTGTCATGCCTGCGTAGGAATCGTTTATCAAATTCATTCCAGACTTGCTCCAGTAGAGGCCCCTCCGATAGCTGTGACCCCTAGAAGCCAAAAAGTACAGCAGGAATGTGAGAAATGAGGAAAAACTGGGCACCAGTGTGGCATGTACTCACCTACCACTCACACAGCTATTAAAGAGACTAAAATGAAATTAAAAACTTGAGGTTCCCCGTGGAGCCCTGGCAATGAAAACGCCAATCCCCACATGGAGGAACTACAGGTAGGTTGAAATAACAACGCCAGAACTTCTGACTCACTGCATTTTCTCCTTTCCCACGGGGAAGGCAGCCAGCCTGCCACAAACTGGGCTGGGGCCAGCTCTAAGTTAAGCAGATTCCAGGTTGCTGAGCTCCTCCAGGTTCTCTATCTGCTGATAAAAGACCTTTGGGCCACCACTCTTGACGAGCCCACCAGGATGGTCTCGTTATGATGATGGACATCTCATCTTCAAATCCCTGATCAAAGTCAACTGCAAATGTTGTACCAGAAGGTATAAAAACTTCATTGTCACTATAACATTTTCAAACTATTTAATCTCATCCTGCTTTGTGTCTGAGGAGGGGGGTGTCAGCAGCCAAAGTACCGGCACTGATGCTCCAAAGACTGTGGGACGACAACCCCCCTTTTACCTCATGCCAAGTAGTGCAATGAACATATCTGGAGCAAAAGCTGCTTTTAATGTTTAAGGCCGGGGAGAGGCCAGGTTAGTATTTATTGCCCCAGCCTGGAAAGGCATCTGTTCCTGGGGAGCATGAGCATGAGACCAGGCCTGCCCCAGTGAGAGAATAGATCTGTACCAGCATAGTCCTACACCTGGGCAAACTGCAGGAAAGGTGTGAATCCAGGAAGCTGCACAGAGCCAAATCACCGGGGAAACACCTGCCCAAATCTTCACATCCAGAACCAGCCAAATACTTGGATGCTAAAATCATCCTGAAATCAGATGCCTGTGTATTTTTGACCCAAGGACTACCCAAGCTGCTTTCTGAGGATGAATCCGCCAAAGCAGCTCATTCCTGACCCGCAGCATTGCAGCCGTTCCTGCCCTGGGCTGAGGGCAGGGCAGCAGCTGTGCTCCCCACCAGAGCTGGGTGACAGGACACCAACCCCGGCGTGGGACCCCCCAGCTCCTCCGAGGAGTGGAGCGGCTGCAATCTGCAGTCAGGGGCCCAGCAGCTACAGGCTAATGAGGTCATTTTAGTACTTTTGAAAGGCACTCGAAAAGCCACCGTCAGCACTGTTGACAGTAAATGGTTGTTTTTCCCCAGGACTTCTGATCTCTGGGATAATCACTGCTGCTCGCTGTGGACTCCCCAGGTGCCCATGAGAACACCGAGCCTCTGTCCCTGGCCAGGGCAGGAGCAGCCCTGCATTCAAGTGGGAGCAGTAACTGGGAATGTGATGCCAGCTCTCCAGAGCATGTCATCACAGCAAACACCCTCAGGAGAACCCCCCAGCAGCTGTCAGACAGCAGCACACGGGCAGAGCTCTCACAGCACCTCGTGAGCCGCGAGCGAGCAGAGCATCGCTGTGGCGGGCAGCGAGCGGGACCGAGGGCGCGGCCTCCTTCGGTGCTCCTCCTCCTCCTGCTGAGATTCCAGCACACGGTTGTCAAGTCAGCAGTTGGGGCTGATGGACTTGCCATTTTAAGATCCCTGTTTTCTCAAAGCAACAAGCTGGAATCTGCCCACGGGGAGAGTATTTCTTTCAAAAAAAAAAACAAAACCAAAACAAAACCAAAAAACCCCAACACAAAACAAAACCAAAAAAAACCCCGACCCAAACAAAAAATCCCAACAAAAACCCATGACAAAAAATATGTAACTGAGGGAGCAACAATCTCTCTGCCCTTCAGTCAGCCCCAGAGGAGATGGTAAGTATTTTATCCACTTTTTTAGCCTTACTGGTTGCTGCAGCAATGACTTTTTCTAAATGCTCCCCAGTAGAGCCCAGATCCTGGCATGACAGGGAGCTGCCACTCAGTTTCCCAAAGAATGAGAAAAATCTGAAAGGCTCTACTTAATCCCAATGATGACAGTCTCTGTCAGGTCCAAGTTCTGATCTGAATAACCATCCAACAATACAAACCAAACTTTTGCAGTACCTTCTGGTACTGAGGAAAAGGGAAGTCAGTCCTCCACTTTCATTGCCTTCCCACCAGGGAAGTCCTGAGTCCTGGAAAAAGTCCTTTGAAAGTGCTGAGGGAACCAGTGCACACAGAGGTGTCACTCAGGAATAAAGCCTTGAATTGTGAGACACAGGCTATGGGTCCACACCTGAGGTCCAGGGAAAAGGGACACGTTCCATGTACAAGCCCAAGGGCAAGGCCCCGTGTCCAAAGGGGATGTGTGCTCCCAGGCACTTCAGCTAACTGGGAGACCAAAGTGAATTCTCTCACTGGTAAGAAGTGAGATCCACTCAGCATCTTTTCAGAGCCTTCAGAAAGCTGTTTTTTACTGGGCATTCCTAGTTAGTGTCCCTGGTAAGGGCAACTCCTCCTTTCAGAGACGCTGCTGGCTCTGCAGCAGGATGTTCTGCAGAGCTGTGGAATGCTCAGGGTGTCACAGCCCCGCTGCCTGACAGGGCAGGGCAAGCCTCGGCCTCTAAGGAGGGAAGGGCAAATCCACAAACAGCCCCTCCAACAGTAACAATCCACAGTGGAGTTTCAGGTGGGGTTCAGCACGGATGGTCCCTGTCTGACTCTTGGGGGGGGGAGGGAAGGGCTGGGGAACTGCATCCTGCAGCTCAGCTCTAACTCTTCCCTCACTGCAGGCAGAACTTGCTCCTTGCCAAGCAGAGCAGGAACTGCTCCCACTGTCTGCATCCTGCTGCCAACAGAAGCCTGGACAGCAGAGAAAAGGGGGTGAGAAATGTCACTCATCTCTGTGCAGGTCACATTTCACTCTGAGTTAGATTCTGTCATCACTGTATCATCCTTCACCGGGGTCAGCATGGGGTATTTGTCCCTCATGATCTCCCTCCACTTGTGACACAACAGCATGAAAGCTGGAAAAACTTGGAGGGTGCTGGGAACATCCATCCCAAGTGCCCTGCTCCTGGCAGCCACCATAGAGTCTGCAATATTGGTAATGATTTCCTCCATGTCAGCCCAGGCTGCTCTGCTACTGAGCTGGGCTAAGGAGGGTCCTCAAAAGTGGGTTCAGGTCCCCAGAACTCGCATTTCCAGTCGTATCAGCAGGATGGAGCTGAGTAAGGACAAGGAATTCATGCTGGCTGCAGGAAGAACCGACAGGTTGCCAGGTTTCATGCCTACACCAGGATATTTGATCTACTCCTCACAGCAAAAAGCAGGAATTTAATACATCTTCTGGAGACATGATATTTAATCTGTGGGACCAGGAGAAAGGTGAAGGACAGCAATGTGAGATGGGTCCTAGGAAGACCAAGGACTCTCTTCTCCTGACACTCATAGTGTAAGCAAGTTGCTATTCCATCTGCTAATGGGTCTAAGCAGCAGCTGCTGCTTAATGTAAAGCAGCAGCACACATCCTTGGAAATCAGTCAAGGTTGTATACTTGAATCCTTCGGGCAGGAGGGCTCTTGGAGGGGAGCTTCTCCCCAAGAATTTCCCACGTGAACTGCAAGAGTGACAGGACAGGCTCCAGAGCCCTGTGCACTCTGTCCAGAGTGGCTGGAAATAGGAGAAGAATTTGCACATTCCCATACAGTTTTACACAGTGGAGTAAAGTGGAATTCAAAGCCCTCTGCAGGACAGAACACCTGAGTTTGGGACAGAAAAGCCCAGACTTGCCCCAGGCATAACTGCATTACCCCAGCGCCATCCTCACTGGCATTTGCGCAGTGCTCCTGCTCCACCTCGCCTCCCTCAGCACAGCCTTCGCTCGTTTCTTCCTCCCCATCCCTCTCCCGCTGATTCTGCCCCGCTTCCCTTCCCCAAACCACGACAGCAGTCACGGCACTGGGATCGCTTTGCCCACTAGGTCTGCATCCCACACCGACCCTCCTGTCCCCTGCCTCTCCTGGCCTCCTGCCCTGGGCCGTGGAGCCGGGGGCTCTGCTGGGAAGGGGCAGGATATGGGAATTTCCGGCTGTCCCTGCTCCAGAGCCGCTGGCCGTGCCCCTCCTGCCCCGGGCACCGGGACCCGCTGCCGTGGGTTCTGCACCGACGCGCAGGGACACAGCGCCGGGCACAGCGCCGGGCACAGCGCAGGGACAGCCCCGGGCACAGCGCAGGGACAGCGCCGGGCACAGCGCCGGGCACAGCGCCGGGCACAGCGCAGGGACAGCCCCGGGCACAGCCCCGGGCACAGCGCAGGGCACAGCCCCGGGCACAGCGCCGGGCACAGCGCAGGGCACAGCGCCGGGCACAGCGCAGGGACAGCGCAGGGACAGCCCCGGGCACAGCGCAGGGACAGCGCCGGGCACAGCGCCGGGCACAGCGC
>VWZW01003593.1:310552-413851 GCA_013397115.1 Edolisoma coerulescens | reverse complement strand
ACAGCGCCGGGCACAGCGCAGGGCACAGCCCCGGGCACAGCGCCGGGCACAGCGCAGGGACAGCCCCGGGCACAGCGCAGGGCACAGCCCCGGGCACAGCGCCGGGCACAGCGCAGGAACAGCCCCGGGCACAGCGCCGGGCACAGCGCAGAGACAGCCCCGGGCACAGCGCAGAGACAGCCCCGGGCACAGCGCAGGGACAGCCCCGGGCACAGCGCCGGGCACAGCGCAGGGCACAGCGCAGGGCACAGCCCCGGGCACAGCCCCGGGCACAGCGCCGGCCGCCCCGGCAGCAGCGAGGCGGGACACGCAGGGGCTGCAGCGGAGCACACGGGGCAGGGCCGGCCCGGAGGCACCACACGCCTGCCGTGTGCATCCGGCAGCCTTCGCACTATGGGAAAAGGGTCCTTCTGTGAAAGGAAAATAAAGAGACTTTTCCAAACCATCCCCGCGAGTAGGGATTTTACGCTCAGTAAGTTCACTGTGGAAGGTTTTCCCACTCACTATACACAAGATTTCATACACATATGAAGAATAAATGTAAATGTCTTAGGTTCAGCATTTTGTGTGAACCTGTAAATAATATCCCTCTGCACGCCCATGCCTCCAATTCTGCAGCTTTGGGCTGCTGCGTGAGAATGTGTTATCTAGGAAAGGACTGAGCAGGAAAACCGGGCTGATCACATCCATTGGTCTGGCGTGAGGGAATAACCGCGTTAATTAATACAAGGGAACTCTCTTTCCACCAGTGAAAACCCCCATGGCTGAAAGAAGCAGAGAGCAGTTCTCCGTGTCTCCACAGCTTGTCGCTCTCTCACTCCACAACGCCAGATATTTCCCAGCTTCGGGAAGCGCCGAGGTCGCCGGCGTGGGGAGGCAGAACTCGGGCTGCAGCCCTGGGAGCCGGGCGGGCAGGAATTCATCCTGCGGCGGCTCTGCTCGGCCCCGGAGCCCTTGGTTTGCTCGGGCTGCTCCAGGTGGGAGCTGCTCTGTGCCAAACACTTCGTTACAGTGCGAATTCCTTCCCCTCCACCCTCGGCATTTACCAAACACAAGCACAACCCGAGCACAGAGAGGGGGATTTCAAATCAGCGTAAGTTCACAGAGTCCAAACTGTTTAAAGTTAAAGTTTATTTGTCTTCTTTGTAGGAATATCAATAAAAGTCCTCAAATGTATCTATATCTGTACATATTACAAGAACCTTCAAAAATTATTCACAGAACAAAAATAAATCTTCTTTAGAACAAACCCAGGCAATGAAATGCAGAAATGGATCTCAGAGACCAAACAGTCCAGTGCTACAAGCATAAAAATACGGCTTGAAAAACAAGTTTATTCCTTTTTAAAGGTGTACTTTGTTGAAATAAAAAATAAATTATTTAGAGCTATAATTGTAAAACAGTTCTGTGTAGTAACACTCTTATTAAGGCCCTTGAGACAGAAAATCTATTTTTGCAGGTAGGATTCCTGGCAGGCATAATCTGTAAGGACATGCTCACTCTCCTGGGAGTTAACTTAGTGTGGAGAAGGAAACACCTAAAAACATCACCCTAAATTTAACCATTTTTCCTCTGGCAGACTCAGCTGGATACCTGTGGCTGACCATGCCCACCGCTGATGGAAATACACGTCATGGTTCAACTCGGCCAGGAATTGTTCTCCAGGAACAACACAGACATTTTTGCAGAACACAAGCAGAACTCATACACACAAGTAAGTATTGCTGACATATTCCATGGATATGGCTGTAAAATTCATGGACTTCCAAGTTAAAAGCTGGTGGGTTTATGCAAGCATCAAAACATGGAATGAATATATCATTGGGGAAAAACAGCCAACCCAAAGCAATTACATGAATACAAAATAAACCCCATTTCTTTGATGATTTATTAGGTGGATAAAGACTTCATTAGTGGATACACCTCATATTCTCGAACTAGAAAATACACACATCCCTTTCCATGCTCCTTTAGATTCCCTGCCTGAGTTATGCCACTGGAGAGGAATGTGGCAAAATGGTAGCTGTACAAATCTGTGCTTTTGTGCATACCTGCCCATTTCTGATACACCAGGGAAGTAGTAACAGCTGGTAATTCCTAGAGGTGAAATCTATTTCCCTTAAAAAAGAAGTCTGAATTCCTAGAGTTGCAAAGAACAGGTATTTACAGGATGCTGCCCCTAGGCCGTGCTCCCTCTGTCCTCTCAGTGCCTGTCCCTTGTCACCCTGCTCACCTCACACACTGCAGACACCACACACAACCTGCCAAGAGGCCACACACAGGAGGCTGCTCCATCTCCCTGCCCTGCTGTGCTGGCCACGAGCTTTTCCTGAGCACTCAAGGTGGCTTTGAGATTTGGAGAGAACCCTCCTAGAACAGTACCAATGTGGCCAGCATGGACTGAGACATCAGGATGGGGTGACTTTCCTGTTCAGTCTGAGGAACACATGAGCATTCCTCCTCCAGGCTATTCAATTTTTCCTGCACTACTTCATCTGTTCCCCAGTGAGAGCAGCAGCTCCTTGCACAGCATTAGACACAGCCCTAAGCCTTAGGTCAGAGTGTAAGCCCAAAGCCAGTGTCTGCCACGTTCCCCACCACACGTTGCACCATTTACTCCCTCACTGCTGCAGAACCCACTGGCTACGAGTCTAAATCCAAATGTGATCGGGCCCAGGCAGGGCTCCTGCTCCTGAACAGACACGTGGTTCAGTGCCACTTGGATTTTATCAGTCTGCACAAAATAGAAACTGGCATTTTCACATATTGTCAGCTTGAGGCGGCTGAAAATTTTTCTGGGAGGCTGCTCGGTAACCGACTAGGAGAGACAGCTGCCTGCAGGACTCAGGAGCAGTGTTTTGTGCTGCAGCAGATCAATTCCAGTCTTGCAGCACTGCCTCTACAGCCTTCACTCCTCCGGGGTCTGCAGGCAGCGACTCCTCGGCAGCAGGAGCTGGAGGAGCTCGCCTGGCACCTTGGGGGAGAAACTGCAACAGCAGAGAAACAACCAGCCCAGCAACGAGCTGTGAGACCAGAGTGAGGGGTCAGGCTCTGAGAGAGCCGCTGCTTTTTCCTACAAGCATTCTACAAGCTCGAGAAACACACAGGAGAAGGTACAGCATTAGAATGATGTACTGTCAAAGACCTCACCAAAACAGGTGGATATTGGGGCAGGGATTGTTTCCCCTCTAAAAATCCAGGCTGAAGTGCTGCCCCTATTGCATTTCTCTGCAGAAACCAAAGTGGGCACTTCAGAGCCCTCAGCATCGAACCACACAGCTCAGCCAGTGACCTCTGACATTAACCAGGGCACTGGGGAGCTCCAGGGAAAGGTGTTTCCCAAAGTAATGCCTGAGTAACTCCTAGAACAACACCTCTGCTTCTGCCTCGTTCTGTCAGTGCAGCCCCAGGGGCACCCACTCTCACACCTGGGTTATGGCACACCCACATCACCTGCACGGTGCCACAAGGGAGCAGTTCACATGCCCATCCCAATGGGGATGGGAACACATTCCCCCATGCTACAGCTGTGCAATTACAGTACATGGCTACAGGGACATGCAGATCCCACAGAAATACCCCACAAAAAGGGTTTGTGTGAAAGAGCCCCTCACATGACAGGTTAACACAAACTGGAGAAGTTGCTACGGCTACGATGCCTGAAGGGAGAAGGGAGGAACTCAAAGGCACAGTTTGAGGAATAAAATATCAGAGGTCAGCAAGGATCTAGAGCTGGAAGACGGTTTGGAAAGCATGGAAAAGTTATCACTGCTGAGCCAATGCAGAGCACAACCCCAGGTGTGTCAGTGCTGCAGCTGGAGCAGCTTTGATCCCAAAGAGCCGAGCATTAATCCCAAATCCCAACTCGCTGCAGACTGCTGTGCTCCAGGAGGCCTGGCCAGGATGGATGCACACAGGCTAGGATTCTGCAGCACAGGGGGCTCTGCACTGGTGCACACTCAGTCACAGGACACACGGGGGTGGTGACGGTAGCTCGAGTGTGGTGACACCGGAGCACACACGCTGCTCTGCCACCTCCTGCATCAGCCACAGAGCTGGGATTAATTCATTTCCAAAAAACAGGCAAACTTGGCAACAGACACCGCATTTGGGCCAATATTGGGTATTGCCAATAATTCACGTGCAGGGAACTGGCTTAGACACTCCTGCGTTTTTCATGAGACAATCCCACACCGAGGCACCTCTCAAGGTTTTGTCTCAAATTGAAGTAAACTTTTCCAATTTCCACAGGATGTGTGAATGGTTAATAACACTTGCTGTTATCAGTATATTTCTGTAATCAAAAATTTCAATCAATGCTGCAATAATTTCATTTACTGCGAGAGTCTGGGGGCTAGAAATGCACAGCAAAAACTGGAAGTAAAAATTCATACTTGACTCCAGAATCTGGGACTTAAAAAAAACCCCCACCTCTCTCAGATTAAATATTGCTCCATTTGATGAAATAATGAGAATTGACAATACCAAGGCATTTACTGTTCATCTGTTACAGGTTGTGAATGCCACTATCTCCCAGGAGAAGGTCACTTTGGAATGATATCCCATTCACATACAGTCTGGAATCATGCTTCTCTAAAACACAACTGAAAGGAGCAGGAGGTGAAAGCTTAGTCAAAACTACTGAAGAAAAACTGGTGTGTACAGAACTCAAAAAAAAATCCCTTTAAAGTATCCAGAGAAAGGAAAATTTCAGCAGAAATGGAAGATCTTTCAACAAAGGTGCAGAAAGCACCTTTCATTGGAACTACACTGGCTAAGCAAAAGTGGCTGAAATAGTGAAAATAAGCAAGCATTAAAATACAAAAATCCTCTAGAAAAAGGGACTTTTTTGCATATGCAATTTCCTCTGCTGGGCACGGGCACCCTTTGGTTAGCCCTTTCCCAAGAGGATTAACCTGGCTGTTCCCCATGGAGAGCAGAGAGGGAATTCAGGGTGCCGCTGCATGGGGTGTACGGTGGGGACTGGCTAGGAATTGTTAAAAAAGTATTTACAGGTCTGTAAGTTCTCCAAACAGAAAATATAAAACTGCATTAGAAGTGGGGTAAAAAAGAAAGAATCCTACCACAAAATCCTGCAGATTCCCTCTGTCTGACAGGAAGCCTGACTGTGCAAATTCCAGGAACCCAGCTTGCTGCTCCCACTTTGTACCTTCTTCAGAAAGACTGTTCTTTTGACAGAGTCCTATCCAAAGCAGGTACAGGACACAGCAACAGCCAGTTCTCTTGCTAAAATGTTTGCTATCAAGTTTGCATTCAGCTAAAGACCAGCTGGGGAAGAGGGAATAAACCCAGCCGATGAGTTTTCCTATGGAATTCCTTTCACTCCATTCATGTCCTTGTACCAGCCAGTTGCTGTCTCGGGTCACCCACTGCTCACCTCTCACCCACAACACACACGCACACACGCTCCCCTCTTCCTCCTCCCAGGACTGCAGTGCTTTCAACAAGAGAAAAACAACAACAACAACAATAACAACAACAACAACAACATAATAATAATAATAAAAAAAATAGCAATAATTAAAAAATCTACAGTATTCACTTCCTTTTGGTATATTACATTGGCATTTCTGTACACAACCCAAGAGCTCCCTCTATTTACACAGTGATCCTGAAGGACTTATTCTGGGGAGCCTGGTTCTCCTGGCCCTGAGTGGGGAATTAAAGCCCACCCGTCAGAGTTGCTTTTTCAACTTTATTGAATGTACAATACTATCTTAAAACAATTTAAAATACAACTTTAAAATACAATTCTAAAACAACTTTAGAAGAATCTTCAAACAGCTTTAGGAGAATCTTCGAACAGCTTTAGGAGAATCTTCAAACAACTTTAGAACAATCTTCGAACAACTTTAGAAGAATCTTCGAACAATTTTAGAACAATCTTCGAACAACTTTAGAAGAATCTTCAAACTATTGTAGAACAATCTTCGAACAACTTTAGAACAATTTTCGAACAACTTTAGAACAATCTTCGAACAATTTTAGAACAATCTTCAAACTATTGTAGAACAATCTCCGAACAACTTTAGAACAATCTTCAAACAACTTTAAAACTATCTTCAAACAACTTCAGAACAATCTTCAAACAACTTTAGAAGAATCTTTGAACGATACAACTTTCCTTTTACAGAAGAACTATGTGCAACAATCAGCGACGGAGACGGGTCTTGGCTCTGCTCCGTCTTGGTCTTCCACGGAGCACCTGCAGAATTAGAAACTGCTGTTCTTAAATTCACCATTCTCCGTGATGGAAAGCTTGGGAGGGTTGCCATTCCGGACGTGCATGGTGTAGCGCTCCTTTACCTGCGTCAGGGCACCCATCAGGCGCGTGTTGGCCGAGTCCAGGAACGCGATCCGCTTCTCCTGCAAAGACACCCCACAGCGTCAGAACTGCTGCCCGCGCCCCAGGGGAGCATCCCGGGCTGGCCAGGCCGCGCGGCTCCGGGCAGAGGCAGCTGGGCCAGCATTCCCTGGCGAGATGGGCTGTCTGCCTCTTTCTGTTTTCGGGGTGCCACGGGCTCCTGTGCAGCCGCTCGGGCCCTCTGGGACTTTTTGCGCCATGGAAGGCGACAACCCGAGTTACAGCGGGGAATTGATCTGGGCATGGAGGCTCCACCCAGTCAGCCTCCAACGAGGCAGGATTGTGGCACAGGGGAGTGGGAGGGTGTCAGTGTTAATAACAATGGTAGCCAATTTGAATAGTATTTTTTAGAAGTATGCTAGAAAAACAGAAACAGGCAGCAGAAAATAAAAGTGGTGGGGGTTTCATCTGGCAGAGAAAAGTGCAAGTGCTATCAACCGACCATTGTCTCTGTGTTTTGGATGGAGTGTGCTCAGAGTAAACTCATGGGATGCTTGAAATAAATAAATAATAATAAAAAAAGCAGATAATGGCAGCCTGCGGTGACGATGCAACAGCAACACAGAGAAGCAGCAGCCAAAGCTAACGCTAAGGGTTACTGGAGGTGAGGGGGAGAGGGCACCGTGGGTGGAGGGGAGATGCCATCGACAGAACACAAAGAACAAACACGGAACACGCTGCTCCTAGACCCATTCCAGCTCGGGGGGCTCCCGGGCTCCACGAATCCACGTGCCCAGTTGATTGTCCTTGCACAGAACGTGCCAGCCTCCACATAGAGCAGACAGCTCAGGGATGTGTGCTAAATTGACATAACCCATCACCAGACCCAGCCTGCTAACAGTGGGACATCTGCAGTGGGATACAGCACCAGAGGGGCAAGCCAAGGAGTTGTCGGCACAATCAGAGATGACAATTTTCATCTTTCCTAAAAAATAATAGTAATGCAGCTGCAGAAAGCAGTGCTAGGGACAACAGCAAGGTAACTGTGCTCTCCGTGCCACCAGCTGATTGGCTTTTGTTCTTTGAGAAGGGAAAATGTCTAATTTGCTCCACTGAAACAAGCTGCATGTGGGAACTCTTCCCAGTCCAGCCCATTGAGAAACAAAATGGAGGGAAAAACGATGCAGGGAAGGCATAAACATCAAGGAACAGTTCAGCCACACTGCTCAGGAGACTCACGTGCTGCCACAGCCCCTTGGGATGCGGATCCCAGCACATCAGTGCTACGGCACTAACCAGCAATGTTTGCTTTTCCCAGCGGGCTCCCCCACAGGGGTGAGTGCTTCAGTGCAAAAACAAAGCAGAATTTAAGTCCTGCTTCTGTTACAGCCCTGAAGGCACCAAGCTCTGTGTAAAGCCAGTGGAGGAGGAGGAGGAGGCACGAGGCACAAGGCTGCCTTAGCTCTCATCCCGACCCAGCTGACAGGAGCAGAGAGGACATGGAGCCGAGGAGTTACAGGCCTTTCCTCCTGTGCTGACATGAACCCTGCAGAACACAACTGCCTCAGCGAGGCAAAGCTCCTACTCCTCTGACTATATTTCACCCAGAACATATAATTCAAAATGAAAATTTGCCTTCTGAAACTTCTTCTGAAAAATTTCTAAGAAATCTTTCCAAAGAGTTGAGAAAGGCTGGGTGTTTTCGGACACTGCTGAGCACTCACTGAGCCAGTCTGCAAAATCTGTGGAAATCCATGCTTGGAAAATCAATCATAAAAGCATGAGCTTGGTGAGTAGGGGCATCTTCTCACTGAAAGGAAAATTGGATCTACCAGGCACGTCTCTAACACGCTCAGGGCACAGGGAGCAGGAGGAGCTGGAATGGGTAGGAGGTCAGTGTGCTGGGCCAGGACTGGGTACTGCTCAGCTAGAGAACTGATTGGGTTTACTTGCCTGTTGGAATTATCTCATCCCCATTTATGACCTGTAATTTAACACAGCGGAGATGTCACTCGCAATAGCAACCGGGCCAGTTCTCTTTGCAGCTGCGCCGCTCCGAGGAGAGAGTCTGGCCAGACCTATCCCTACTCAGAGGCCCAGAGCCAGGCTCCAGAGCCAGGAGAACAGCTCATGTCTGTGTGCATCGGGGCACTGCACCTCTCACACCACCCCAGGGGTGTCCCTGAGCACAGGAGCCCAGGTCACTGCTGCTCCTGGCAGCCTTTAACTCTTCAGCCAGGTGCCATGAGCCGGGCTCCAGCCCCACTCAACAAAACTCACATGAAAAAAGACCTTTCCTTTTCTAGCCACTGAAGGAATCACAGACTAAATAAAATCTTCCAAGCACGACTTCAAGGGATTGCTACAGAACCCAGCAGACACCTGGGCTCCCCTGGTGAGTCTGTTCTGAACCTTTCATCAGGTTCCTCCTCTGCTCAGGCACTCGAGGAAGGACAGTGACAACTGCACTTCCCCCATGCACTGCCTGACACTGAAGCAGCTGAGGTTTGCCAGTGACCTTGCTTGCCCAAGAAAAAGAGTCAAATCATTAATGCTGCTGCTTTGCTCCTGTTTTTTCACCAGTTTCCACCACAGGTGATAAACGCTACATCATTTTATGAAGTGTGGTCAAGGACTACACCCTTCCAGCCCCGAGGGTTTGAAGGTCTCACAAGTCAGCAGAGGTCCCCTCTGCCAGCTGGTGACACTGGGATCACACTGGTCCATGCTGCACCTTGCTACCCATAACCAACACCAAGGCCGAGAGCCTCCTGGCATGCACAGGTAACAGGCAAGTTTCTTACTCAGTCACAATCTCTCCCCTCCAAAAATCACTTTTCATGTTTGCTCAGCACCCCTTCCACCTTCCTGAGGCAGATGAAAAATGCATCCACCCATTTCAGAGTCCAGGCTGCTGCCTGGATGAGCTGCCATTCCACGTCTGTAACAGTGAGATGCCCTGACTGTGCCTATCCCCAAAAACCACAGCTTTTTGCTGCTTCAGATTTTCCCTACAGTTCCACATGACTTCCAATATTTCTAATACCCCAATGCCATACTTAACCATGTTCAGCTGAGACTCCCACCACCACTCTTTGTGTAGGGAATAACATGGGTTATTCCTGAAAAAATTATTAAGGAAAGTTTCCAGTTGGAACCACTGGAAAGCCCAGAAGCAGGAAAGAGACCCTCCAAATGCAAATACCACAAATGTAACACGGCAGGCAGATACAAACCAGTCCCAGCCTCTGTTGTGGGATCAGCACAGACACAGAGGAAAAGCTGGAATGACCCCACAGGATACACCCACATGCACTGCCCGTGGGGTTCCCCTCCCCACAGCTGCCCGGGGTGACCGAGGTGGGAGCTGCAGGTTTGTGGGAAATGGGCATTTCCCCAGGACTGCCGGGAAGGCCAGTGGGGTGAAATGCCACACGTGACATTCCCAGGACAATGCTCCGTTGCAGCATTCTCTTTCCTGGACTCCAGTGTCCAAAGCCATGCTGTTGCTGGCACAGCTCAGATGCATGCACACGGCAGCTAAACTGTGCTGGGCTGAGGCACAGCGTTCCCACAGTCCCAGGCCCACGCTTGGAATAACATCTACACAATGCACTGCTATTCCTTTACCCCGCTGGGATCCCACAGAGTAGCAAAGGTTTTGGAGAAGTGGTCAGTCCTGGGATTTGTTGCCAGGCTGCCTTAAAGCCCAGGTCAGACAGTATTAATTAAAGCCCCCAGTTCTCTCCCAGAGGCAATAAGTGACACGTGTGACACCACAGGCTGATACAGCTTGGGAGATAGAGAACAGTGCTGGGGCAGGAGAGAGAGGTGAATAACGGGTTCTACACACAGGTTCTGGGAGATCCCGAGCTCTTTACCTACCTGTGCATCAATAATCTTCTGCTTTGCATCAATGACTGCTTGCATCTCAGCGTGATCCTTTTTCAGTTCCTCTTCAACAGCCATGAGTCTGATGAGCAAAGAGAGGGACAAATTAGGACAGTTTAATACTATTTCCGAGCATTTCAGGTACTCTGACCTGTTGGTTTGACTTCTCCTGGCTGTGCAAGAGAAGAATTCTGCTGCTCTCAGGAAAGCTTATCTCTCCATCTGACACTCCCAGTTGCCCAGCCTTATTATTCTCAGAATGGACATTGCCAAAAATGCAACTGCTCTGAAAAACTAATCTCAAGTACAGGTTCCAAACAAACAAAAAGACCTATAGTAGGTACAACAGAGACCTAAGTTAAAAATTCCTAAATATTTTCCTTCAGTCTCCTGACAATCTCAGGCAAGTTTCCACACCTGCATCCCATCCAAGGATGGAGACACCACGTGGCCCAGGGGACCTGCTCATCCCACCCGGTCCCCAGCCTTCCAAAGCCTCACCTGCTGATGATACTTTTCATCTGGCTGTCCTTCTCCTCCTGCTGCCTGCGCAGTCTGTCCTCACTGTCCTCCAGTCGAGACTTGTAGTCCTGCAGCAGCTTCTGCATCTGCTGCTCCTGCACCAGGAGCCGCCGCTCGTACTCCTCCAGCCGGCGGCTGGACAGGCGCAGGCGCTCCTTCAGCTTGGCTATCTCCTGCTCGTACTGCAGCCACCAGGGAGCAATGCACGGGGCAAAAAGAAGAGATCAGACCGTTATAATGCTCTGCTGCTCTTCAGGGGAGCATTGGGGTTTTTTTTTTTAAATGAAAAATAAGCTGATTGAGGTAAAGGAAATGAGAAGCAAACATTGGGGCAACCACAGAGAAGGAGCACGTGGGCTCCCACTGGGCATCAAGCTGCTCCCATGCTGTGGGGTATCACTCTGCAGCACAATTCAAGCAGTCAGAGGGCTCTGACATGGCTCCTCAGCCCTGACTGGGAGCATCCTGCCTTACTCCAGACTCCAGCAGTTCTCAGGCAGATGCTGCTAACAGTGCTCCTCTGCAGAAATGGCCTGGGCTGCCCAAACGTACAAAGCAGACCCGTGTGGGACCCAAATAACTCACTCTTCAGGAACTAATCAATCAGGGCATGAAACCGCTGGGGAGGTCAGAGCAAACCAGTCACTACAAACCAGAGCCTGTCAGGTTACTTGGCTGAGCTTTTGTTCTTCTTGTCTCTGTGGGCAATCATTTCTGGAACAGTGCCATGAATCTCAATATATTCCTTTGGTTTGGGTTCATTCACCTTTCCTAACAATCCTATGGTTCTGCTACTCTGTCCACTAAATGTTCTCCTCCTCACTCCCTGCCTTCTCAAAATACCAAACCTCTTACACAACAACTCCATCCCCACAGCAACATATGGCTGTAACTGTATTTGGAAAAATGGGATCTACTCCTGAAAAAACATAAGCTTTAAAAAACAGACCATGAAGATTTCTGTGCAGCTCAGAAACCCTGCAGTAGCTGGGTGACAGGCATTTGCCTAAGGAGAAGCCCAAGACAAAATCTGACTGCTGCTACTGATGAAGGCTGAGCCGCAGCCCGGTACAGTCCCTGTGCATGTCCTAAGCTATGCTCAGTCGGGTTAACAATCCTGATTTACTTTATTTAAGGAGTTAGTGATCACTCTAACCAATATAACCTATGTGAGAATGTGTGATGCTGTGACAGCATCAGGGCCTGATAGTCCCTCTGAGCTTGCTGTGGGGTGCACAGGGCTCAGTGGCACCCCCCGAGTGGGCTGCACACAGAATCAAATTTACCTTCTCAGCGTGCTTGACTTCGTCCAGGTTCTGAGTCACGTCCTTCTTTGTGTCCTCATACTGCCCGTTGTTGAACACCCAGGCAGCTGTCCTCTCCACTGGGGACAGCGTGGCCGAGTCCACTGGGGACTGCACCTGGGGCAGAGACACCTGTCAGCATTCTCCAGAGAAACCACACAAACAAGCTCTGAAACCCAGTTCAGTTGGAGGAGAAAGATACCCACGAATCTGTCAGCCTCAAAGGACACCAAAATGTCTCCTGCAGGGATACTCCATCCTGCCTTGGCTTCGGACCTACAGCTCCCACCCGAATCCCTCTAAAACCAACGCACTTAAGAAATTTTTCTTCCTCTCCAAGTGAGCTTCTCTCTGAAGAAGTTCTTGTTTCCCAATCCCGTTCACATCCACCTCTCCCCTTTGCAACACTGTCAGCAAGGCTCTCTCACCCTGCCACGTCTTGCACAGAGCAAACACAGTGGCAAAGCTCTGCTCGCAGCTGCTCAGGTGAGACAGGTCGCTTTCCCTCGAGTGCTGAGGAGCTGAACTTGGGAGCAGCTTCCTCAGCCAGCCTGGGACAGACTGCAGTGGAGCACGGGACTGCAGAGCCTGGATCCGGGACTGCATGGCAGCACTTGGGTGTGGCAGGGAGGTGTGACACCAGCAGTGCCTGCCAGGCTGGGATGGTCCATTGCAGCACCTCTGCCCCCCAGGGCCAGCTGTGCTGACTGGGAGAACTGTCCAACCTCTTTGGAGGCTCTCTCTCTCCTCTTTAAGGGAGTCCAAAAAGGGAGCCAAGAAAAGAAACAAGAAGCTCTCCGCCTGGCTGGGGAAAACATGGCTTTTCTGGGGAAAACAAATTCCAAGCAATTTTCATGGACAAAGACAAGTTTATAAGTGCAGGAATTAGCATAATTACCCCAGAAAGAGCAACACTGTCTTATGCTTTTGAAAAATGCAAAAGATCAACTTCTCCCCAACTGCAGCTTCTTTTTGTGCCCAGGCAGCTCTTCAGCTCCCTGCCTGGCCCAGTGGTGCACACAAGTGCACTGTGCTCCCTGGCTGGGGGCTCTGAAGTCCCAGTCTCAGCCAGGAGCTCTCCAGGGGGGAGGAAGAGGAGTCAGGGAGCTCTTTAGGAGTCAGGGATCATGTCACCCTCCTGCCGTGTTTCTCCTGCTCAGGAGGACAGGGCTGGCAGGTGCTGGATGTGCTCCCACAGCTCAGCTGTCCTGAGCAGCCATGGAAGAAGCCTCAGCAAAAATGTAAAGGCAAAGAAAAGGCATGGGAATTAGGCAAAAATCCCTGGATTTAGGCAAAGGCCTTTTCCCTAGAAGGAAGTTTTCACAGCAAAAACACTAATAGCCCCTTAGGTGTAGTGTGGCAGCCTGGCAAAGCTCCTTAATTCAGATTTTTTTGATGGCATTTGCTGTCAGGCAGCCAGAGCAAGGGAGACCATGGGCCATGGCTGTGAATCGCTGGAGGGATCAGGAGCAGCGAGGGATGAGCACTGTCACCACCCACTGCAGCTACGGGGGACTCGGACAGCAGAAAGGTGCCTGTAAAGTACATCCCCAGCCCTGCACCAGACTGCTGAGCAGCAGCAAACCTGGCCAAACCACCTGCCAAGAATACTTCCAGCAGCCGGATTCTGAAAGCTGTCAAAGACCAAGCGGATGGCAAGTCACACATGCTAATGGGTTCCAAGTTATTCTCTAATAAAGGGCAGAAAAAGAATGAGTCTGCTAGGATCATGTATTAATTCCCCTCTTTGCCTCTCTTCCAGAGGAACACACTGACATTTCTGTTCCCACCTACCTCCTAAATGGAAATGGAAGGCAAAAAGTGACCTCTCCCAGCAAACAAAGGGCCCAGCTCTATATTCAGAAACAAATGGGTCTTGTAGAGAACAGAGTCTAATAATTATAACGCCCACAAAGCATGCCTAGAAAGAACATGCCCAGAAAGAACATGCCCAGCTTCTCTTTTCTCTTTCTCTTTTAAAAATAAGATCAGAATTCCACAACAAGATTTGCAATTAAAAGGACGCAATGGAATTTGCCTCAAAAAAAATGTTGGCCACTCGATTTGGCACCGTTCAAGACGTTGTTCATGGGCGTGGGGAAGGAGAGAACAAATTGAACAAACACTAAATAAAGCAGGAGCAAGTATTCTAATGAATCCAGTGGAAACAATAAGTATAGCAAGTACAGTGGGAAAACAAGCGGATGCACATCCCCTTCACATTTATCCTTGTTGCTGGCCTAAAAATGTCCTTCCAGCACCACACAGGGCCTGGTTGTATCCCACAAACACCCTTCACCTGGCCGTGCCCCTGTGCCCCAGTGTAAAACACGCTCTGCAGGAGGGCACAAACACACACTTCAAATAACAAACAATTACTTCTTTGGGCATTACTAACTCGGCATAGTAGGCTTTGGTTGTGATTCAGTGTTTCTGGTCTCCTACTTCAATGAACTTGAGGTATCAAAGTAGTTTGGAAGCCCTGACTGCTCCTGGGTTCCCAGGCATCAGCCAGGTTTTCCTGTAACATTCGGGAGCTGGCCGAGAAAGCTCCACTGTCAGGGAACCCCAAGAAAACCGTGGGCAGAGCAGAGGTTGTTCTGCCAGCTTCACCTCATAACCCAAAGCCTTCCCCCTGCAAAACCTCTGACTTGCAGATCACATTTTCTACCTTCACTCTAGTGCCAAGCACTGAAATACTCACTTTCTCTTTAAAATTAAACTAATTGAGGAAAATATTTTCATACACAGCGAATCACAACAGATTATTATTTTTTAAAAAAAGATAAAGGAATGTTGGCTTTTTTGACAAGAAAACCTTGATTTATAGTTGCATATGAACGACTGATAGAGTGCATTAGGAGTTGGTAGATATAAGCACTCTTTTCCAGAAAAAAATTGCATTATTCATAGTTTGGGATGATTAATGAAGAAGCAGCACTTATTTGAGGACCAGCAAGAGATTGCTTCATCATGGTGAAATATGGATTTCTCCACACTTTAGACAACTGTGCTTATTTGTTATTTTGGCAGCAGTTATTCTGTGATGTTTTATCTTTGTTCATTTCCCTGTTTCAAGGTAGCTCTGCTTTTAAATTAGCACCACAGGGCAAACGCAGTCTCACGTGGCGATCTGAACTACCATTTGGAACAAAGCTGCTCCTGGCTTTTTTCTTTGTATCCAGGGAAATTTTCCAGTTCTGTTTCTTTCAGTGCGTTTGCTGCTACCTTAGTAAATGGAAAACAGTTCTTTTTTTTTTAAGTTTAGTAGAAAAGCATCCCAGTGGCACAGACAAGGTGGCTTGCCAAGCTTGTGAGGGTGACAAGCATGACTATTCCTTACCCCTGATACTGGCCACTGGCATAAGTGCTGCTTCTCTTGATTCAGCTCGACTTCAAGGTCAAGAAAGCTTTGGAGGCCGAGGAGCCCTGGGCTGAACAGCGAAGCAGAGGCTCGGAGAAAGGGTTTCCTTACCTGCTGTGTTTGCTGGCGCTGAACGGCCCGCACCTTGGGGACGGGGCTCTCCCTGGAGGACGAGGACTGGTGCCGGGAGCGGGTCCCGTTGGGGATGGGCTCAATGCCCAGGGCCCCCGAGGCGCCGGACGCGCTGCCCGTGCTGCGCAGGGAGGGGCTGTGCGTCAGGCTGTGCAGCGTTTTGGCCCTGCTGCCCAGCACGGCCTGCTCCATCTTGCGGATCTGCGCCTGGCTGCTGCTGTTCTGGCGCGGCAGCACCACCGGCACGTGCTTGTCCGGGCCCGCGGGGCGCCGCGCCGAGTCCTCGCTCTGCGAGCTGCGCTTGCCAGAGTCCTCCAGGCTGCTGTTGCTGCGCCCGCTGGGCTTGAAGTCCTCGCTGTTGCTGCGGCTCCGGGAGCTGGCGGTGCTCAGGTTCTCCGGGCTGGAGTCCACGGAGGCCTTGGCCGTGGGGGGGCTCGGGTTGTTGAGCTGGTAAACCGGGTTCTGGAATGAGAGAGGCCGGAGGCTGCCCTGTTGGTTCCACGCCGGGTGCAGCGGCCTCCGGACCTGGGGAGCGCTCTGGGGGGTGCTCTGGGTGTCCCACAGCTGCTTGATGTTGGCCACCTGGGTGACGGAGAGCTGGCTGCCCGCCAGGCGCAAAGGCACGTCGTGCATCATGGAAGCAGCGTCACTGTGAGCTGAGTGAGGGTCCTGCAGGTCCATCAGAGAGATGCTACGTCCGTTGGGCAAGACACTTACCTTTTCATCCTTCTCTGAGCAAGTCATGCTCTGGGTGGATGCCTGCTGAACCAGCAGTAAAGTCTTGCCCTTAAAATGTCCATCTACATTTTCCTGGGTTGGAGACTTCATCTTGTTTATGTCACTGTGGAGTGGAAAGGAATTTGGTTAATTTTTAAGCAGCCAAGACCCCGAGAGATCTGTCCCAGAGAAGTCTTTCTACCTCACTTAACCTCCCCCCACTGAAAGCTTCAAGAAGCCAGACTTCCTTTTATGAGCTTTTTGTGTGCAAGTCAGAACACACTCTTCCTTAATTACCACTTATCTTGGAGAATTGTGTTTGATTCAAGAAGTCCTTAATCTTTATTTTTTTTCACAGGTGAAATCTAAACCATTCCCACTGCATCCTCCCCCCTCAGTCATTTCTGCCTCTAGCAAGACTTCAGCTGCCATTTAACCCTTTGCCATTCTGTAACAAGAGATGTGACAAAAGGAAATCGCCTCAAGTTGTGCCAGGGAAGGTTTAAATTGGGTACTAGGAAAAATTTCTTCACCCAAAGGATTGTCAGCACTGGTGGAGTCACCATCCTTGGAAGGTGTGTAGATGTGGCACATGAGGACATGGTTTAGTGGTGGCCTTGGCAGCGCTGGGCTAATGGCTGGACTTGGTACTCTTAGAGGGCTTTTCCAACCTTAATGATTCTATGACTCCGTATATATGGAGGCCTTAAAATTCAGCAGGCGTTGTGTGAAGGCTGCTGCAGAGCTGGATGTAAGCTCGGAGGGCAGAGAACTCCACGTGACAAAACAGGCCCTGCTACCTGACAGCGCAGGTACTGCCCTGGGCCCGCAGCAGCCGAGCCCTCTGGCAGCTCTGCCATGTCACAGCTCCACATTAACAGCTGTTCCAGTGTGAGAAATGCTGCACCAAACACAGGAGGGACTATTTTCTGCTGTTCCACGGGTAATAAGTTTCACCTACAGCTCAGTTTTCCCATTAGCAGCCTGATGGCCAGAAGGAAACACTATGGCTGACCGTGCACCCAGGCTGGCAGTAAATCACAGAACTGCTTTTTTATCAGCTCAAGTCGTTGGCTCCCAGAGATGTGGTTGAGTCCTGGGTAAGTCCAAAGCTCCAGGTCCCCAGTGCCACCCTGTGCACCTCTGAGTGGGATGGTGAGAGGCCCACGCTCCCCATTCCACAGCGGCGCTGGGCAGCCGGCTCAGGCGATGAAGCCCTCAACCCTCGGAACCACGGAACGGTTTGGGTTGGGACCTCGACGATCATCCACTTCCACCTCTTCAGAGCTTTTACAACCCCACAGGTGCCCTCGAGCCCTGGCTGGGACGTACCCATCGGTGGGGTCCTCAGTTATCTTCTGGAGTCCTGAGGAGAGACTGCCAGCGACGTTTGGGCTGGAGCTGTGCTCCGCGAAGCGCTTCAGCTGCTGCTGCGAGGGGGTGGGGCTGGTCATGGATTTTGTGATATCCGCAAGGATACGAGGGAGAGGTCCCAGTTTTGCCACGGTTGCCTGTAGGAAGGAATTTTCACCCTAATTGGATACAAGCACCACAACATCCGCCAGGGTTTTTTTTGGTAACGATGCACAGAGGGATGGAGTGGAAGGAAGGAGGGTGGGTGGTTGCGTGCGGGTGTGCCAGGATCGCAATGCAGCGTTATGGAGCAGCGCAACGCCGGCGACCAGATGGATGGAGGAGACGAAACGGGGTGCAGCAGGCATTGAGGAAAGAAAAGGAAATAGAAAAGAAATTAGGATTGACCCCCAAAAATAAAAATCATGCTCAATAAGATAAAATTACTGCCATTCCAATGCAAAACTATCATGCAAAGCACACTGAGTCCCGGGCGGGTGAGGTCAAAGTGAATACTACGGCATCTGCTCCCTGAAGGGCATTCAAAGGCTACAGAAGCAGCCGATGGGGGGAACTTTCCAGGCAAAGGGTGTCACGTGGTGAAGGAAATGCATGCCAACAGATGAGGGGGATCATGAGAGGGTCGCAGGGGCTGAGGGTGATGGGGAAAGGGAAGGTTTTCATTTCTTAAGCCTTTCATTTTTGGTGTCCTACATGGATGCCATCTCCTTTCGCACCTTTGTCAACAAGGAAGCCATTCTTCCCTACCCAAACATGAAAAACAACTGCACGAGAGCATCAGTGATCCTCATCCCAGTATCACCCCACCAGCATGGGGTGAAATGTGTGGCTCCAGTTACAGGTTAGCCCAGTGCTGGCCAGGCTGAGGGTAAGAGCAGCTGGCCTTCAGCAAGGAAGGCTGCTCCTCCAGGCCCTGGCTTCTCACCCCTTTGGGCCACTGCTGGGAGATCAGCTACAGGGCATCTCCAGGCTCCTGGGACTGCAGGAAAAAGGTGAAGGAGCTGCAGATTTATTTAAAAACTAAAATTCTGCTACAAAATCAATGTTCTTCTCAAAGTTACCCTTGTTTTTCCCATAAGCAGGAATTCAGCCAGTTTGGCTCCAGAGAAAGGTCTCTGTACAGACACTTTCACACAGCACTGTGGCTACTAAAATCGCCAAGGTGGCTCCTCTCATTATTTCCCAGTCATTCCCTGCAGTAAAGCCATAATGCATGTAACTTTACCCCTTGATTCTCTTTTTAGGAAACCATTGTACCAGCTCCCAAGGGCCTGCTAGGATAGATCCATACATCTAACCTACAGAAAGGGCAGTGCAGGTCCATGCATTTGGAATGTACGCCGTGTACGTGTATGAGGTGAATTGAAAAACAAGATCATAACTTGATATCAAACTAAGATTAATATACAGACAGTCTTCTTGAGTCAAGGACATTTCAATTTACTCTGATGCAACAAGCTCAGTTTTTTGTTTTCTCTTTTAAATAATGTACTGTGAAAAAATAGATACCCAACCAATAACTACTTTGGCAAACCCTAATGCAATAAAAATTGAGTGCATTGCTATTCACCTTATCTCTCCAGCTTCAAAAGAAAGAATAATATACATGGAATGTGGACAAAATAATGCACCTCTAAAAATTGAAGTATGGAACAGTTCCAAGCACTTAAAAAAAACCTCACAGGTCAGCTTTTCTGGGCCTTATCAACTACCTTTGCTATCAAGATTTTAATGATTTTGGTTCCTGCAAACCCACACAGCTAAGGAAGAGCAAAGCTCTGCCTCTCCTCCTTCTAGAGCTAAATGGAAGCAGTGTTTATTGCTGGTGGTGTCCGCTGGGATCAGCAGGACAGAACCTGGAGCCTGCATACGAGCTCAGCGCAGTGCACAGCAGAGAGCATCCTGCTTTGCTGCAGGGGGACACTCGGAGGGGATCCAGCCTTTTATGTGGCATTCCCTGTATGCCAGAACCAAAGACTACGGAAATGAGACCATCTCAGCAGGCTCTGGATCGGGCTGTTGATGAGAACAGTCCTGCAGGGCCAGCTCATTCCTCCACCAGACCTGGGGGAGGGCCTGGTGTGCAGGGAAGCACCTCCCTTAGCACCAGGAGGGCACCACAACACGGCCTCTGTCTGTCCCAAGGCCCTCCCTTTCCCCCAGCTCGCTCACGGGCACGGCCTGGCTGCCCAGGGAACTCCAGGTCTGCTTGTAAGCAATGCCTGCAGCCCCTGACCTTCCCAAAGGCTCTGCAGTGTTTGCACTGCTGCTGGAGCCCAGCCACCTCACACGCCCTGCTGCAGCCCTTGATCCGAAATCACGGAGGGAGCAGCTGTGAAGTGCCACCATCCAACACTCCCCCCCAAAGCTCTCGGCTCCCCTGGATATTCCCTGGTGTTTACTGTTGCTACGGTACCACCCCGGGCCTCCAAACAGCTTTACCTTATCAAGCTGGGACACAACGTCCCAGAGGAGGGAATGCAGCACGGAGAGCTCTTTGCCCAGGTCGATGTAGCCGTCATATCCAGGCATGTTTGAGATGGTATCTGGGTTAGACAGCTCCCTCAGAAAACGCTGCATTCCTCCCCACTCATGCTCCAGAAATTCATTCATGAAGGCCATGTACTCTTCCTTCATACCAAACCTGCAGGAAAGGGAGGTGGGGGGGAAACCCAGTCAATAACCTCCACACAAAAACCAGAGTACAAGTGCTTACAGAAAATTACTTAAACACTTTACTTTAGACCCGCCTTTCTGAAGATTTGGAAAAAATTCAAGATCTGAAGATTTTGAAGTCGTGGAGGAAAAAAACCACGTGGACAATTTAAGAGATTCACTGCTTTGTGGTACTTACTCAAATACTACTAGTTCACTGTTTCTGTTACAAATTACATCTCTCCCCTCTCCCTCCCACAGATACTCTCTCTCTCTCCTCCCGTGTAGGAGACGTGCCACGTCCTTTGTATCATTCAGCTGGGAATTTTGGAGGGAGAGAGCACAAAAATCACGATCCTTGGTGGGAACAAGCTTCTTTCCTTTTGAAGCAGCACATACACTAACATGCTAGTGCATGACTCTTCTTGGTTTTATACTGTGTCCCCTCCACAGAATTCTCAAGGAGAATTTGTCTAAGGTGTCTCGAGGGGAACAGCGTTCACATCTAAGTGAGAAGATTCCTCCTTTCCTAAAGCTGGCTTCAGTTCCCCAGAGAATCAGCTGCCTGTGAGCACAGCTGGGAGTCAGGGCTCTCCTCGCACGCCGCAGATTTCAGTTTCACTGGCACCACCTACTTGGCAAAGTTGGCGAGGTTCTGGATGACTTTGGCAATGAGGGTGAGCGTGCGAGAAGTCTGCTCATCAGGATACTCCTGCGTGAGGTTGAAGAGGCTGGGAGACATGATGGCAGGGCACAGGAAGCGGAGGAACAGAGAGGCACTGATCAGGCGTTCAGTGATGTCCTGCTTGCCCCTGCTCAGGCACTGCTGCTTCCAAGATGCAAACACCTCCTTCAGCTCACGAGGGAACACGCTGAAAAGCAGAACGATGGGAAATACAATCGCACCAGCAACGAGATGCAAGAAGTTGAGCTGGTGATCAGTCACCTGCAATACTGATCTGTGAGAAAACACCAGCTCTTTCTTAACCTCCCCTTTTTCTCTCTTTCTCTCTAGGCTAGGTAATGTCATTAGGCATCTATTCATAGATCCCCATTTAATCTGGTGACACTTAAGTGCTCTTTAAAACACCCCTTGTTCGTAGTTGTTAAGCGAAGCCATTTCCAGACACGCTGATTTGCAAGCTAAGAACTACTTATCCATTGCTACCCTGGAGCAAACAGGGTGTTAGGATACTGAAAACAAACCGAGTCAAACTGAACTCCTCTCCATATCTGACAGTTTTACCGTGCTTGTTAAGCTCTCAGTACTGTGCCTGTGCTTCATGGCAAAGCAGAAAGGCCCCTCTCTTCTTCCACTGCTACTCAGAAACAGAGATTAATAGAAATCTCTCTGCCAATGCTTCCTCCCTGTGATTTCCTGTTCAATTCCACACATCTGAAGGGTCTAAACATTTTCTGTACACATCAAAACTTGCAGCTTTTTATGCCAAGTCCAAGCTAAGCTGTTATTTTCTCACTTTATTCCCTCCTTATCCAGTCACACTCAGTATGTGTTCCCTCGGCAGAGGATTTGGGCAGAAGCCCCCACAGGTGTGGTTTGTGGGCTGGGACCCCTCAGTCTGGGCACAAGCTCCACCTGCAGTCTGGAGTCACAGGCAGGAGGACAGTGAGGAAAGGGGACAAAGGCAGCCTGGGAAGATGGATGGCTCTGTGCTCCTTCCCTGTGCCACTGCTGCTCTCTCACCCTCAGGGGAGGAACGGGCACCTCCGAGCAAATGCGACAAAGGGAGGGAAGGAAGATGCCTTACCAGTAAGAATTGATAATCTTGCAGAAGACCAGCTCACAGCACATTTTCAGGTTGCACTGATGATCAGCTAATTCGCTCTGTGAGCACCTGCTGGGATCTGCTTCACAGTTTTCATCTGACTCATACACAGCCTTGATAAACTCCCCTGGAAAAAGGGAAGAGGATGAGAAACCAGGGCAGTTACAGGAAAAGCCTACTTGACACACCTTTAAATCCTGCTTATGTCTTTCCCTGGCAACTGCCTGTCCTGCTCTGGGTGTCTGCAGCAGAGCCTCCAGACACCAGATGTAGGGGACACGACTCCTGCCAGCCCTTTCCCAACAGAGCACAGCCTGGGCTCTGATGCTGCAGCCTCCTGTGCCCTCGCTGTCCCCAGGCACAGGGGCAAAACCAGGATGGCTTTGCTTAGCAACCCTGCAGGCACTTCCCTTATGGCCCAGAGAGGAGCATTTGACTTGGTATTCAAACTGTGTTATCAACTACGAAATTATCCACAATCTTAGGAATGAGGCTGTGTGCTATTTGTCGTCATAATTTCCCCAAGAAACATGCTGGCAATGATATTTATTTATATTATTTCTAAATCTGCCTCTTTTTTTTTAAATTTTAAGAAGCGTCACCTTGCTCTTGAATAAGAGTAATACCCAAGCAGTAGCTAGATGCTGCTAATTTTCTCAACCTCTTATATCAACACCTTGCAGCGTTTTTATGGCCTGCATCTTTCAAAGCTCCGTGGCATTTCTGTCACCCTTCCCTCTCGGCATCAAAACAGAAACTGCTCACATACTAACCACATGAAGTTGCCTTTGTCTGGCAGACTGGAATGAACTACTCACTAGCTTCCCTCCTCTATATGCAAGCATTCCAAGGGGTTTTTAAACAGTTGGGTGTTCACTAGGAAAAACTCTTTATTCATTGGTTTAATGATTCAATGTCTTTCAAGTTCATCTCCTCAGATGATCTCGCTGGCTCTGAGCTAACACAAGGCTTGTTTGTGCAAAAGGGGTTTGATTTCAGCCTTTGCTTTCCTAAAACCCCTTAAACACCTCTCAGCCCCTCCCCAAATCTCAGCTTGATGTTGTTGCAAGCAAAGCAGGCACCACATTTCCTTAATTTTTTTTTTTTTTTGTGACTGAGTCCAAAACATTTCTGCTGAGGGCATCTAAATCTCTTATTTGCAAAACTGTTGGCATCACTTTTGTTGAGCCAATTCTGTTTTAACTCTTGTTTACTGGATAATATTTTTTATCCTTAAACACATTTTAACCTCACTCTTTGTGGCCCACAAGACCCTGCTATAATCAGATATGAGATTCCCTTACAGACGTGTTACATTGCTAATACCAGCCACAGTGTCGTTAATCCTTTCAAAGAACAGGGCAGCTGAGTAAAATGACATTTAAAACCTGACAAAGAATTAGATGGGGATATTGTCATAAGCAACGCTGCCCTGAGCTATAGACAGGCTGGACAACCTTAGGGACATTTTCCATCTCTCCTGCCTATGATTTACCATCTTATCACTCAGCACTAAATGATGTATTAGAAGTCATTAATGTTCAAATATTTTATGCAATTACTGCACATTAAGGAGCTTGCAGCCAGCTGTAATGGAGTGGTCCCACAGCTGCTGCTCAGCCTGCTGGGAAGCACAGCCCCAAGTTCCAGGCTGCTCCTTTCTCCGTACCAGGTGAGAGCCTACGACTGTGACTTACACTCAGCAGCTCCACCCAGGAGAATAAGACTGTCAGAAGAGGCTCATTACACTTCAGAAATGGCCAAACTGGGTTTAATCACAGAGCTGGCCATGCTGACCCTCGGAGCACTAATTCAGCCAGCTATCTCCTTGATGCCTTGCCAGCATCTGGGATTGCTGAGGACAAGCGAGACTGCTGGGAAAGCAAGCTGCTTGGCTTTTTTTCCTTTGTGTGAAAGGATGTGGTGTGGGACTTGGCTTTGGCCTGATCTTGTTTCCCTTGTATCAAATTCCAAAGCTTTCTCCATCCCAGGAACAACAGGGGGTGGGTGGCTCGTTGTGCAGTTGTGGATAAGGAAGACCGTGCGGAGTTGCTAAAAGCCGGCTGCGGTGTCGGCTGAAGACAGCGAGCCTGGCTTTGGTCCCCTTCACTGCTGTCTTTGTGTGGCCAGGAATTCCCAAGGCTGTGGCTTATGACTAGAGCAGAACCTTTGGTGGAGGGGGGACAATAACAAAATTATCAGAGGCCACCCTGGCACGTAACAGTGGGCATGAAGACCCGTGGGGAGAGCGGAGCAGGAGATCACAAGATGGCCAGGCAGTTTTAATGAGTCAGTGAATAACGAGCACTTGGGATAAACACAGGCAAGGGGCTTCCCAGACAGGATGCATCTTCATCTCCTGCCCTGGGATGCTCAGCAGCCTTGCAGCCTCACTCCCTGGCCTTGTCTCTCTAAGGACTATGTGTCAAAACCCCTTTTTAAAGCCTGTTTGCATATCAGATCCAACAACCACCATTGCTCACAAAGAAGCTGCAGTGTTATACCTCTTCATCTCGCCAGACACACAAAAAAAAGTTACCCAGAAAAACAGAACATGGTAATACAGACTTGAAGAGGGACTCAGCTACATCAAATCGAGCTTGCCTTGCCTTGGCTGCTCCTCCTGCAGGCACCAAAGAGCACCCTCCTCCATGTGGAGGAAGGGCATCGAGAGCAGGAGTGTGCTCTCTGCGTATGAGGCACCCGGGCTGAGTGCTGAGGCAGCTCCTTCCCACCCCACATTCCCAGCTGCAGACACAGTTTGGGGTCAGCCCTTGCCGTGCAAACAGGTGGCAGACAGGGAGGTTCTTACCCAGTGCATCCTGGAGGTACTTCTGTCCTACCAGCTTGAGGTACTCCTCAATAGCTTTGGTAGCGAGTGTGTTCTCCCTGAAGATCAAGACATCATGTTCTCCGCAGCGATCGACCTCAGCCATCACCAGATCTGTCAAGAAGTCCTGAGGAAAAAGGCCAAATGACAAAGGTGATTTTAGCCAGCTCAGTCGTGCCAGGCTAACTGCAGAAGCCAAGAAGGAAGGATATTTCAGGATAATAAGTAATTGCTCATCCTGAGACAGGGGTGCAGCTGCTACATGAACTAAGGGCCAAGGAAACAGCCAGGGCTCCTCTTGGGTTTGTTATGCTTACAGAATGATGCAGATCACAATTTATAAAGGGTGAAGCAAAAGTCTCTAAAAAAAACCTTTACAGCCAAGCTTGTGTTTCAGTTTAGCTCCAGAACAGAACCTCTCACCAGTTTGTTTATCAGAGGCTCTGTCTGCTGAAAGAAACTGTGCTATTATATTTATCTTTTTATAAGGAATATTTCATACCAACATGGATTCAAAAATCCAAATTGGAAGTGACGCACAAGTTATTACAGCTTGATGATATCTAAATAGGAAGAATGGCTTAATAAATTAAATTCACAAACCAGAAGTGGTTTAGGATTTGGGAAAAAAGAAGTTAACATTCCACTTGCTGGTTATCTATATGGCTTAACTCAAACTGTATTCAATTGTCCAGGCAGGAACTGTCAGCAAGCCTTGATACAGAGAAAAACCTCTTGATATAGGCTCTAATTCTACAGTAATACTTATTTCCTGAAGTGGTAACTTTATGTGAGTCAACAACATTTAGTACTCTGGGTTTTCAGTCCATTATTGCTGTTTCTTTTCAACAAAATCTGAGAGAATTCTTTTCACCTGGTGCAAACTGGGAACATCCAGCTGCATCCTCATCAGCAGAGAACAAACTGGAAATGTACCCTCTTAGGAGCTTTATGGCAGCCTGAGCCACCCAGTGCTTCCCATAAACAGAGGTTCAAAACTTCACACACCAGCAATGCAAAGTTATAACGCTAATTTATCTACTTGTTGCAGCTGGCACTGCAGCAATCCAGAGCCTGTTTTCCAGCAGGATTTCAACACAATCTTAGCTGCCAGCTTCTCTCATCAGACAATGTGTTAAGGAACGAGTTCCTGTCACACACGCTGTCCCAGAGCACCAGGCATCCCAAGGTGTTTCCAAGGGGCACACGATCATGCAAAGCAGAAAAAGATCCTTTCTGGAGCAGTTAGATGAGGCTGTTCCTTGGATGTTGTTTACAGCCACCCTTGCACACCTCTATCCCTCTGACTTGTGCCTGGTGGTGCTTTCCTTGCTCTAGCTGGTTTCACTGGCAGGAGCTGCCTACAGCACGGCACTGCTCACACAGCACCTGGCAGGCAGCAGGACAGATCAATGCAGCTAATGCTTCCCAGAACTTCCCACAACCTGCAGGGTGCTCTCCCACAATCCATTTGAAGGAATCGGTGTGCACCCAGAAGTCCTAACAGCATCCCTGGGGCAGGTGGGATCACCATTAACTCGGTACAGATGCTCCAACTGGTTGTTCAAACGCTGACCAGATCGATGCTGGCATTGATCAGCTGACTCAGCGCTGGCACCCGCTGCTCATTGTATCACAGACTTACTCATAGAAGCAATTCTCTTGTTCACTCATCTCTTGACCTACATCCTGATTTTAGAAATGCAGGGAAGGTCCCCGAACACTCAAACGTAGGTGCTGATTTTCAGAATAACATGAAGTTATAGAGTCCTCCCACTTACACTTTGTACACAGCATCTGCTGCTGCTTACTGTCATGGCCCCCCAGTTTCCACCAGGAATCACTTATCAGTAGCCAGAGACACTCCAACAGGAGCCACCTGTGCTTACCTTGGCTCTTCCAGTGCTCTGAAGAATGTGCACCAAGGCAGAAGCCATCTCTTCCTTGTTCTTGACACTGATCACGGGTTCCAGCACGGAGCACAGCAGGGCGTAGTTGCTGGTAACATACTCCCCAAATTCTTTGTATTGCTCCGTGGGCAAGATGGTGATGGTCTGGTAGCGGGACTTGATGCGGATGGAAGGCCCCCCTGACTTGCCCTTGTTGGCTGTAGGGGTGCTCACTGGGTACCATTTCTCCACAAAGTGGCGACCGGTCACGCTGGCCATGGGAATGTTGACCAGGCCGACGTAATTGTTCTTGTCCTTCTTCTTTTTCTTCTCTGAGTCCTTGTAGATGTGAACTGTGACGCTCTGAATCTGGGGGAGGCTGTAGAACTCAAAGTGCTCCCCCCAGAAAACGTTATCCGCGTTCGCTTTGCTGGTGGTGCGGGCAAAGAGGGTGTCATCAAGGCACAGCTCACAGAAGTATTTCTTCTTGGGGGTCAGTTCCTTGGCCTCGATGACCCAGAGGCGAAGCACGTTTTCAGCTCGACGGCAATTGTCCTGTGCAGAAGAAAGAGATCAGTTTCGATTCAAAACCCCTAAAAGTCGAATATTTCACCTCCTAAAGCAGCAGCAAAGGGCTGCCTTTTGTGTCTGAGGTAAGGACGGAGTCAGAATTCAGAATCAGATTGTCTGATCCAGAGAGAATCAGAATCTCTAGAAAATTGGACATTTTCTAAAACAGAGGCAAAGGGCTGTCTTTTCTATGTCAAGAGCAGGGACTAGAATATTTTTCTTCTTCCAAAGCTGTATTTGAAATGCTTTAGAAAACAAACACTCTGCACAAGAGCCTCTCCAAAGCTGTCAGACTGGTGAGGAACCCCAGGCCCCTGCTAGCCTGTCCCTGGGAGGTAGGATGGCAGCTGTCAGATATTTCCAGCTGATCCATAACTTGATTCCCCATCTCACTCCGGCTCCGATTTGTTTAACGTTGGTTTCTTTGGGTTTCCCCCTGCCCCTATCTGTGCCCCTGCATTAAAGCATGACCCTCATGAAGCCGTGCCCCGTCTTTCCCAGGTGCATGGCCTTAGAAATCCCGTCTGCGGCATGCTGGGCCGGCGCTGGGCAGGCATCAGGGAGCAGGCGGGCGTGCATTTACTCATGAAAGGTCTGACCCACTGCACTCCCTGGAACAGCACAGGGCAGCTTCAGACACACGGATGAGCGGACGGCTCCCCAGACTGGATTAATTGAGGACGCATCTGTGGGAAGGCCTGGTACACTGGACTAAAATCCAATCACACCACCTCCATTCCCCCGCTAATCTCATTTCTGCAGTTTCTGTTACCTTCATCGGCTGCGAGAGTCTGCGTATGTTTTCCATCCACCAGTCCCTCTCTGCTGCAGAGGAACAACTGAAGCATTTACTGCCCTTGGAGTAGGTTACCTGGAACGAATAAATGACAGGCTGAGTTCAGGCAAGCCTAGGAGACATGTAAGAGGCTGCAACAAGCAAGGAGGGAGATAAACAGTGCTTGAGTAGCAAAGTAAATAACAAAAAGGCAGGTAAAAATACAGCAGCCTAGAAGGCAGAGAGGATAAAAGGCCCACAGAACACAGAGAGCAAAAGAAGTCTGAGGTTATAAAAAACTAGAAAAATGAAAGAATTTATGTAAAATTAAGAGTGCCAGAGGCTCCTCTTAAAGACTTTTAAACAAAGCTTTAATCAGCCAGTTAATCTATTCTTTTTTTAAACAGTTGTTAATTGATCTGTGGCTATTAAAGCTTGCCCTTTTCCCCGTTAAGGCCCAGGGGCAGATGATTTGGTTACTAACAGCATAAAGACAGACAGAACTGACAGTGCATTAACACAAGGCAAAACACACTGGACATGATGACTTCGGTGAATACAAACTATTTCCAGGGGTCCATACAGACAGCATCAGCCTGAACAAACTGAGGGAGCTGTGCTCTGCTCCAGCCCTGACAGCTCTGCTTTCCTGCACCAGGGAACACCTCGGTTTCTCCCCCTCTTAGGTGGCCTGACAAGCCTCATTTACTCTTTCCATTCATTTGTGCACCAAATTACAAAGCAGTTTGAGGCAGCAGCCTCAGAGCTAAGCTGTTGCCAGTGTTTTCCACCCAACTCCCCAGGCCTAAGCGAGCTGCAAAGTGCTTCCAACCAGAAGAACCAGGCTGAAGCAAACAGGAACAGTTCCTGGATGCATCCCGAGGGACAGAGCCTGATACACTGGTTCACTGCCAGAATTTTCCAGGTTGTAAACAGATCTTTGTTCCAGAAGTTTAGACACATCTGAGTAATCCTGCTGAAGGGAGAACGACCTGCCCCTGCCATGACAGGTGCCACAACCTCAGCTGCATCCCAGCACACAGGGCTCTGCTGCTGGAGCTGCGAGGGCAGGGCTGTACCTGCACACACGGCCTCTGCTGACACAGCCCAGGGATCTTTGGATCCTGCTCCATGGAGCAATGGACACGTCCACAGCCACTGAAGCTTCTCCTTTGGCAACTGGAGAGCACTGAGCTAATGGCAAGGGGCTCTGACTGGAAATCTCATCTCTAGGTTACAGTAAATTTTCTAAATTTAATTTTAGGTGAATTTGGGGAGGGTGAACACACAGCTAATGTACATACTATTGCATGTCCATTGTGCTGTATGTATCAACCATACATTTGCATGCACACTACAAATGCTTAGGTATTTATCAAACTGAAGAGGTTTTTCAATTAGAAGACCTGGTAATTGAAAAAGATTCCTCTCTGTTCAGTGACTGATGCCATTAGCCTCAAGCACTTCGGAAGTCACACGGTGGCTCACCAGCCCCCACCCAAACCTCAGCACGGCAGTGGCTGCTGCTGTTTCCCAGCTCCCCAGGCCCGGGGCAGGGCTCCACAAGGGCTCAGGGGGACTGGCAGCTGCCTGTCTGGAGCCTGTCCCTACCTCAAAGCAGAAGTCTCGTCCAAGGATGCTGTTGTGAAGTGGTTTGACAAAGACTGCTTCTTCAGCCGCAAAGTCCAGAGTCTCTATGGTGCTGGCTTGGTTCAGAAGAGACTCATGGGAGCGGGACTCCTTCAGCTTGGGCAGCTCACGGGGTCTGCAGGACAAGCAGGAAAGGAAATGTCTTTTTTTTGTCACAATTACCAAAAGAGCTGGCAAGATCCCAGACAAAGCTGCAGCTCGTCGGTGCTTATTCAGAACAACTTCTACAATTAGTCTGCAAACCTTATGAAAATAACATTAGGCCAGTAACCCCAGACTCCCAAGGGAACATCCAGCCTAGGAAGTCCATTCCCACTGACCTAGAAATTGTAGCTGCCAAGTTGTCAGTGAAAGAACAACAGCAAAAAATTCAGAACTTAACTGCTGAAATTCAAAAAAAGCCCATAGGTAGCTTTGTATATAATACTGAAAATGCTCATTACCAGCTAGAGTAGTAGACAGATGTTGTGTATTAGCAGCAAAAAGCACATGGATCCCTAAATCTGTAACCAATGCAGAACGAGGATTACTCCTTAGAGCAGATGACCCTTCACAATACACTTGATTTTTAACATACAAAGCCTTTAGACTAAAGTTAAATACACAAATTCCTTCCCACTTCACGATGCCCAAATCAGTCTTTTTGCATTTGCTTTTTCAGCTGCTTCTTCCAGCCTGAATTTCCAATTTTTTGGATGCCTTCTCCTTTAACTTCTCACTAACACACACTGCTTCTCCTTTCCAGCTGATTGTCCTGTAAATCCCTGAGCTCCACCAGAGCTGAAATCTCCCAAATTCACAGCACCTTTCTATCAAGGCAGTTTTCTCTTTGTCCCCACCAGTTCTCAAACACTTCTCAAAGACATTTCCCTCCCTCCCCTATGCCACAGCTTTTGGCAACCAACAGTGACATTATCAAACGTGCTTTAACCCTTTCTGTACTCTCCCAATATGATTCAATGCAACACTTGTGCATAGTGGGGAGCTCTGCTCTGCACTGCAAAATGTGCCCAGTTCAGAGGTGGCTTCACCTCTGCTCCTTCTGCCTCCAAACTGACACCTGCCCTAGAGGCTTCTGCAACCATCATCTAACACTCCAGGCACAACTTGCATCTCAAGGTAAACATCACGTGCAGATACATCTTATTTCTCCTGTGGCAGGAATCCAGTCGAACCCTTCACAGCTGACCAACACGGAGGAGGAGCAACACAGAGTCCCAGCTTAGCAGAGAAGGAGCTGTTGACCTGGCAGGTCTAGATTTTGTTAAGATATTGAAGTCCCTATGCTCAGTGAGCCCTGAAGGCAAGTCCATAAATGTGGGCTGCCCACCCAGCAAGTGTGACTGGGCACAAGGAACAGATGTGGAAGTAGAGAGGCATCAGCTCTCTACACATCACTCGGAGAAAGACAGTGCTCCTGTGTTCATTTCCTCTTTTATTCAATTCCCAGTATCAAATGGAAAATGTTAAAAAATGTTATTTATAGAGGAAAGAAAAGCACAGCTACCTCTAACAGCTTCCCTAATTTTGAAAAATAACTAGTTTTTGTATACTTCCCTCACATATACAAAAAAAATAAAAAAAGGTCCTCACATTCTTTATCCTCAGCAAAATCAAATCCCTCCTACCTGTGAGCAACTCTGTAGGGGAACTCAGATGCAAAAAATCCCCAATCATTTGGAAAAGGCATCTTACCTAAGGCTGCTTAACAAAACCTTGGGTACCACAAAGGATACAGGCAATGCAACAAGCAGAGCTCACCCGGCTGCTCTTTTGTACCGAATGAAACGCTGAAGGTACTGGAGCAGATTCACACACGGCAAGATCTATTAAACAGTGAGGGAGAACTTTGTTCCCATTTCATATACTCAATGACCTAAGTGCAGGCAACAAAACCCTTTGATGGGAGGAATATTCCAAAGACACTGATTTCAGATGCAAAGCAGCAGCCCCAGTAGGAACGTTGGCTGTGCTGGGCTTTGTTCTAACAGGTTCCAGCAGCAGCTGAACCAACGCAAACCCAAACCTCAGCCATGCATAATTGAGCACTCGCTGCAGTTAAGGTAGGGCAAGTCTAAAATAAACACACCACAATACACCACTTTAATGTCATCTCTGCAAAAGCCTCTCTAATTTCTCCTCTCAAGAAAGCACTGCTGAGGTCACTTGGCTGCTGTCCCTGCCTCAAACTCTGAGCAATTCCCATCCTTACAAAGCACTGAGAGCCTGCAGCCAGCTCCCGGTCAGCGGAGGAAAGCATGGAGTGAGAACAAAGAGGGGGAAGAGGAGGGAAAAGAGAAATAACTACCGAAGAAAGGAGAAAAAACCAAAAAAGATACTTTGCAAATTCCAGTTCAGCAGCAGAACTGCTGCACTTGGAGCACGAGAAGGCAAGCAGACCTACACGAAACAGCCGTACAGCCACTCGCAGTGCATCCCCGACCATAGCGGTGCCACGTGCCACAGCCCTTCCCTCCAAACTTCCTGCTCGGGCCTACATCTCAGGCAGTAAATCCTGCCCGGGGAGGAAGAAAGGCACCAACAAATCCAAGAGGAGCTCTTCTTCAAGCCCCAGGTTAGGGATTTTGGAGGAGCTCCATGCCAGGCAGATAGGCTGGGGCCAGGCGAGGAGAGCTCGCTCCGTCAGCCCCGCGGTGCCAGGGAGGCTCCCGCTCGCCGCCGCGTTGCCAAGGCACAGCATCCCCTAAGGAGATCGGGGGGGCTGGCAGCTGGCACCGGCAGCAGGCGAGGGGAGGCCGCTCCTCAGCCGTGGCTAAGGTGACCTTTCCAGACAGAGAAGTTCCTCCTTTTCCTTCCCTACGAGTTTGATGAGATCCAGACATTAAAGGCAACATGAGAGAGCAAGGAACCTTCCAAGGAAGCCTCCAAACAGCCTCTGGGAACGGGGCAGGGGCAAGGGCAGGTACACACAGCAGCTGTACTCCAAGCCTGCACATCCCATCTTGCAAGTCACACCTCTCAGGAGCATCTCTTCTGCTCCACTGCTCTTCTGACTCGTGGGCTGTGAGCACTCAGGTTTGTTGCAGAGCAGCTGGAGCACTGGGAGCTCTGTTGACTCAGGGTCCCGTGGCAGACAAATGTCTGTCTGTTCCAGCAGTCCCTTGAAGTTACCATATTTAAAACAGCTCAATAAACTGATTAAGTGGCTTAGAATTGGCACTTTATCTTCCATAAACATCAGAGCAACATCCTAAAGTTGCTGTTAGATGCAACCACATGCATTTACAAACACGAGTACATGCATTTGTGAGCACCACAGTATAGATCTGATCTATTGATAGATCTGCAAAGCAAATCATTGACTTGTGCTATATCAGCAGCATCCCAATCAATACAGGCAATAATTATACAGAAATAATACTTCTCTGCTCCTTTAAAGCCTCATCTGATATGCTGAATCTGTAACAAGGGAAGAAAATTGCTTGCTGGCTTCCTTTTGGCATTGATGCCACTAATTCATGTCCCAGTGTCCGGCAAAGGGGCTGGATTAACAGGGTCCTTCCTGTATTAGGTAGGAAGCTACTGGTAAAATGAGTATTGCTCAGACCCTGACAGGAGAGAGGTAATCCCAGGGAAGCAGATTACTGTAAACAGGAAGATCACACACGCAAAAAAGTGGGGGAAGGGTTGTTTGTACAAATCTGTTTCTGTTAAACAGCTCCATTAACAGCACCAATCCTGTTTTAAATTACAGCTAACCTCCCATGATCAGCTTTTTATCCTGCTGCGTTTTCTATCTACGCCTGTTCACAACAGAGATTGCAAAGGAACTGCATGGGAGTTCAGAGCAAACAGTTACCAAAGCACCAGATAATTCTCACATGTTCTCCATAACTTCTTTCCCATAGGAAAAACAGACGGAGGAGGAGCATGTCAGGGAACATTTTAAATTTCTCACCTCTTTTCACATATTTTGGAGTACTGGTCTCCAGAGCTGCATTATTTCCTTCTAAATTGGAGCCCAGACAATGCCCTAAACCACTGACCTGGCAGCAGCAAGCGACTGCCACTGAAAAAGAGCTCTCCAACCACCCCATCTTGCTGGCCCAGCCCCAAGCTGACCCTCTCTCCTTGCACACCACAATTCAGTAATTTTCCATGACAGGAAGATCTTGGCTGTAAGCTGGGAGCTGGAAACCTCTGGCTTTCAGTGGCTGCCCATGGCACACAGCAGCCTATTAGCAAAGTTCTATTATCTGCTACTGTCTATAAGGCACGTAGAATAAAGGGTTAAAATCCTAATTGCTCTGGTTATGAAGCTCTCCTGCTGATTTTGACCTATTTAAAAGGCAACCTACAAGGCACAAAAGACTTCCAATTACCCAGCTTACTAGGGAGAGCACTACATTACTTGTAAAACAAGCCTGTGGACATCAATAATCCAAAAGATTAAAAAAAAAAAAAAAAGTTTAACAATCAACTTTCCTTTACCAAACTGGTGTCAAAG
This sequence comes from Edolisoma coerulescens, assembly GCA_013397115.1. Taxonomy (NCBI): domain Eukaryota; kingdom Metazoa; phylum Chordata; class Aves; order Passeriformes; family Campephagidae; genus Edolisoma; species Edolisoma coerulescens. Next base: position 379,598 of record VWZW01003593.1, on the reverse strand, counting down.
GAAAGAACCCAGCCCAAGCACCCAGCCACAGCCAAGTCTCCAGCTGGCCCTACACGAAGCAGTTCGTCTGCACGCTCCAAACCATTCCAGCAATCCCCAAGTGCTGAGAGACACTCCCCAAGAGCAGAAAGTCGAATTCAATACTTAGCCACTCTGCAAAGTCCCAGGAGAGAGCCTGGACTGCACTGCAGTGACCTTTCTGCTGCCAGCCCAGCTCCCAGCCCTGAGGAACGGGACCCCACCGTCTCCAGCATCACCTGCAGTCCACCCGCGCTCTGCCCCTGCTGCAGCACCACGTTTCCCTGTCCAAACGCTCACTTCGTAGGCACCACACCCTGCTGCATTTTCCAACTGCCAATTATCTGAACATCCTCTTACTTGGTCAACAATTCTACAAGTCTAACCAGTTTCATTATTAATTTTTTTTTTTTTTTTTAATCAGAAACTTAGGGTAACTTATTTATCTGCAAGTTACACTCAGGTGCGATTAAACGCCGGGTTTTTCTGAGTATACTGTTCTCGTCTTCCATTGAGATTCTGGTCTTGTCTGGCAAGGTCCTGCCCAAAGCCTCATTGTTTGAATCCTGGATTTGCAAAGCCCTTCCCTGCCTGCCCGCTCTCCCTGCGGATCACAGCATGTCTAACAGACACCTCTCAGGGTGCAGCCAAGCAGGCTGCTGAATTTCACAGCAGGGGCGTTCTCCTCTCTCCTCTGTCACCTGGTCTCTGCTATTAACGTTTCCAATTGGTTTGTTTTGATGGACCAGAAATACTTAATTGATTCAGTTTCATTTCCCTGCTAAACTCAAGGTGAATGCTGCATGGAGGAGCCCGGGCTTTGCAGAGAAGCATCAGCCAGTAAGAAATATGTATTTATAAAGGGGTCAAGTAAGCTTGCAGGTGGGAGAGAGCAGCCCAGCACTAAGGGGAAGGTTTGTGACTAACACTGGGGTCTTGTTCAGTTTTCAGCGAAAAACCAAACAACGGCATGAGGACTGGAAAAAAAAACTGGCTGAAAGAAATAATTTCACCAAATCAGAAGTGAGGTGTCCCTCCAGAAACAAACCACTCCTCCTCTTTCCCCACACTCCAGTGTGCTGATAGCAACAGATATGCTGAATGAATGCAAGCTCGGAGTGAGTCAAGCCTTAATAACGCATTGTGTAACACAGATTTCTATCCTGACAGCTAAATCAGGGTGAAAATCCCCCACCCTTTTTTGGAAAACCGGCATTAAACGAGAATGAACCTGAAAAACACAACAAGTTTTGCTTCTGTTATTCCCACCACCTGTGCTATTTTCTCAGTGCAAAGAGGCAGGGAGGGAGGAGCGGGAACTCACCGAAAGTAGAAGAAGCTGTGGCCGGAGGAGTGGCAGCGTCTGACCACGAAGCCCAGAGCCATGGCTGCCCGTGCCCCCGCGCCCCGCCAGCGCCCATCCCGGGCCGGCACAGCCAGCCCCGCCACCGCTGCCTCTAATGCCAGCAAAGACTTCAGGCAAAGCAGGAGGATTCCCACGTGGCAGCAAATCCCAACAGGGCAAAGCCCTCCCAGCTGTCTGCAGAGCTTTGCTGCAGGCACCGAGACCATCTGCAGCCAGTCGCAACCATCTTCGCTCCCTCTCCATAAACAAAACTGCCGGGCCCCTTGGAAATGCTCTCAGAGTCCTGGCCACAAACTGCAAATACTAATTTGGTCTCTCCTTTCAAATGAAATTTTCCCTAAGTTTTTTCTCATGCTTTCTTACATGTTTTATGTATTATGGACACTGAGAAAACATCAAGGATGAATGTGTGAGCTGAAAAGCTCCAAGGATGCAGGAGGAAACAGGCTGGAAAAGCTGTGAAAGATGCTTCGGTGACACTGTGCTAGGTCGCCTGATGGTGAGAGCTGTTGGCAACCTGGTGAGGTGCTGCACTGGCCACACACTGAAGAGCCTCACTCCCACCCACCGTGGCTCACAAAGGAGCACAGTCTGAGTCCTCCCACATCAGTCTCTTGTAAAGACAACATCCACGTGTTCAAGTACAAAAAAAACCCTGCAAACAACCTGAGCCTGAGAAACAGGAGGGATGGGAATTACAGACTGAGAGGCTGTGCATTTCTACAGGACACCTGGGTGCTGATCCCTGTTTCTAGAGGGGCACCAGAACTCTCTTCTCTCCCCATCCCCTAACCCAGACACACTGAAATAAAGTTAAAAACCAGAAAAGGTATGTTGGCCAATTGTTTTCTGCTGGAACAGAAAATCTGATTACAGAAAAATCTGCAACTCATCTCCATCACTGCTCCCTACAGCATTCCTGACTCCTTTCTGTTTTAAATCAGCTCTGAACAGACAGCATCCCTCCTCTGTCACCATTCAGCATGGCATGCAGTCTTACAGCATCCCAAACCTTGATGTGCACCAGGATAACTAACCTTCCTTACTCCAGAATTTTAAAGGTATTTACCTATAAACATCTCCACTTTCTTAACAAGTCCCAAACACCCCAAAAGCATGAACAGGCAGTATGAGAATAGCCTCTATTTCCTTTTAAGCCTTGCAGGGTTTTCATTTATAAAGCTGTACAATACTTTCTTTGAAGGCAGGACCCTTGTGTTTGTCAGAGCAAGAAAAGGGAGATGCTATCAGTCGACCTGGCCCTGAAAACCTATGTTCCACCATGACATCACCTAGAATCACCTGCTTGAAATGGGAAAGGGCTGACTCACCAGGGCAGGACAGGAAAGTTCCTACTGCTACAGATGGAGGCTCATACAGAATGTGGGGAGAACAGAAGGTGAGAGAGTGGCAATTCCTTCTCGTGAAATGAGAGTCAGCTCCATGTTCAATAATGCCCCCGCGTGATCGAGTACCTGGATTTTATGCTTTTATGCTTTCAGGCCATCAGAGAAAATTCACATTTCATTTGAGTCTAGTTGAAAATTCGTGCCCACAGGGGCAGGGAGTAGAAGGGGGTCTGCTTTTAAAGGGAAGGCAGCTTTGCTGTGCGTAACATCATGTCTTAGCCCAAAGATGCAGGAATTAATTACAGCTACATTTATTAGCTTGCCCTGAACAACAGTGCTTCCCTGACACTACAAAAGCAAGTATCCAGCATGAGTACCAAGCTCAGGAAAGACAAGCAGATTTATGGCAAAGAGATTTTCGCATTACAAAAATTCAAGCAAAGCTGGTTTCAAACAACGGTAAAAATAACAGGTACTTGATGACATGGTGGCATTATTTAAGGTGCTTATGCTCACTGAGTTGCTTTTATAGCCACGTTGCAACGCCCTGAAAATGGAGATTTATAGGAAAACTTGCATCAAAGCAGACTGGGTGGACTACAGGAGCAAGGCCATCTAGATGGTTAGTCACATCTGGTAAGCAGCAGGCTGTTCTGTAACTCCTGATGTTAACAGACCTCCAACATCCACAGCCTTGCTATCTCTGTGATTTTATGGTCTGCCTTTCAGATGGAGAAGGCAGCCCCATTGATTGAAGCAGCACAGCATGACAGACACAACTAATGAATTCAGCTCAGCTAAGGAGAAGGGAAAATGCACTGAACAATGTCAAATCACAGAAGCCTGCCGTGGCCTCGAGTACAGGCCAACTTAGTTCTCACTCTGTCTAGTTCTCCTGCTGGGCTACCGTGGAATGTAACACAGAATATGTTTAATAAAAACAATCAAGAGACTTTGCAAATAGTTAGGAAACACTGTGTGTAAGAGCCTTTGCCTGCCTCATATACAATCCATTCCCAGCTTGGACCTCCAGCCGAAAGCCAAGTGAGCGAAGACACCAAATGGAGCACTAAGATGGTGAGAAATTACTGAGTTTTCCAGTTTTCTGAAAAACAGATCATCTGTTCCCTGTAGTAACTCTGCAATAACTAAAACACCAACACTGCAAGGTGCCTCACTGTGCCTGAGCTGCACTGCACATCTCCGGGCTGTGCCAGCGCCGGGGAACCGGCCTGCTCGCACCAACACAGCTCCTCATCCCACCACTGCACGGGCCTGCAGGCAAGCCCTGATCAATCCCATGGTTTTGTATCATGAAATTGGAAGTCTGCAGCTCATTTGAAACAGATGCAGAAAAAGGTACTGGAGTCCATCTGCTTAACCTGAGCTGTCTGACAGCTGTGAAGAGCAGCAGTTTTCTACCCTGTATCAGCAGTACCTTGCACCCTAAACTTCTCACATGCCAGAGGCAGCCCCAGAACCCCTGCTCCTGCCAGCTGGACAATAAATGCCCTTCCTGGCTCCCCTTCCTGAGGGCACTGGTGAGCCTTACCTGTCCTCGGAGCTGTTGGGAGAAGGCAGGCGGAAACTGATATTCCTGTCCAGTTTGGATTGACTCTTGGTCCTTTTGATGGATCCTTTCAGGCGCTTGCTGAAGAAGCCCTGAAACGAGAAGCAGCAGAAGTGAAACAGGGATGCTGATGCCAGTAATGAATCACTCAGGGCACTGCCAGCGAGCCCAAACACAGAGGTGATTCCCTACAGGATGGGCCAGACCGGGATTGCTCTGAGCAGGGAGGAAGGCAGGGCTGGATCGTCAGGGACAGCTCCAGGAGGTGAGAGCTTCCAATTGCAGTAATTAGCACCACTCACGTAATGGGGGCACTTCAATGGATTCCAGCTATTACACAAGAGACCCAAACCCCACAGCTACCATTTAATAAGGAGTAATCTTCAGTATCAGTATTTGTTCTTACTTCTCTACATGCCATGTTTTTATTTCTTGGTGAGCTTAAGAGTACAGATGTCTTATATTATGAGCTTCTATTGAGCCCACAATTGCAGCCAGGTTTCTCTTTTTAATTTAGATGTAGCACGTTAAATCTTAAAATAATTGGTCATTTCAATAATCTCGCTAGCCAGAATAGAAAATTACAAAGCATTTCACACACCAGTGGCTTCAGATATCAGTTACACTATCGGTAAGAAGCAAAGCTCCATTCAAAAATCTACTTAGGATCTAAAAATAAAATAAATCTTCAAAGAATCTGTCTTCAAACTCCAATTGTTCACCCAACAATCGCAGCCCAAAGCCACGCTGGTTGGAGGGAGCCTCTGGGATCATCGCCTGCTCGATGGGGGTGTGCTGCCAGCACCAGGTCAGCCTCATTCTGACTTGGTCTGGCCAAGTATTGAAAACCTCTGGAGACAGAGGGAACAAAGCAAGGGGAATCTGCTTTCTGCATCTGAAGGCAGTGCTACATTTAAGACTGCCCTTCAGTTTCTGAGGCTTGCCAGCCAGCAGGGGTGAAAGCTGCTGCATTCTCCTGACAAAGTGGAAAAGAAAAGGCCTGATATCTAAATACTGCGAAAAAAAACCCCACAAGAAACAAACCCCACAAATGTATCCTACGTGCTGGGGGACAAGGTACTGTCAAAAGGGAAGAAGTGTTTTCAGCTGTGTGTGCCACTCACACTCTGCCCATCATGCTGCACTATTCTTGGTCCTGGTATTGGAAAAGTGCCTTTGAAAAAACCCTGTAATCAATAGATGCTCCTGGGCTTCTCTTGGGGCCACTGCTGGAATTCAAGTAGAGGATGTACAGCACTTTCAAAGGCACTTTGGTATATTCTGACCTCTCAGCATAAAAGGTAACAAACCCAGCCACAGGGATGCAGATCTGGTGGGCCCCGGCTTCAATCCAGTACCTCTCAGTCTACTCAAACTGCAAACATGAAATAACATGGCTTTTTCCCCTTAAGGGCAAGCAAGACAAGGCTGACCCAATTCAGCAGGGGTCCAGAAATATTTATATTGAATAATTCCAAATCCCACTCAGAGAAGGACCATGAATATTCATTTTTGTGTGCACATACAATTTTAAACTGGCACAGCTTTAACATGGAACGTGTTCTTGGTTTAACTGAACATAACCTATACCCCAATGGAACAAATGTTCTATCTGGGGTTGAATAAGGCTATCCAGAGTTGACTATACAAAAAAAAAAGAAATAGGGTAAGAACAGATTTAAAGACAAAAATTATTTAACTAAAGGGTGTGCTTATTGGTCATCCTCAAAAGACTTGGAAACATTTGCAGTATTTGCTTTGTGCTGGCAGTTCACGCAGGGCCGGCGATTACAGATGGACAACCTGGGAGCAGCATGAAAAATTCACACGTGCCAGCACTGAGCAGTTTTTTGACTGACATTTGCCAAAGGAAATGCTTTTAAATACTGAATGCAGATATGAAAAAAGATGCAGTGATGAAAAATAAACTTCTATCTGCAACAGTACCACCTAACTGAAAGTTTTATTTCCTTTTGCTCCTATAGGCAAAAAATCCCTGCCCATGTTCATAAAGCAGCTTGCACCATTAAAAAGGCAAAACCACTTTTACTGCTTTTCTTGTTGTCTAGGTATTTCTCTTAAATACTTATTTCAACACAGAACAGACCCTTGTTTGGTTCTTATACCTAAATGTAATGGAGTGTCTGAGCTTTAAGAATCATCACGGAGCTTCTTTAAAAACAGTGGGAATTTTACTGCTTAAACAAACACCCTCAGACAAAAAGGTGTAAATTATTACCCCGCTACCTGAATTGATGAGATTATGCTCTTAATCAAAAAAGTACAAAATATTTGGTAGGATAAACCAGCCAGGATGAAATTTGAAAAGAGGCAGATTTGAGGCTCATATGTAATGAGACAGAGCTTGGTACAAGCTGCCCTCAGAACCACAGGTTTAGGGGAAAAGGGAAGGAAAAGAGGCGGGGAGAGAGCGATGGAGCACAACCACACACGCAGTCAGGAATAGGTCAGGGCAGGTTTGTCATCTCATCCAAAAGCATCAAGCACTGGCCTAAGAAATCCCAATGATACAACATCTAAAAATAATTCAATCCCACTGAGAATTCTATTCATCTCATTTGGAAGTTAAGCTACTCGACTCTCCCGCTCTGCCAAGAGGCAATCTCTGCAGGAGAAGGAATAATTCAGCAGGCTGCTGGAACCTCCCCTCAGAGCTGCACGGGGACAGCACAGAAACTCTCACCCCCAGGTATTTCCACCCCAGGGCTGATGCTCGTTGAGGGCAGTTTTGGCTTTAGGAAAAGCTCACTTTGTGCCAAGGATGCCAACTGGCTGCTTGTCCTTAACCTGAGCAGAGCAGCACAGGAACTGCCTGACAAATTCAAAGGCAGCCCAAGTACGAGCTACTCAACTCCTGGGCTGCTGCTCCCTCTGGACGTGAGGATTCTTCACTCCGGGGAGAGCAGCCCATGCATAATAAATAATGATTGTCCTGGCTGCTTTGAAAGGGAAAGGTTAATTCAGCCATGAACGAGTGAAACTGGGTGTAACCATAACACAAACCAGCCATCGACCAAGTGCAATGGTCTTAGTGGAAGTTTCAAAGCACTGCAAGTGGGATAAAGTGGGCAACAAAAAAGGTCCATCTTACACACAGTGCTGCTACCTACGTTAGCTCTTTCTGGGGACAAACACACTGCATCTGAGCCTTGCAAGGCATCCTGAACATCTGTAATTCTTGATGAGGAGCACCAATGCATTATTAATAATGCCAGGTGGGTAACTTCATTTACAGAGCGATGAGACTCATCCTCTCTGAGGGGAAGGACTGGATGGGTACAAAGACAACCCTCAAGTGACTGTGGATGACAGCAGAACTGCCTCCCTGGTACTGTGTGTGGTGAGGACATGAAGCATTTCATTTCTTAAGCTGTTCACAAGCAGCTATCAAGGAAAAAACCAGTGTCATAGCCAAGTGAAAACACTGTCCTGTGCCAGTAATGTTGTAAAGCTACGGGAAGCAAGGAAGCAGGGGAAGATGGCCAGGTTGTAAAATGGAAAGATCAAGCTAGTAGGATATTCCAGGAATGAGCAGCAAAATGGTGAAGTTTACTATTTCTTGCAGAAAAACAGCAAAAGGCCAATTTACCTAGCAAGGAGGTAAAGTCTGCTTATGAGCCCAGTCGCACTCAGAATTAAAATATTAGCAGTGAGTCCCTTTGAAAAGACTCTCAAGCACTCACACAGTAGGAAAGCAGATGAAAACAACCCCAGATACACCCTGGAGGTAACATACAGAACAAGACAGGGACTTACAACAGCCATGTTCCACCATCTACTCATCCAAAAAACAGGCACTATGTCACTGAAGAGGTGGGTTGTGCACAGGCATGAAACAATAAAAATCCTGTCTGAATGTACAAACAGAGGATAAAGCCCAAAGAAGCAGAGTGCTGTTACGTAAATCTGCCGTAGCTTTCACACTAATGCATCACTCTTGTGATTTTCTCATCTCAGCAAGAAAACTAGAACAAAACAGAACTCCAGAAGTATAAACTGATTAAAGGCAGACAAGAGGGGGATTTACAAATGATATGTTTTAAACACCAACTATTCATTTTAGGAACAAAGGCAAGAAGGGATTATAGATGTATAAAACAAATAGAATGGAAATTACCTAAGCTCCTCATGCACCCTGTTACATAAGAAAACCAAAGGGCAATTTAACATGAGAGGCAGCACGTTTCACTGATTGTCAGGAGACTTTTCCTAATGCTATCTATAAATGAGCCCATCCAATTCACCAGCACAAGATATTATACAGACAAATTTTTTCAGCAAGATTAAAAAAGGATTACGGGTTTATATAAGGAAGAATAACATATGTAGCTGCATTAGTCAGGTTTAAAAATAACAAGAGTGAGCAATAATCATGCTTCAGGACACAAGCTGATCAACAGCAAGGATCAGGAAAGATATTTTTCCCCTGATGGGACAGCACTGCAGATTTGGCCAGATAACAATTTCAACTTTCCAATGAAAAACGGTCTCCAGCCACAGGAGGGATGCAGAACAGGAGGAACAAGTTTAGGAACAGTAATAAGAAACCCAAGGAAATGCCGAGGATGCTGTAACAAGGGTACGTTGATGATACACCCGTTAATAAAATGCATGGCAAGATTGCGTGCACTCTGCACGATGTGCAGCCAAAAGTCCTACAGGAATCCGATTTCCAAGTCACTGGGAATTATACTGAAAAATTCATGAACAAGCAAGAGCTACCTGATCACCAGGAGGGCCACATCAGCCTTGCAGATCCCAGCTCAGCAAGGTGTTCAGCACGGACACAACTGGGAGCGGCACCTGGCTGCCCTCGTGGGAGCTGCCCACAGCAGGGACAGCAGATGGGAGGAGCATCCTTAAAAGCCCCCATCCAGGAATTAAGGAATGAAGGTAAAAAGTCTGCCCGGAGAACAACGAAACAATGGTGATAAAAAATGAACATGATAACAAACAGGTCACCTGAGCCTGTCAGGAAGGGCAGGCCATGATTTCCTGACCCTGGCTCTTTCCCTGGCAGGCAGCCACCAAGCAGCCCAACACTTCAGAGCACCTTTTGATAACACAGCACACATGCTAATTACAAAAATTATTAAAAATGAGCTTTGTTAAAGCTCACAACATAAACCTGAGGAATGGCTGCAGGAATACCTAAAAAGAGCAATTACAACAAGTGATAAGGTATCAAGGTAGAGGAAAGGGTCCAATGGGATGTGGTGGGGATAGTGGCCTGACTGCTTCTGCTTAACATCCTTGTTAATCATCCCGAAGAAAAGTTAAACAGCACATTAATTACACTGAGCTATATTAAATTAGGAGGTGAAGCGAGGGCCAGGGAGGACATAGAAATAACACAAAGGGTTAGGAGCAATTAGAAACTGGTAACACACACTCCTGTGAACTTTAGTACCGGAACCTGGAGAATCAATTGAAGGGAATTAAAAACACAAGAGCAACAAAAGTGATAAAAGGGCCAGAAGGAGTCATTTGCAGAGGATGCATTAATTAAACTTTGCATAACTTGACTAAGTCATGATTTGGAGGTGAAGAATAAAATGAGTCGGTGCATATTTAAATACTGCTGAGCCAAGGACAGCTGGAATGTGAGCAGTGTTTAAAGCTATATACATTCACAGCTCCCCTACATTAACTAAGGAATAAAGGGAATTGGATAAAGTCAGGTTTACACCAAACACGAGAATAATGTGCCTGCTGTTGAGGTCCACCAGACACTGTCAGAGCCTGGATACCCCATCATCTGACTCAACACTGAAGTTTGATGTAATGAACAAATCTGCTGTGGCAGCAGACACTGTGAAGGTTATGGAGCCCCTGAACAGCACTGTCCCAGAACAGAGATAGGGATGGAAGCGTGGTGAGCATACTGGAGACAGTCAGTCACTCGTTTATGCTTTCTGACACAGAACTCAGGGAATAGCTAGCACATCTAAGCCATCACAGCACAGGCAAGCGATAAAAACTAGAGCAAATTCAAACAAACATGTCGCAGGGAGAAAAGAGTAAAAAGTGGAAGGAAAAATGTAAATCTCTTATTAAGGGGACAGATTTGAGCACAGCCCGTTTCTCATGGAGGATGCTGTGGTGCCTCACACTAATGCAAATCAACAACTCCACCAGTGCTTTGGTGCTGATGCAGAATTAACAACAGGTTTTGTGTGCCACGGGGCCACAGGGGCAGCACGGCTCAGACTCGCCCGACCCTGGCAGCACGGCGGGAGCGGAGCAGCGCGCCCGAGAAGCAGCAATCTCGCTGACTGCATAAAAGATGAGGCCGGGCAGCCACGAGATCTCATCAAGCTTTGACCTTCACTCGGGCTGGCTGCATTGTCTTCTGTTCCATTTAGCGGTACTCTTAAAGAGCAAAGAGGCAGACAGCACTTCTATAGATCCAATTATACCCTCGGCCAGAAACAAACCAAGGAAGGCAATCTGCAAGTGTCCTACATCAGGCTTCCTATAAAAATCACTTTATTTACTTCAAAGATGGTGCTCTGCCTTTCCTGTCTCATTCCCACTTGTTTCTTTGCCTCTTTCTCATCTTTCTTTCCCCATTAGCCAGCAGACATGGGTGAATCATGTTATTTATAATAACAACTCTGAGCCAAAACTGGAGAGTGCAGCGAGAGCCTGAGTGGTGGTGTGGAGATGCCTCTCCATCGTGCTGCTGCAGGAGGCCTGGGGATGGGGACAGTGCCACGGTCAGCCCGGCCCCGCAGTGGGGGAACGTGTCAGGCTGCAGCAGGGCCACCGGGGCTCCACGGGGCCACAGCAGGGAACGGGATGCACGGAGGCTGCCAGGACATGGTGTGTGTGGGAAGGGAAAAGCTGGTTTCTCGCCCACCTATGCGTCACAGTGCCTACTTGGAGCCAGTTCCCTCTGCCTCCCTAGTTGTTCAGGCAAATAATATCCATTATTAAAAATATGCCTTTTCCTATATATGTATCTATAAACAGCACACATCTGTCTATATGTGAGAGGACACATTTCTTCATCCCCGTTTTCCTGCCTTCTGTGCCCTTCCCTTCTCTCTCAAGATTGCTCCCTGACACACCTGGAAATCGTCAAACCTCGATGTACACAGCTGAACCTAGATGTTCATGTTCTAAGTGCAGACAAGAACATTTTTGGGGCAATGGGGAAGAAAAAGAAAGGACAAGCACCAGGAGCTCTCTCTGAATGCACACTTCTCTCTGCATGGGCTGTGCAGTGCCAACATCAGCAGAATCCCCTCTACCCTCCTCGGTGGGAGATGACCAGAACAAATCATGGAATCACAGAATGGTTTGGGTCGGGAGGGACCCTAAAGACCACCTCACTCCGACCCCCTGCCATGGGCAGGGACACCTTCCACTCTCCCAGGTTGCTCCAAACCCTGTCCAACCCAGCTTTGAACGCTTCCAGGGATAGGGCACTCAGAGCTTTTCTGGGCACCCTGTGCCAGGGCCTCCCGACCCTCACAAACACCAGCACATGCTGGTCCATGTAGTGGCTCATCCTAGGAAAGAGTATAACTACTGAAGTTCAGCTTTTCCCACACTAGTAAATTTAAACAGATATCTTTTCCTCCAATGCCCATGCAGGAGGTAGAAAGGCAAATTTCCTGAACTTTACACATCAACCCTTAAAAATAAATCCTTCATTGACCACCGCCACTGAAGAGACTACTTAAAAATGTACTGTCAAGGAAATGTTTGCTTAAAGGCAATTATGCAGATATGAATCAAAATTCCAGATGCTAAAGCAATGCCAATTAGCAGTATTAAAAAACCAGATGCCTTGTTCTGAGTGAGTACCACTGCCTGTGCCTGAAAGGAAAAAACCTGCACAGAACATGCTGGAAGCCACTGTCCTATTGAGAAGACAGCTTTTAAATAGCTGTTCTGAGAGACAAACTTAAAAAGCTGTAAAAGCAACTTATTACGAAAGTCTCAGCATAATTTTCCATCAGGATGGAAGAAGGTTAAGCTGTCCCCTGCCTTAAGCTGCCTTCTGTTAGAAATCCAAGCAGTGAGCAGACGAGGCATGGCACAGAGTCAGGGCCACGGGAAGAATAACTGAGACAGCACTATGCTGCAGCTGCCTGTAGCCCTGCAACCTGCACTGTGGGTGACAAAGTCTGAAAAAACAAAAAGGCAAGTTCCCTTCTATCCTTTATAATCTCCTTTATATGTAGAATGAATGCCTGTCAAATAGAGACAACCTCACAGACACAAATTTGAAGCCATTACAGGCACCTTTTGCATCCTTCACTTGAAGCTCTTCTCGGATCAGTGATCCAAGACTGAGACTTTCATGAGGCACCCAAGTCACCTCTCCTCCTTCTGAGAGCTGGGAAATTCTTATTATCAGTCAAAGGCAGGAACATGATTCCTCCCCATCTTCCCAGCCACCTATTAGATGTGTGCCAATCTACCAGGTTGCCACTGTGTTTGGTTTCAGCAGTTTTGGCTTGAGCTCATCTGTATTGTTAAGCAAGCTGACTTCTAACTGCAGCTTGCTCTTTTAAACCAGGGTGATCTCAGCCCCCACTTAGGAGTAACAGGGTATAAATGGGTTACTCAGGACAAAAGCTCCAAAGGCAGAAGCCTTGTCCCCACGAGGAGGACAGGAGGGTGCATTATGCTCCTGGGTGCACAGGTGGTCAGGCAGACAAAGCAGCAGAACCCAGCTCCATGTGGCACAAATAGCTTCTAGCTCTCTGCTGGTTTATGCCCAAGGAAAGCAGCCAGGTAGTGCTTCCTGAGCCTGTTTGCCAGAGTCCTAAAAGCCCAACACACCACCAGGGGAAATGAGAAACATTCTGCAAGGCTCTTGTTTTGAAAGGGAGCAGGAGCTAAGAAGTGTTAGAGAACTATTAGAGAGCCATTAAAACATTACTTACAAGACAGGATCATCATTAAAAGGAATGGTACAAAAATGAGGAAAAAAGGAGGCATATAAAATCAGCAATACAGATAGTCACCAAACACTTCTGAGACACAGCTCCCAGTTGTTAGACAAAGGCTACCACAATGCACGTACACATCTAAAGGCTTGGGCCATTACTTAATAGATGAAGGCGAAGAAAACAGAGAATTTCTTATAGATGAAGACATGGATAAGACTTTTAAAGGCTCTCAGAGTTCAGAGATCTTCCTGGAACTCTGAGGATCATGGGCTCAGTATCAAAATCTCAGAACTTGACATAACAAAATATTTTTGTATCAACTTCACAAACAACTAGACCAAGGCCCTTTCTCCCCAAGCACCATGCAGAAAACAGATCTCTGAAGTGACAGAGGATCATTCATAGAACACAGAATAGCTGAGGTGGGAAGGCATCTCTGGAGATTGCCTAGTCCCTTCCCATCTGTATTATTCTATGACTCTGAAACAGGACCAAGTAAGGATACCCAGTGTATGCACTGCTTCCTTGGTCCCTTTCTCCATTCCAACACACCATGAGTTCACAGGTTGCTGTAAACACCATGTATTCTATACACTCTGACCAACCTTAATCCCTGAATAATTTAAATAACTCTCATTAAATCTTCTGGCCGTTTTTTAATTTTATTTTTAAAATGACATGATGCAAGATTTATTTCAAAGTAGGCAGATTACTTGCCAGAAGTAAAGAAGGCCATGAAAACATTCACAATATTCAAGTTAGATATTTTAAAACATGAACAAATATTGTTAAAAATTACTGAGCACCTCATTTTAACTTGAAGCATTTGTCCTCAGTCTAATAATAGAAATGCCTTTGTGCTCCTGGATACACTGACCAAAGACTGGCCCAAGCAAAATCCAGGCTGTAGCTGAACAACTCTCATGCAGACTCACGGCCAACCAAACTCAGGCGAAAACCCAAAGAGCTAAAGAGGAATTAACACACCTGCAAAAATTTCATCAGCCTCTGAACAAACTATAAAACCATTTCAATTTTCCATGTACTTCAGGGAAAAACAACATGCTATCATCGACCTAAAGGAACTTGTTTCCTCGTCAAGATTGAATATGGAATGCAATCCCTGGAGGCGACTTCAGAAGTATTTATATAGGTCGCTGCCCACATTAACACTGATGTTTCTCTATCTGCAACTTTAGATCAAGGCAGTGAAAAGGAGCAAGTTAGGGATCTCCCAGGAACCTTACTGATAATACATGACACTTGATAGCAAAACCTCTTGGTTAACTGGAAATATTAACCAAATATTCCTTTCCCCCCAGGCTCCCCCAGCCTGGTTGTGCACTGTGATATTTTCATCTCCTCCTCCCATCCAACGAGACAAATGCCCCTTTGCAGGGAAGGCAACTTACAGGCACTCTGAAAGGAGAAGTGTTCGGAACATCCATGGAGTTGGGTTTCTCAGAGGTGCTGGTCCCCGAGATGCTCCGTCTGCGAGGAGATCTCTCTGCTGGGACCTCTGAGGAAGAGAAAAAGAAGGTGGTGAATGGGTGACCGGAGGTGGGGAATAATCAGGTTTTGTGCTCTGTAGGACAGAAGCCTCAGGAAAGTTTCGAGTGCATTACTAAACTGCTGAATTAACCCACCTATTTACCTACATCTTATTCACTTATTAACCTACAATGGCATCTTCACTGGCACATTCAAGGCTGTGAATCTGACCCGACTGTGGGAGATTAAAATAAAAAGTGCTGGTAAAGATCAACACCTGGACACACTTAATATTCTGGTACTGTTTGAGAGACGGTATTCAGAGAACTTAAATCTATTTTTTTAAATCTAATTTTTTTTTTACGTAAGCAGTGCAGTAATTAACAGATAACTACAATCAAGACCCAGGGAAGCTCAGTTTTAGTCCCAGCTGAACGTAATTCGGCAAAGGTCAAAGTTCGGTCGTGTAGGATCACACTACTGGCTCAAAGCATGCAACCAGCAGAAGACTTAGAAGTGCCTGGGTAATATAACATATATATCTCTGCAGATAAAAAAAAAATAGGTCAACTTCTCCTCATTCTGGCAGTATGACCTTACTAAGACACGACTTTGGCATCTTAAATCCATGCAGACTGAGCTGATGAGCACAAATACTGATAAAAGCTGTACTGATGTCTTTGACGAGTACAAATACTGGAATAATAGCAAAATGAAGTACAGACAGCATTAAAAACCTCTCCACAAACACACATCTGCATTTTTATACCGAGCTAGATATGCATATATATGCACAGAGATACCTTTGCCACAAGCGCTGCCCATCTCCAGCTCAACTGCCAGACTTTAGGGACGCCAGCGTCACTAAGCAACCCCCAACACGGCGCGGGGGGGGGGGGTGAAATCACTTCCTAGCAGAAAGTCCGTTGTTATCTCCGGAATCTTAAAGGAGAGGAGCGAGCCGTGACTGCAGGCAGTGAATTCTGACTCCTGCCTTTCTCCTTTCAGGAGCCAGATGCAGCTTAAACTTCCATTGCCGGCCGCCCGGCCCTGGGGACCCGCGACTTGCGCTGGAGGGAGCGCCGGGAGCCTCGGTCCGCCCTCCCTCCCTCCCTGCCCGGGCTGCCGGCAGCCGCC
This sequence comes from Edolisoma coerulescens, assembly GCA_013397115.1. Taxonomy (NCBI): domain Eukaryota; kingdom Metazoa; phylum Chordata; class Aves; order Passeriformes; family Campephagidae; genus Edolisoma; species Edolisoma coerulescens. Next base: position 363,737 of record VWZW01003593.1, on the reverse strand, counting down.
GGAGCAGCAGCACACAGGACTGCAGCTCCTCAATCAATCGCTCCGGCTGCACATCCTCATTAGTTACTTTCAGGCTATTAACAGACGCCCAACTGCCGGCTTCCCTCCGCTGCCGAAATTTCCCCTGCACATCCTGGTTCACAGCGGCGAAAAGCAACGTTTATGGAGAGAGACAGCCAGCTGGTGCCACGGGAGCGGCGTCTTCCTCCGAACAGCCGAAGAAAAAAGAGGAGAGAAGCCTTCTTCAGGGATAACATTACTTGTGATGTCTTTGCATACCGGATTTTGATTTCAGCTGAGTTATAATACGTCTCTCCCATGGATGCCTGGAGACCGACAAAATGGAGCATAGCGGAGGAGAGGCGAAGCGATCTGGACCCTGCGGTATTAGTGTCTCGCTCGGTAGATATTTATCTTTTACAAAAAGCAACCTGCTGACACGGAGCCCCTCAGTCTGCCGGGGGAAAGCACCGCCGAGCGGGAGAGCAGCCCGGCGGAGCGGGCAGCCCGAGCCCGACACGCGGCCAGGGCCGTGACCCCGGGGGCGGGCAGGGCCCAGGCAGCCGAGAGGGCGATGCCCGAGCCCTGCGGGCACCGAGCGAGCACATCCCGGCCCGCAGGAGCCCGAGGGAACCGCGGCTGGGATGGCCCTGCGGGGACAGCCCTCCCCTCTGCAGGGGCACGGCCACGTCCTCCTACAGCATCCCCTGCTCCAGAGCGGGAGGGCAGGTCCCCATCGGGGCACCTCTGGAGAGCAAAGCACTCGGAGCAGGGCCGGTGCCAGCCCGAGGCTTCTGAGTGACTCGGTCCCACCAGCTCGGGACTAAAACACCGCCGGTTTCACCTGACGATGCACTTTGATAGCGCCAGCTGCCTGCCCGGCCTAGAGGAAGGGAAACTTTGTGTTCTGCAGCACCTGTAAGTACTGCTCTGCCCAGAGAGCTGGGTCAGGTGGGGTTTAAAGAACTGCCCCTGCCAGTCCCGTGTATGGAATATATCACTCCTGGCAAACGGGAGTGATATATTCCATTGGAGCAGGGCTGGAGAGAGCACCTTTTATGTTACACTGAATAGTAAGGAGTAACGTCATAGGTTTGGCTTCCTCTGCTCCTCACGCGCAGGAAATCACATCAAAGCTGCTCCGCTAATTTAAAACAGCCTGCTAGCTTTGCTGAGTCACAAATGAAAGCACCAGCCCAAATTCCCCGCTATACCCCACCACACGTTCTGCAGTTCGGGAAAGAGCTCAACTTTAAACTGAATGGAGTTGAAAAGCTACCACAAGGAATGTGCCTGGCTCCCCTTGCCTTCCCTCTCCCCCCCAGCATCCAGCCAGCAGCAATCCGAGTTTTCTGCAAATAAAATGTTGACATTTCATCGGTAAAATCAGTTTCTTCTTCTCACACCATCACAGAAATGTACCAAATGGGGAAGGGAGAATGACATATTCGCTAGGTGCCTGCAGTGAACTAAAAATAAAAACTACCTTTCCCTCCCTTCTCCTTCTGAAAAACAAGAGCAAATAGACATGCTTAGTCCCTAGGAAAAGGAAGACCCAGATATAGCAAAATTGTCGGGATATGTTAACTGGAAATCAAAAGCTGAAGCAACTTGCTGTGACGCCTGTAGAACAGTATTTTTGCTGAGTCTTGTGAAAGAAATCTATACTGTCACCACCAGGCAAAAAATTAGACAGTTGCCTCCCCTGCTCCACTAGTAATGCTTGAGGCTACTCTTGCATAATCTTCACCTGCAGTAAAAATCAATGTACCTCTCATCAGCTTAGTATTAAATTACAACTGCCTTCTGCATTGCTCACTCTCAGGGACCAAGGCTACAGATAAATCACATTGTTTATCCATCAAAACAATCTGAAACCCTTTCCAGCCCTTCTGTTTCTGGGAAGAAAAGAAAAAAAAAAAGGCAAAAGGGAAAAAAACCCACCTGACAGATCTTCCCAGTTTCAACCTTCAACAAATGATTGCAGAACCTTAAAATGGTTTGAGATGCAATGGGCCTTAAAGATCATCCAGGCAGGGACACCTTCCACTATACCACCAAACAAATGAGTTGTAAACATCCCAATGGGTCATTTTTATCCCCTGGTATCTTGGTGATACGCAGTAATATTTCTGTAAATAGGTATTTATCCAAACGAGTATTTACACACTACATAGCAACAGTCAGCTCCAAACTAGCTGAGCCAATTACTCTGCAGTGGCAGATGCCTCTGAGGAGGGAACTGCCCAAGGATACGAGGCAGGTAGGTCTCCTCTCCCATCCTGTTGTGCCGCTCTCTACCCTCAGCAACACCAAAGCTCGTTCTGTAGGCCAGGAGGCAGCTTTGTGTAAGCCAGGTGCCACTTACTACTCGGAGTAGTGGTGAGGGTTGCCCTCCTTTGACGGGAGCCCTCTCTGCCACAGTGGTGTAGCCTCAGTGACCTCTGGTCACCACAGGCCTCTGGGGCTTGACCTAAATTTCCTGTTGCTGGCTGCTGTGGCCACTTGAAAGCCTTGCTGTGGTGGAAATTTGTATTTTCACTGGGAAGAGCTTTTTCTCCAGGTAGGAGAAGCAGGCACTGAACAAAGCCCCCAGCTCTGTGGGACAGCCACGCTAGGTAGGAACTGCTTGCAGGTACAGAAGAAAGAACAAGAAGAGGAAGAAGTGTCTGAACAGCATTTTTCAGATGGGTATGACCTAGTGAAATAGGAAGCCTCACATAAAAATAAATAACAATGTTAATGTTTTATCTTGCAGTAAGCATTCTCTCGCATTTTGCTCACTTGGGGAGAATTCAGACTTGGGCCCAATTCACAGGCTGTCATAAAAATTTCATTAAATGCCTGTACGAGAAGCCTAAGGTAAAAGCAAACTCAAGCCCCCCTAATCTGTTTTAAGTCCTGAAGTCCAAGTTTGTGTTCTGACTAAAATACATTATGCAAATCTGCAAGGTGTATGCAACACTGCAAGGTGTAACTTAAAGGAAAATATGGAAATTTGCAGAGATAGCTTTTCCACATTTATCAAGGCAACCAGACGGGGAAAAAAATCCCAAAAAGACACATCAGAGCAAATGCAAGCAAGTTTCAGGACACTGAAGTGCACAAAAGCTGCCAAGCCTGGAAAGGGAAATACAAAGGGAACCCTGCAAAGCTCATTGGCTGGAGAACTCCAGCATCAACCAACTGCTAAATACAAACTATGATCAAAAACTCTCCCAGTCCATTAGCAGGGGTTTGAAAAGGAGATACTGTGCTTTACTGGGGATCGACTCGATCAGGTAAGTGTTAGAAGATGATCCAGGTAACTATAAGGATTTTTAATTTACAGACAGGCAATCCTGTTGGTGTTAGACACTTGCGTTGTGCTGGCATATTAAAAAGGTGTAATTGAATTAGTGCCCAGTATAGAAGGTGCATAGCAAGCAACCTGAATGACACACTAAGTCACTTAAAAGATACTTAAGTCATTGACTCCTAAACGACTTTACAGTCTGAAAGACAAGACCTAACATGCGAAGCAGATGAATACTTGAGGAGGCTGGAAGAAAGGGCACAGATATCACAGGAGAGAATAATTGTGGGGTTTCAAGTATAAACTCCCACAATTTGTTTTCCCTGAAAATTTGGAGGAAACTGTACGTGGCATTGAGTGAGTACAACATCAGTTGTTCTTAGACTGATGCATTCGCTTTGAAGCGGAGGAACAAATCCTCCAGCTCTGCAAACCAAGTCAGAAATGAAGCAGATGCACGTCCCTAAACTGCTCACCACACCTCTGCCTGATGTGCGTGGCACATCAAAATTCGGGATGGTTGCTCCTGTCTGACCTCCTCATGCAGCAGCCTCTAAAACCTCCCTCAATGGCTGAGTCCACACACAGCCAAACAAATTGCCCGGACAACTGTGCCAGCACAAAAGCAGAGACAAGGAGCTACTGCCCATGACCTGGAGATGCTGATGTCCTCGTTAGTTCCTAATGATCTTGGACTGCCCCTGCTAATTCAAATTACCTCGTGTTTGCTGCAGAGATTGCACACAGACAATTAACGCCGATCAGCTGACGCATGGTAACTCGTTCCTGCAGCCTAATTTGTTTAGAGGCTTATGACTTAAACACACATTAGTATGATATCAATATTTATTGTCCTCGTTGTTAAACAACAGCCTTGAGCCACAGCTTTCCAAACCAATCTTTTCACTGTCTGTGAATAGAGGCATTCTCTAAACAGCAATCCTTTGGGACAGCCTCACTGGCTCTTGAACCAGCAAAGCTCAACAGCTCCTGCCTGTTCCTCTCCACGGCCCACAAGGCTGCTCCGAGCCTCAGCACTTCTTGCTCCCCGTGGCAGGATTTTGTCCCTGAGCAGGAAGAATTATTGTTATGGACACAGGAAAAGACCCAGTGTACTGCAGACATCCGAGAGATGTCAGTGAACCCTAAACACGGCCCCAGAGTTCCGATGCCACTCGGGAATTTTTATTCTAAATGCATCTGCACTTTTCTCTTAAGAAGAAAAACTTGGAGCAGTCTCCCCGGATTTATCTTGCTGCCACCACACAGTTCAGAAGTCAGGCAAGCTGACAGAAATGAGATGAAGTGGACTGAACCCAGTGACCAGCTCGTCAAATGGCACAGAGAAGAAAACCAGAGCCGTAAGAAACATTGTTCAGTCGGGTTTAGTTCACGTGCTGCAGGGCACATGTCCATTTACTAGGTAACCTTTGCCCAGTGTGTTCGTAACTATTTCAAACAGGCTGTAACCACGTTTAATTAACACCGCACACCACTTAAAAGCTTTTAAAAAGAAATAAGGTCAGGTAAGCGAGAGACTGAAGAAATTAAGCACCAAAGTAGTAAAGGTTTCCCAGTAAAGTGTTAAAATCCAAAAAATACAGTTCGTACCCTACCGTACCAAGGAACGAGAGAAGGCTTTTCTCATCTTCCGTGCTGCTATCCAGCCATTCGGCCACATGCCCAGGAGAAAGAAGACTTATTCTCCAGCCAGAAAACTTTTCCATACAGAACACAGTAAGTGAACGAAGCAGGGCAGGAAGGATGGGGAGGAGCTGATGGTCTTGGGATTCCAGTACTCCAGGTATTGTCTACACTGACAAACATGAGAGCGTGATCCTGCCCTGCTCTCTCAACCCTACATCTGACAGAGCAGGCATGGGTGGGAGCAGTAACTGGGGTCTGTACTTGTCCCTTTGTGTCAGGTTTCAGTCCAAGCAGGAAGAAGAAAGAAGGCAAAAAAGGGAAGCAGGGGAAACAGGTCTCAAAATCCAGAAGAGGCAGCAGGTTATGACAGAATCAACTTAAGTAAAAAGTACAGATAGATCAGTGCTGAAGAAGCTCAAATAAGTCAGCACAATAGCTCATCAGCTAAGTGCAATACAGCCCTACCATTCCTCACAGTGTTGGCTTTGTTTGAAGGCTCAGGTATTGTGCTTTACGCCAGAAGAAAAACCAGCAAGCTCAGAGGCAACTGAAATCCCCTCCCCACTACTGACGAGGCTGCATTCCCCTGTTTACAAGCCCCTTCCTGCTCCAGCTATTTTCCCAGCATCCCAGCCTTCCTTGCAATGAATTTGTCCATGCAATGGCAGGTTGATCAATCCGTGAATAGGAAGCTCCCACCCCTCCCTCTCCCCTCCTCCTGCATGGCGGCGGCATCGATCGGCGATAATGGAACCTGCGGCCGGCTGCCAGCAGCAGCGGGAGGCGGGGAGCAGCTCCCCTTCCCCGAGAGCAGCCCGGGGGAGCCGCTCCCCTTCCCCAGCACCGAGAGCAGCCCGGGGGAGCTGCTCCCCTTCCCCGAGAGCAGCCCGGGGGAGCCGCTCCCCTTCCCCAGCGCCGGGACCCCCTGGGTTCAGCCCCCTGGGTTCAGCCCCCACCGCACCGGGGCAGAGCAGAGAGAGGCAAGGAGGCAGCAGCCACCAAGAAGCCATCAACACTGATGGGTGGTTATTTATTGAAAAAAACCCCAAACCAGCTAGATGGGAAATAATTCTGCCCTGTCTGGACGGCGAGCTGGCTCTGCAGTGAGGACTCGTCGCTGTGACTTTAGGAAGGGTCACATTTTAAGGCGTAAGGTTTACTGTACAGAAAAGGGCGTTTTGCAGGTTTACACATGCATGAGCAGTGACGAATCCTGGTAAGTGAGGGACTCCTGGGCCCCACAAATCAAAATTGCCTTTGTCCTCAGGGGATGGGGCTGATGCTCTGATCAAACTGCGCTCTTTAAAGAGACAGCTGCCTTTTGCTCACCGGTTTCTGAACCTGTCTTTATTTTAAATAATTTACACACTTGCCAATCCCTATTACAAACAAGGACATTTGCTGACCACTGACCAAAACCCAAGCTACACCAAAAAGCCATTAGATCAGCAAAGCAAAAAATAAGATACCAACCAACAAATGAAGAAAAAAAAAAAAAAAGAGCTATCAAGTCCCAGCAGGGAGGAAAATTCCAATTACTAAGACAAACTGTAGCAAGTATTGTTTGTGCAGGACAGATATTTTCATAAAACACCTGCCAAGCAGGGCAGATGCTCTCCAGAATTCACAATTAATGAGGGACATGGGACAAGTGGCTCAGGAGCGAGGTACCCCAGCAACGTGCCAGACTGAGCAGAGCTGTCCTGTTCCCACTGAACGAGTGCAGACCCCCACCCCAGGGTGAGCAGAGGGATGAAACCCCAGAAACACTCCCTCCATCACACAAAATCCTGGGATAGGAAGGTAGATTTCCCATCTATGCAAAAAGAGCTGATTTGTTTTTGTGGGTTTTTTTTTTTTTTTCAAAATGAACTGTTCTGACAAATTTCCCTCTGTGCGTGGGAGGATCACATTTTGCCCAGCTTCCACAAGTGGAACCTTTTCTTTCAGACTGTGCAAACTGATGACGTAAATCTACGTGCAATCAGAATTAAAGAACTTTTAGAGAAAGGATTAGACAGTTATTTTGGTCTGTCTGGCTGGTCAATATGAAATGAAAATTTCAACTCCTTTCTTTTAGTTCCCTAATCAAATACTGTACCCACAATCACCTGGGTGTCTTTCCATTAAAAATTTGCAAGATTACCTATCAGCTCCATAAATAAAAGGTTCTAGAGAAAACAGAGTTATGAGTATTGATTTCCCACGAATGCTTACCAATTTTGCATCCTTTCTAGGAGTACAAATCACATACAGATCCTGTTTTTCTCCCTGGCTGCCTCACCTTGTGTAATAATTTAGCTTTATTAATCCCTTTCAATATGATAACATGTTCATGGTAATAGGGGAAGTATATTAAACATCAAATATGAAACTGGTTTAGTGGAGTATTTTAAAATACAGAAACATAAAAAAACTTTGTGAAAAATGGAGCTAGAACTGGCAAAGCCTTCAATCAGGAGGATGCAACTAGGAACTGAAAGGACAGTGAAGTTTTTGATAAGCAGATTTCTCCTGTGAATGAGCATTCCTGGGGAAACCCACAGAGGGGGAAAAACCTGCATCCCTATTATTTATCTTCATTTTGTGTGGTTTAACAGGTCACACTCCCATGCAGGTCAGGAGGTGGAGACAGACATCAGAAAAAAGTCCTTGTAAGAAAGTAAGTCATGAACACAGTCCCACGAGAAATCCTGGAAATTTAAAAGTGATAGATTAAGATGTAGAAGAGCCACTGACACTACAAAACACCAAATCCATCTAACCTGACTTGAAACACCTTTAGAACATCACCCAGTGACTTCATCCACTCATTGAATTATTTCTGGCTGAACAAAAGACCTGTCTTCCAGAAAAAGGGACATCCAGTGGTCACCATACCCGGCAAAGACACAAAGAGCCTGTCTGATCCCCTGTAAGCTGTTCCAGTGGTTAACTCCACTCCTGCTTAGCAAATTGCTCCTTAGTTCCAACACTGAGTTTATCAAGCCTCATCTCGCAACCTCGGGGCTCTGACTGATGTTTGTGTGCTTTGATAATCCATTATCAAACCCTGCTATCAGAAATGTCCTCTCTGCTTGCATCCTTTGAATACTTAGTTTCAAACAATCCCTTCAAATGTATCTTCAGACTCCTCTGGAGCATTGATTTTGATTTTTAAACCTTTGCTGTGCAAGAAAGCCAGAGACACAGCTCCACAGCTGCAGGAGGGATGAAGTGCTGGTCACAGCAGAAGTTATACTGTGAATAGCTTCTCAAATTTGTCTTAAAGGAGGTCTTGGACTCTAAAGCTTTCCAAAAACCATTAAAAAAAGTCTTGTCCAAATTTCCCAGGACAGCCAGATTGTGAGATAAAATGCAAATCAGCAGGAGAAGACTATTCAAAACAGGACTAACTTATTTTCATGCCGTGGGACCTACCTACCCTGGGAGTTTGTTGAACCAATGCAAATCCAGATACAAATTGCTCTATTGACCAGAGCAGAAGTATGGAAAACATAAAAATACAGAGAGGTGGGACGGATCAGCAAAGTAGTAATAAAAAACCCCAAAAAAACCAATCAAAAAGCAGGGACAAGGAGCAGCTAATGTCTGCCTTGAGAGCCTGCTTTCCAAAATTAGCACCAGGAGCTGTACAGACTAGCAGGTGAGAACATCAGAAAACCTGTTCCCAGTGTTTGGGTTTATCTCCCTCACCCCCGAGTTCTGAAACCAGATGAGTTTGCAAGCCTGGAAATGAAACCCAGCCCTTCTGCTTTGGAGCATCTTCCAAAAACGAGTAATTTAGAACTTGTGTACCTCCCTCCCTGGTGACTCCTGTGTTACAGCCCCTGACAGAACCCTGCACTTGTCACAAATGTCACTCTCCTGCAGTTACGAGCCTGAAACCCGTGAGGCTAAGCAGCTTTGCCATCCTGGGAGTTTAAACGTGAGCTTTCTCCATCAGTGAAACTGCCCAGAAGCACGAGCCTCGGAGTCTTCTCCAGGAATTTTTGGTAAATGAGAATTGATAATATACACAAATAACAGAGCACAGACGCCTCGTGATGCAGGTGCTTTGTAAGCACATAGTCATGGTGGCATTATAAATCATAATGTGTAATGTTCTCTGCATGAGGCACTTCCGAGGGGAGGACAAATGGGTCTTACATGCACGAGGGACAGGTGCTGAGAGACTGATGGATGGATATTGCTTTAGTCAGGAGATGATGTCCTCACAGCAACACACTTCAGGTATTGTACACCCAAGCCATTCTTATTAAAATGGCTTGCAGATAATTTAGGAGGAATTAAGAAACAATGAATGTTTGTTCCTTCAACTCCTGGATCAATGTCATGTGTCAGGCAAAACTACTCACCTTCATACCTGCCCATTAGGAAATAACAGTAGTTATTTTGCCCGAGAAAAATGCAAAGCAGTACTAATTTTTCAAGCCTATTTTCAATGCCACAGCATGGAACAAGCAGCTAGCTTGAAAATAAGTTTCCCAGACACCTAAAAATGTCAATTCTATGTGCACAGGGCTCCGTTTCCTTCATTAAATCATTTTAAATGCCTATCTATAATGAAGTAATCTTGCTTTGAGGAGCAGCATTACAATATAACAGCCTCCTAACCAAGCTGTGATCTAGTTCAAGAGGATCCCAGTGGACAAGGCTGAGTAACTGAGTCTGTATTAGGAAATCCTGATGGAAGTATTCACAGTTACTTTGGAACATGGGTAACTTTTTTGGCCTAAGCTACCTAAGCAAAAGCAGCGTGTGACACGATCCGAGGAACAAGCTAGGAGCAGAATCATTCTGTTGCAGTGTACATCAATAGCAGATTTATGTCAGACATGAGAAGATGTGGACAGGCCCACTGGAGCATGGCAAAGTACACAGAAAGCCCTTTTTAATCAGATTAAAAAAAAAAGGATGGACACTCAAGTGTCTCTTCAAGCCAGTTCATTTATTGTGGAAAGCGAAACCCTGTTGATGAAGTGCCAGCCCACACATACACATTATCTCTAGTGTTTTATCCTTTCAGATTGCCTAATGAAGTGATTTTAGCACAGTCACTGATCTCTACACTCACTCTCAACAGCTCTTACCCAGCTGCAGATGACAACCTCTGCACACTGATGCAATATTATCACTTAGCTGGGTAATTGTTCCCCTCACTTCCAGAGTGAGCACCACCAGCCTTCCCAGCCCAGCTGAGATCAGAGGCCTGGACCAGTGGTTACCCAGGAGGGGGACAGAAAATAAAGAGTTTCCTAAATAACAATTTCTGGAGCAGAAAGGAATCCAGGGGCAGTGAAAGCTGTGCCTGCTGACAGCCTGGAAAGAGAAATAGGGACAGAAAGGTTCGAAATGAAGGTGAGAAAAACAACAAACCTTGAAGTCCTCCAGTATGTAATAATACAGGTAATGCAGCTGGGCAGAACTGTTGGATTTTCAGAACTTCACTGATGAACAACCACGGGGTATTTTTTCCCACTTCCACACCAACCTAATTACATTTTTGTACTCAATCCAACTTCCTTGGTAGCCTCAGAATAGCCAAGGGATTCAGCTAAGTTACACTGCTAGCAGGACAGCGAGTTAGTAAGTACCTATTAATGACCACTCCAAAAATATTAAGCTAATTTAATTCCAAATTAGGGCCAAGACGTTATTTACAGAGCCATCCGCTCTGGAGTGCCTTTCCAGACTGTGAACCATATGCCTCATGTCAACAGACATCTTGTACTGAAGCATGAACACACCCAGCTATATATTTAACGAGCAGAATGTAAAGGGTACTTCATTTCCGATGCTGGCATTCACAAGATGACACTTTTTCCCAAGAATTTTTCTTGCTCACCTTGCAGGCCACATAGTTTGCACAATTCATGTCTTCACAAGTGCTGTGTTTTGTGAAAATAATTGATTAGGGCAGTTTTGTTGGCAAGCTTCCACCATTCATGTTGGTCTCTACTATTACTTCCTGACCTACTGTTTTTCCTTGGGCATGCAGGCTCAACCAGAGCTGGGGAACACCCAGGAATGATTTTTCTTATTCAGACTCATTTGGATGACATCTCCAACAAGCAAACAAATGACAGAAAAAGTTAGTGAGGGCTGGGGTTTGGGTGGTGGTTGGTTTGGGGTCTTTCGTCCTTCGATGACTCCACATCACAGGGATAACAGAGAACTAGAATTTTGAGAAGAACAGTTCATATGACAGAGAACTAAATAAGAGAGAGAAGGAAGCACCTTATCATTCAGTCTGCAACACTCTGGTTCCACCAGAAGGCCTGACAGCCTCACGGATGGCTCCCAAGTGCTGTGGGGTGCCATTCACCACGATCAACGCGATAATCTACTGAGCACGACGCTTCAGCTCCTGGCCAGCTCACACAGCAACTGCCACATCAACCCAGCAGCTCAAGCACTATTTACCCCCCTCCCACAGTGTTTGGTACAGGTGACAGCCTTGCATAGCGCTCCCACAACGAGTTCCACTTGCTTGTTTTCAGCACAGCCTAAATGCCAGCGGTTCCTGCAGAGCAGGGTGGAGGGTGCCGTGCCAACAGGGAGCTTTGCTCCACCCCGACCTCACTGCTCGCTCCCTTCGTGTAGCAACAAACCGCAGCTTTGCCAACGCCATCAGGTGGGAGCTGAACTCTCCTTGACTGGCTCAGGCAAAAAAAGAAGTTACCTGCGCTTCTAACACCACACAACGAGACAGAGAGCCACCACCAAAAAGCTCTCGGGGTGCAGCAGCCCCGAAGCACACGGCTTGCACTCACCAGGTCGGCAGCAGAAAAGCAGGAGCATTCCAGAGAACGAGTGGCTGTGACCAGCAATGTGATTCCCTTCCCCTGCCCGAGAACCATGTGGGCTCCCTCCCTCCCACCACTCAGTTCCACCTGTGTTTATAGGAAGGCTGTGTTAATCTCTGCCTAAGCATCAAAATACAGCCACTGCCAAGGCCCAGGGCCCTGCCAAACACGAGAGATGGGTACAAGAAAGGCAGCATATGGAGGGGTTTTTTAATCTGTTCCCAAATTAGGGACCAGATTTAGTGGGGAAGCACAGCAAGGGAAGAGCCTGCATAGTTTAAGGAATTTTTACAAGGACATACCAAGTCCTCCATCTTGTGGACATGGGCTTAATTTCTGACTGATGCTTCTTCCTGGACACTCTGGGGAGAGTTTCCATGGAGAAAATACAGCTGACATTTTGGAGACCTTGGGACATCCAAAGCCAGGCCTTTAAGAGCATGAATGCTGTGAAAGCTGGCATTCGAATTATGTTTTATTTTGTACAGTTGGCATTTTTCTGTAGCCATTACCCCGGAACCAAACAAATGTGGAGACAATTACAACATCTATTCTAGAAACAGGACCTGGCTGTCACAGTTTCAGTGCGACTGAGCTTGGAAATCTGACTGAAGCCTGCTCCAAAATGAATCAAAACAATTAGGAAAATGGATAAATAATCAGAAAAAAATAGTTTTGATTTCCTCTTTTTAAGTCAGACATTGATTTTTCAATGCTTGTGGTTGGTGCCACTTTTAAAGGTTGCCCAGAGACTCGACTCTAAGGAAACACAGAGCTGTTTCACTCCTCTGGCAGGTGTTCACATCACAACATTGCCCTCCTAAAGTCCCTGCTGAGCACACTGCAGGTGCAGGAGAAGAAAAATGCAATATCATGTGTTACCACAGCAGGCCCACAGCCCAAGGACCTGCTAGGGAAGAACGTATCAGGAAAAATTCCTTCGCTGAAGCAATGCTCAAGCACTGGAACAGGCTGCCCAGGGGAGCGGTGGAGTCACCTGGAAGTGTTCAAAAAACGTGTGCATGTGGCTTTCAGGGACACTGCTTAGTGGTGGCCTCGGAGGTGCCAGGTTAACGGTTGGAGCTGATGATCTTGGAGATCATTTCCAACCTTACATGGATCCACCCAGACTCACCACAGCCACTCAGAGCTGCCAGCACCTGCTCAGAGAAGCAGCTATTCCTCTGTAACCCAGTTTTTGCAGTTATGTGCACCATAACAATTTCAGCACAATTTCCCATAAAATCCATGACATATATATCCCTAGCCTGTCACATGTGGAGGGGACAGCGCTGAAACCATAAGCTCTGCCATTTGCTTGCTGACTTCCCGTGCAGATTTCCCTCTCCCTTACCAGAAGCAGTCTGAAGAAAATTAAATGGAAGGGGATCATTAGGTCTCCCTTCTGCCATTGGCCCAGTTTCAAATCCCACCACTATTAGCCCTCCTAAAAAACATTTGTGCTGTCTGATGCCAATTAGCCAAGAAATCTAGATGAAAGGAAGCATTCCCTTTGTGGAGAATTAAAGCTTGGACAAGGTACGTACCTCCACAGGCTGGAAAATGAATCTGTCTCTTGATGCCAATGAGCCATTTACAAATGCCGTCCACACCCTGCAATTTGCTGCATCCCCAAATTCTCTGACTTCCAATATGACATGTTACACTGACTCCCAGCTCTCAGAAAATGGAAAGGGGCAGGCTAAGGCTCAGTGCAGCAGAATGTCCCTTCCTCCTGCTTATGCACAAATGAAGCTGATTTGTTCCCATGAGCTTTAAAGAGCCATGACAGATCTTTCTGACACAAGTCGCCTCAAGTATTCATTGCAATTCCACTTTTTTCCCCCTCCCCAGAGATTTTAAAGAGAGAACGAGTGAGAGCACCCACAGAGTATCAGAGAAAGCTGGGCACAACATGGAGAATCCACAGGAATGTAAGCTGCTGCTCACGTCTGCTTTCCACAACTCCCCAGTATTGTACTCTTAATTCACTACCCCATTAACATGTTAATCATATGAGAGAGCCCCCAAAAGAGACAGGAAATTCTAAAGGCAACCTCGTGGTAACTACCCCAGAATCACCTAAATGAAATTTGGAAGGGATAGGCATTGTGCTGCCTTGAACTTTTCTGAGCAGTTTGCCAAAAGTTTGCTTGTTTTTCAAAGAAAGCCGTGTTTGTCTGAAAAAAGCTAAGGCAGGAGGTTTTCATTTTCTGATCGTGTAATTCAAAAGCAGCTGCGGAACAAGCCCATTGGTTCAGGCTAACAAAAACAGTCTCTCCAAGTTAGTAAATTAGTATTCACCCTGTCTATGGATGAGGAGGAAAATGACTAAGGAGGACGTCGTAATCAGCACCTATTAAAGGAGGTTTCCGAGGTGGAAAACATTTGACTCAATAGATTCCATTCCCCGGTTCCTCAGACAACATTTATTGGTTTTGTACCTACTGGAAAATGTTCAACCATATCAAAAGGCAGGAAAATTAAATGCTTTCTAGCTTGCTATCACTTAATGCATTTTAGGGCAAAAGCTGCTGGAAAAGCAAGTAGCATTGCCAAGGCAGTGCCCTTTTATTGAAAGGAACCCAAATCTTCTTGGTTTTTATGTGCAGCCTGTAGGATTCCCTGAACTGCTTTGATTTACCATCACTTTCTAGAGGACAGGAAGCAAGGTTGGCAACATCCTTCCTACGCTGGAAACATCACACAATGCCAGCCACAAGTAAACACTGACAAATATTCCCGCGCTGTGCCCTTGAATGATGATGCCTGGCCTTATCTAGAAATCCAGTGTCATTTAAAAATGTACTGACTTAGGTAAAGGCTTTCAGTGAGAGGCAGAAAAATAAACCTCATGATTTAAGTGGCAATAAAAGAGATTTTTAGCTCTGAAAGCTGTTTACAAAACCCTGTTCTTCATCTTGGCATCTACACGTTGATCTAACGCTCACATTTAATTTCTGCAGCAGCGAGCAGCAAAGTACCAATGTAAAACACCTCTTTAGAAACCCGTGCACAAAGGTGAAATAATCAATAAAAGAGTTGATATACACACATGCAACGTGGCTAAAACCCCTGCAAGTTCCTAGTTGCTTTGAGTCGAGTCCTTTTAAATCTCCAGCAAAGCACCTCCGAGCCAGCCCCGCCTGGCCGGAATGCCCGCAGCGATGCCGGCCCCCGACGCCGGGAGGGACCCGTCTCACCTGCGCGCTGCATTCTGCGGGAATCCTGCCAGCTCCAGCATGGTCCTGCCGGGATGCCGAGCAGGAAGGCAGCGCTCTCCCCTCCCGCGCCGGGCAGGAATGCAGCCGAGCCGGAGCCGGGGCCAGCGCCCGCTCCCGCTCCCTACTCGGCTGCCGGGCTGAGGCAGAGCCGCCCCCCGAGCGCCGCCGGCCCGCGCCGCGCCGGGGATGCGCGCCCTGCGCCCCGAAACGCAGCCGGCCCCGGCACCCGCTCCATCCTTCCCGTCCCGAGCGGGGAGTGCAGCCCACAGGCAGCGCAAGCGCTCGGGGTGCGGTGGAAGGGGTGTGGGCAGGAGGAGACGCTCCTGTGGAAACCCGTCCGCTGCTGAGAAAACTCGGGCATTTCAAGCAGCTGACTCCGAGTCTAAAATCAGCAACAGGGAAACTTAAGAGGGTGATACCGCTGTGTGCACTGTGCGGAGTGCAAGAAGCCGGGTTAGATGAAAACATCTCATGAGCTGGACCAGGAACTACATCTGAACGTGTCTGAAAAACTGCGCTTCCTTTGAAGATGCTTCCCCACTTCAAATGCTGCTACAGCTTACGAAATACACGGCACCAAAAAAGCCCCAAGAGTCGCTTAAGCAAACAATGAACTTCCCTCCCCGCTCTTTAGTTCCTGCACTGTCTTTCATTTTTGTCTTTAAATTCAGAGATCTGTGGCTTTGAGAGTGAAATGGTGAAGTCTGATACCAATTACCTTTTCCTGAGCTCTGTTCTTTTTTTTTTTATTTTTTTTATTTTAGAAGTGCTGAGAGCTGAACTTCCAGGCATGGCATTTTTATATATTTATAGCTCTTTCAGGCACAGAAGCCAAACCCCACACAGTTTGGTTGCTGCTGCCACCAGACTGTCCTTTACACGTTGTACCACCCCGACACAAGAGCCTGGCACCTTGGGTCAGTTTACAAGCCCATGGCTTGCCCTCCAGCAGGTCCCACCTGCCAGCCAGGGGGACCAGAGCACACAAACGCACACACAAGAGGAATGTGAAGTGGTTCAGCCTGTTGCTAAACAGGCTAAAATTGCTCACCAAGAACTGAGGGGCTCCATGCTCCCTCCTAACTTCTGTTAGAGTTAGTGTTTTGTTTACTTTTAATTTTCTTCAATTTTTTTCCTAATTTTCTCTAACTTTGCCATTTGATTGCAATACAACATTCTCCTCTGATTCAGTCCTGTTTTCCACTGCCTTTTTTCTCGCAGGGTTACTCAAGACGAGCTCCTGCACATTCTCTCAGGTAACAATTTCCCACACCCTCGGCGTTTCCCCTGGAAGAAAGAGTAGCTTTGGTCACCCTGGAAAATCTGCGGGAAAAACAAGCCTAGCCCTTGGGAAAGAAACTTACTGAATGTGTGCTCGAACAATACTGGCTGCAAAATAAGTAACAGAGAATTGTTCCTGCTCCCTCGCCCTCTAAAGCCAATCACTAAACTACGCCCAGGGATCCTGCACCAGGAGCAGCACTGGAACAGAAGAGAAGCTCCAAAAAAAAAAAAAGGCATCCTCCCCCAAAAATCTGTCACTAACAAAATATCCAGTCCCTCTAAAGGACACACTGCTCTGACCTGCTGCTTGGGGATGCCTAATTACTGGAAGCAGCAGGGAAAAGCCGGGATCGCGGCGGAGGCAGAGTGTGCAGAAGAGCAGCAAGAGCTCCCAAGGGAGCCCGGTCTGTCTCTGCCCTCCCAGGCCGGCAGAGAGCCGCGCCCGCCCCGGCGATTACACAGCGCTCCCCAAGCCGGAGCTCTGCAGCAGCGGCACGGCGGAGAAGCATCTCTCCGGAGCGAGGAGCAACACCACACCCGTCACGGGCACCGCAGGGCACGGGAGAAAAGGTGGAAACACTGAGGACTGCGACATGGCCTGTACGTCCCTTCAAAGGGGTTCTTGTGCTTTTATGGGAAAATCCTGGCTTTTTTGCTTTCTTTTTTGTTATTATTTATTTATTTATTCATAATTCGTCTGGATTTGTTTCCATGTTCTGCTTTTTGTGTCATTTAGCAATCCTCTGTTTTAAAATCAGGTTCAAACAGAAGGGTTAAAACTTTAGATTCAGCTCTGAAATATGGCCATAATCTGCCTCTTTCTCCCAAAGAAGCCATTTTTAGTGACGTAGGAAGGTCCAGTCCTGGTATCTATTTTTGCCAATCCTACAACTTGCTGCACAGACCTCAAAAAAAGATCTCTGAAATGCTGAAGAATCTGTCTGACTCAAACAAAGACATCTGCTGAAGACTTAAGCAGAAAGAGTGAATGGGGCAATTAATAAATAAATAAATTAGAGGGGGGGGAAAGGCAGATTATGTAAGTAATTGGAACTATTCTAGAAATCTACTCAGATTCAGAAACTTGAAATGCAATTTGCAAAGTCTAGGTATAAAAGCTGTTTCCAAAAGAAGGTGACATTGAATAAAAATTATTAGAAACCCCTGATAATATTACGTGACTTCGGTTCAAATAACAAGACTTTTCAGCTTGTCCATGCCACAGAACAGTGGGAAAAGACCACTGGTGAGGAGGAACAAGTGAGATGACTGGAGTTTTCAGCGGTCCCATCCCTCACCTAAACTGCGTCCAGCTCACTGGAAGGTCAAGGAAATACTTGCAGTTTCAACTGAGACAAAAAAATAAAGCAGAAAAGCCTTTCAGTTCCTCACTGGGTGATGCACGAGATAAAGCAGCCTCAAACATGCATCAAGAATTATTAGTCTGTACCAAAAGCACTTTACTGGACACCAACTGTATCTTAATGGGCACTAATCACTGCTAGGATGCAGAGCCCTCTCCAGCTCTGAGGCTGCTTTGGGAATCTGGGATCAGCTTGCAGCACGGAGGTGCCTGGCAGAGGAGCTCCTGGTGAACTCTAGTGGACTTCAACAGCCCAGTTTCCCTCTGTGGGGCTTTGTTATTTTTCCTTTAAGTGAATTATCTCTCTGCTGAGCTGCTGAAGCGTTTTTGTCCATTCTGCAGATAAAAATCACAGCTGTAACTGTTCCCTCTCCTTGTGCCACCAAAGAGGGATCACTGCCAAAGGGTGGCAGGTCAGTGAAGCCCCAGTGCGTGCTTGGGCCGAGGCTCCACTCCTCCTGTAGAAGCACTGGCTCCACCAAAGCCAGCACAGAGAGCAGCTTCACATTACACCCAAGCTGCTCCAGCTCCAGGCTGCTGCTGGGGGTAATTTGGAACATCTGCCAGGTCAGATTCAGAGCCAACCCAGTCACACAACGAGTGTGTGAGCACGACTACGCTGCGGGAAGCCCAATCGGTTCCCCGGGCAGGCGACAGAAGCAGCACCAAGGAGGGTGGGAGAGCAGGGAGGCAAGAACCTGCACATCCCTGCACAGCAGACAGAGCTTTGGACATTTAATTTCGTGCAGACTTCAAACTAGATGCATCCAATCCAATCTCATAAATATTTGCATTGTTGAGTATCAATCTATGCTGAAGCAATAAACTGATCAACAGCTCATTCTGTAAACTAAAACCAAACTCTGAACCAGATTAGAATTTTTAAGTTTAGCTCAACAGTTCAAATTAACTCCAGGCAAGACAAGGCAATTCAGGCAGTAGGAAGGAAGGCTAATTTCCCATTAAGTGTTAAGCCAGTTGTTACTGATGGAAAAAAGGTAAGTGTACACGGTTGGGTGAAGTGTAATTACTTTTTGCCACAAGATAAACAACTAGAAAAGAGAAACTACAAAACTGAACAATCCACAGAGCGTTCATGTATGATTTAAGGTAGATTTCTCTAAAGAATTTAAGAAATAATTTTGTATTGCTGTTCTTGAGAAAACAAAGGAAAATCATACTGTCCCCTTCATAATAAACCAAGGTTTGGTTAGAACACAGGCAACAAATCTGCCCCAGATGGCCCAAGAGCCACCAGTTCTTAGAAATTACTATATTGTACAACATGCTCTCCTTACAAAGGTGTTCTTCATGCTCACAACATAAAATCTAAAAATCACTAAAGTGATTTTTTTTGTGTGTGCTCTGGAAGCAGTGGGCAGGGATGTAATATACATTTCCAAGGGGGAAAAAAAAAAAAAAAGCCCTAATGGATTATGTGTCAATATTAAAAAGCTGAGATTATGTGTTCTTACCCCTTACCCCTGCCCTAAAAAGGTTTAAGATCTAAACAGATAAAATCTTGCTTCATGATGAAACTCGGCTTTCAGCACAGATAATCTGTGTGCAAGGGGATAAAGTTCCAGCAGCATTCAGAACAAACCCAAATCCTTTGGCTTCGCTTGCGTTATAGAAGAAGAAAGATAGCAGCTTGGCAATTTTCTGTGTACAAATAACTCCAATTGCCCAGGGGAATGTCACTGAGATCCAGCCATCCTGTTTGTTACATCCAGCCTCCCTGGAGTCAGCTTTAATTTCAAGCAGAGTTGTCTAAACTCTTCATCCTTCCAAGGCAGGCAAATTGCGCTGTACATTGTCCAAATTTCAGATTACTTCAGGGCTTTTCCCAAAGTTTCCTAACCTCTTTTGTGGATGCAAAAGATAGCAGGGCACTTTTCACACAGTAGATGTTTCCCTGTGTAGCCTGTAAAGATGTCCAAGAGCAGCTGGATTTCACAGGGGGTTTTTTAAAAGGCATGTTTGGTTTGTATGCATTTGCATTTCGGGACAGAACATGATGGGTAAACAAATGTCATCTAAAGACTTAAAAGTTTTAGAATTTCAATTGATCTTGGCATAGTTACACTCCCTACTAATCATACCCAAGTCACAGCACTAAGAGATCATGACCCAAGGCAGCAGACAGTGAAGCCGGCAAAGGCTGCAGTTGTCAGCAAACCCTTGTTTGTGTAATTACAGGAGCCAAAGGCTTCAGATCCCAGCTCACTAAAGGCTCCCACGCATGGGCTTTGGCAGCTCTGGGCTGAAGGGAAGCAGAGAATGGAGCCATGGGGCTCAAAATGCACGGGACCACCTGCAGCCCGTGAAACACCACGTGGTGCCACATCCCACATCCCACCTCAGTCCAGCATCACCTTGAGGCTGCAACTGAGGTTTGTGGTACAAAGCACAGGTTAAAAAGGAAAAAAAAAAAATCCCCAATCCCTCACTGGGGCTTGCTAAATGACATGACAAAGGGAACTGGCAGCAAGGCATCTGCTCCTTCAGACTCCTGGGCCTGCAGAGGGGAGGATGGGAGTCTCTCACAGGTACACACAAACACGCTCCTGCAAGCCCAGGTCGGGCAAACCCAGGGAGCTGCAAACAAGTCAAGTCAGCACATCTGAATCCATCTTCCTGCCAGAGATACTGCCAAACACACCCCTCGCTCTGAGGGCTAGAGCCAGGGCCTGCTTTGTGTCCCTGCCACGCACAGCAGTTGGCAGTAGATGGATATTTTGCACATGGCAGCACGGTGACAAAGCAGACAGTGCTACTGGGAACATTACTTCATCAAGGCACATCAGAAACCCCTGCAGATGAGAAACAGGGAGCTGGGAAGTGCATTTTTTCATCCCTACTTTCTAACAGATACTCTTTGCAGGCCAAGTTGAGTGGTGGAAGGTGAAGGACAGCCCCTTGTCAGCACAGTTTTCTTAGGAGTTACAGGACTTCCATGATATCAAATTCCTGCATATCTCCTAAATAAATCTTTGCTGAACATAAAAATCTTTACTGAATGTAAAAACTGGTGCATTGCAGATTCTTCCACTGAGCAGGTCACAAACAATCCCTTTTCTTCCAAAACGAAGTGTCTCCCTCTCCCCACCTCCAAAATTAGCAACACTTTCCAGGTATTTATCCTAGCTCTTAGTGTACAAGGATCATAATTATGTGGTGAACACAGAGTAAATCTGTTTTTTCTTTCATCACAAATACTCATTCCAGCTGGAATATACAGAAAGCAAGGCTCAGCTTTGATAGTTTGAGCTGTAAACAACTGTGTGTTAAAACCAGCAGTTATTAAAATCACCCCAGAAATCTTTTTAGCTCTTGTCTGTTCTCTCCTGCCAGGTTTTCACCTGAAGGAAGAGCACGGGCTGGGTATTGGAGCAATCCTCCCCAGGCAGAAGGGCTCAGCAGAGACTTGCAGGAACTGTTCTAAGAGGTACACGCCAGGCAGCAATGAAACCAGATGTTGCTTAACTCATCTTCTGTTGCTCACTCCATTTCCAAAGCCTCTGGATGTTTAGAAGAGCACAGAGGCCGGATTTCTGCCCAGCTCACTGCTCACCTGGCAGCAATGCAGTTTGGGCTTGGCATCAAAACAGATCAGTGCTTCATTCTCAATGCTAGTGACTCAGGGTGAGGACAAAACTAAAATTTGCAAGGAGCATCTTCACCTCTAACCTGCTTTCAGCAACCTTTTTCTGAAGGGATGCATATTCAGACTGAGAAAAAGCAGCATTAACTTGTTTCAACAAGTGAAACAGTCTTTTTTTTCTTCTTGGATGATTTCACCTCCAAATATAAAAAGATTTATTTGCATCTAGCCTTTCTAAGCATCAGAGAATCCCAAAAACTCTCCCTGATGATGATGCTCCTTCCGAATAATTTAAAAAACCAACAGCAACAAAGACCAAACCCCAAAGCCTTTCCTCACTTTCAATTCCTCCTGATATTTTCACATAAGCAGGCAAAAAAATCTCTTATTAACGCCAAAAAGCTGCCAGAAGCCAAACTTTTGCTGTGTATTCTCCTTAACAACTCTCATTTAGAGTGAGCAGGTGGCGAGAAGGAAGCAGAGCAAGAGAGAAGACGATTATTTTGGGAAAGGAAGTGGTAACTGCTATTAGCCTGTCAAACAGCATGAATGGTGGAAATCTGACTCATGCTTTTACTGTATGAATGGCTAATTCCAACACACTATCATAAACAACGATCCTTTAAAAGGATGTAATCTCCCTGACAGGAAAAACTACACCTGTTAGAAAAAGAGCAGGATCTGAAGCAGAAACAGAGGCAAAACAGAGATGGACCAGCTTGAGTTCCTCTGCCTGTGACATTCAGGTGCTGGTGTCCAGGGCCTGCCCCACACTTTGGAACAGAGTTGGCCCATTGCAAGTAACACTTGAAAGAAGGTTAGAGGCTGTCAAGCTGGAGTTAGGGAGAAATTACAGCTACATTTTTAGCTTTCTTGAACGGAGGCTCCTCCAAGTAAGTGCTGCCAAGATGAAATCCTAGCGAGTAAATGACATATTTAGAGTGTGCCTGTTCACTCACAGAGGCATTACTACAATGACAGGGATTATGCACCAAGGAAATTTTATGGCATATATTTAACGGATGGCTTCCTGACACAACTCAGTGTACAGTGTATCTTCCAGACAGGAATTAAGAATCTCAACATTAGCAACACTGCCTGCAAGCAGAGGGCAAGCTCCTAAGCCAGCAGTAGATGCTGAGTGCCTCCGGAGTTACAGTTTTTAAGTGATCTTATTAGTTTTCAGTGTTTAAACAAGTCACTTTCTATCTCGTGTTTTTTTCCCCGTGTCCGCCCCTCCGGCCCTGGTTTGAGGGTGACCACAGTGGTTCCTGCCTGCACAGAAAGGATGGCTCAGCTGCTCTGCTGGCAGCTGCTGAACCATCACAAATTACGGCTTACTGTACTGAAGTATGTGGAAATTGGTGTCTATCTTAGTACACGGGACTGTAACCATGGTGGTGCAGCAGCTGCCTCCAAACAGCTGAGCCAACCCTGCAGCAAGGGTGAAAAATGGAAGAGACAGCGAGAACCACTTCAGCAGCCCTTGGGTGAAGCACGCTTGACTTAATGCTGAACTCTGGGGAGTTACACATCTCTTGCTTCAATTTCTCAGATGTAACGTGGGTAGTTTCTCTCCCACACACTTCCTAGGAATGGTGCTACACGGATGTGTGCATAATTCTGTAAAGAATGCCACAGAAATCTGCAGAATGGGTACTACTGCTGATTATGCAAACCCCTTGAAGAACACGCACTGTTCCATTTGCTCCATTAACTAAAAGCTTCTCACACGAGTAAGTTATAACTTCATTGCTACAAATGAAAAAGAGCCCCATCACCTTATCCCCCCTTTTTTATTTTTAATAAATAAATCTATTAATTAGTAAATCACAAGAGAGGCATGGCAACTTTATTCAGGGAAAAGAGCAAATGCTATTGCTATGCCTCCACCTCTGCCCTAGAGCCATTCCTAAGGAGAGCCTCTGCAAGGAGTAATGTCAGATATCACTGTCAGATGCAACGCCTGCACTTGCCATGTTATCCACATGCTTCCCTAGGACAAGCTCGATGTTCTTATCAGCTCTGCATAGCAATTTCTCTACCAGATACTGTAGCTGCCTCTGCTGTGCCTCTCAGCTTTTGGTGTCCATTCCAAAGCTATTTTAGTGCAGTTGTTATCTGCACTGCTTGTGATACGTCCTGGCTGCCACCATCTGTTTCTTTCTCTGTATAAAGACGTGCAAGGGTTCCCTTCACTGATGTGTCCCCTGGCTCAGCATCTCGACACAAAGCTGCTCCCACTGCTTGCTACCAACCCACTTTCTTCATTAGCAGGAATTCCGTGATCACGACAAGACTCATTTTTAAGCAGGATGTGAAAACAAGGGAACTACCCAGGGCACTGCAATCCCAGGTTATATACGACCTTCCCTCCCCCTCACTCTCATCCCCACTCACAGAAAGGGCATTGCTCAATTTTTCCCTTCCCACTGCACGCCCAGTTGCTTTGGCTACACACTTTGTGACATCTGTATTCACTACAGCTGCAGCTCTCACACGGAGAAGACCATGTAGATACCTTGTACTTTTAATATATTCTTGTCAGGCATATATCAAATAACACTCTACAAGATGCCACTTGCATCTCAAACTGAAGCAGAACACACAGCAAGGCAGACACCAAATAGCAGAGTCATCCATTCTCTCTGGCCCACAAGAAAAATCAAGAATGTTACAAGGCTCCATTTAAAAACATAACACTGGGATTTCTGGCTACTGAGATGCTGAGTGAAGTTCAGAAAACCTACAGATTTTTTGCACATGGTACAGAAGAAGGCATTTAAATCTCAGATTTATAAAGGTCTTTCTAGCTTGTGAAGCTACAAATAATATTCATTGCCTACTGCAGACTGGCTGCAATACAGTTCTTCATTCACCCCACTAGCCATACACCTGGAGTAAGTACTTTGCCTACAACACCATGTACACATGATTAATGCTGGTTTTAGTTCAGACAAGAATGAACATTTATTCATATGGCAAAACAAGATGATAATTTAGAGGTGCATTTGAAATGCCACAAAGAAATCCAATCAGGGTTCTTTTCATGTTGCTCATCTCAAAGTATTTTGCAGTTTTCCTTCTAAATCCCCAACTTTGCCCTGTTTATTTTCAGACTTCCAATCCAGGAATCTAAGAAACAGAAGAAAGAACCTTATCTGCCTTCCTCAAATAAGGAAGAGTTAAACAGTGCTATTGACAACTACAAATAAATAAGCAATATGGTTGCAACGTGCTAATTAACTATCTACAAGAGCGGGATTTTCCTTACTTGTGTGCAATATACTCACAGAATAAAATTCTTAGTTAAAAAAACCCAGCTGAGGCTGTGAAATGAAAAATACCTTATCTGCTCTTTATCTTTGATAGCTGTTATCAAGGCTGCTTTACTATTTTCAGATGCATGTTTTTTCCTCATAGCTCACTCTCCCAGGAGTGACATTTTTCACAGCTGAACCAGGGAAGAATTGCTCTTAAGTCTCACCAGCCTATGCCAAGGAAAGCTTCTTGCACAGGCTGGGAAGAGAAAGAAGAGCTCGCTTATGTGTGGTTGCTGCCTCTTCCTTCTTTTCTGGAAAGAGCTGGAATGGTGCTTTTTATGCAACCACAGGTGGGGTGGGAAACAGAGGGAACTGGGCCAAACCTGGACTTGGGAAACCACTGCAACACAGCCTCTGTCATTTTTAATACCTATATTTTCTTTTGCTTTGCCTAAATTTCAACATGGATAATTATAGCCAGCAGCAGACACACGGCTGCTTCTTTTAGGAACTGCACCCTGAACAGGCATGAGGTAAGTTAGAGAAAAACCTGTTATTCGGTGCTTGTTGTGAAAATACGAAGCAAAGGAAATTCCAGAGGTGAGGTAAAACAAAACCACCTAACAGTTCTAAACCAGCAGGAACCACTCCGAGCCATCTGCACGAGCTGCGTTCCTACTGACCCGCATCCGGCAGCTCTCACCTGGAAACCCCAGGGCTGCGTGGCGAGTTTAAAACCACAGCTACAGAGCTGTGCAGCGACAGCCACGCTCCTCCAGCACCCCAAACCATCCCATGGTGTTGGGATATCCCCTGCTGTTCGGCAGTCACTGCCGGAGGCATTTCCACACGACCTCCGCACGCTGCGGTGGTGCCCCGCCAGGCGGGCGGCTCGGGCAGGGCGCTGCCCGCGGGAGCTCGCAGCTCAGCCGATGCATTTCCATTCCCCGCGGCCGAGGGCTCTCTTACCTAGCTGGGCGGCCCCCTCTGCCGGGTACTCGGGGAACTGGCCCTCGGAGGGGACGCTGACGGTGCGGCGCAGGCAGCGCCCGCGGGAGGCATCCTGCGGCTCCGGGCCGCCGTCTGCGGGCACCTGCGGAAAAACCACCCGACAGCTGTTAACGCGCCACCGGGCCACGCTGATAGCGTGCCACCTCCACAGGGGACCTCATCTGCCACTCATCTGCCGAGAACCCTTTCTTACGGGTGAAACATGTTTGCTGAAAGACCCCAACGTGGCAAGTCTTTCGAGATCCCAGTGGGATCTGGGAAGAGCTTCCCCTGGGGGCCCCACGCAGCAGTGTTTGCTCCTGCTGTTTTCCCTTGGGATCACCACTGTCATACCACTACTGGTGTCAGTCACAGGAGATGGAAGAGCAGGAAAATTCATCCCAGGTGTCCTGGCTCTGTCACCAGCACCAGTGAGCAGCAGGTCTTGTCACAGGGAATGTAGGTCTTTGCTATCCTTTGCCCTTGATTAAAACCACCTCTAAATCCAAGAAGAAAGATGAGGTTTGGGTGCAGGGAGGAAAAAGGAAGAGTCTAACACACTGAAAAGTGTTGTTCATCTCCATTTCCAGGCTGAAACGTCCTGCGGGACTGCAGCCAAGTTGCTGACAAAGCCCTACTAAAAAGCAGCCCAGAGCCAAGTGCATCAATTGCCACACCCCTCAAAGTGGAGGTGCTGTGCATGGTGCTGTCTGTCTGGAACCACTCTCCTTGAACACTCATTCCTTCCCTTTCCCTGTTTTAAATGGCTCTGGTTTTACAGACACTTCTACTGTACCCTCACAACTCCTCCCACCCTATGGAACAGGTTTCACAGAGCAGATGAAAACATCTACACCTTCCTGACAGGGGGGAACTCCTCCTTGGAGAAAAACTCCCTGATTTGTACGGGCATCAATCTAGACCTGTTCTCCTTGTCTTGGAAAATGCTGTGAAATATTATCACACGGGGATGTGTTGTAATAATTGCACATCTCCTGTCACTCAGGACTCCTTATTTGCTAAGTTGTCTCTCATGTTCCTACAGGGATTCATTTTCTTTCTACTCACTTCTTGGGCATTGATCTCTTCCCTTCATTAATAATTTTCATTCTTCAGTCTCACTTATTCTCATTTTAAATAGTTGACAAGGTGTCAAGTAATTCATGTGTTTCTACCCTACACAAGGTGATACTGCCAGACTACTTTTGTCTAAGTAATTCTAGATATTTTTGGATCAAGTTGCACTTCAAAAGCCCTCTGATTTTCAACCTACTCTTGCTCTTGCACAGCACAGAATCTCTCTTGCGCATACTTTACTCAAGCTGCCCTGACAACAAATCCATGGTGGTGGGACGCTCTGAGAAGTGAGTTTTCTTTACTACACTGTTTATTTCTGTACTGTTCCCTCGGTCTTAAGAATCTGCAGTTCATAATGCTGTATTTTAGCAGCACTAACTGAAAGAAACCAAACCTAGCATTATACCTGAAACCACGGAGAACTCTGCCATTCACCTTTTACATTCTGTACGTGTTTTTCACTTTCTGACTCGGACACGCATACTTGCAGAAGGATTTTACAAAGTAGTATAAACACACATTTCTGTTCCCTTCCAGATTCACACGGGCCAGGCTTCTTGGATTTTTATTCCATGAAGTAACAAAGCAGATGCACAGAGAATAAAATGAGATGTTTCAGACCTTTCAAGTTATGTCAGCCTTGCAACGATGCTCCCTCTGGGCTGCAAGGGCACTCTGCTGTTACCACCTCGTCCTTCTTCCTCCACACCCTCCCGCACACTGGTGGGTATCCTTCTGTCCTGAACATTGTTCCTAAGATCCTCTCCAGCAGCCCAAAGGAATTCTGACCTACTCACTCTATCAGCAATGATTCATCAGGAATCTCTCCTGCTCCTGTTGCTTTATTGCCTGGTTTGGGTTAACAGAACACTTCCTCCAGCATCACCTTTCCAGTAATTTTACTCTAAACATAATCATTTTTTTCTTAAAATAACCTCCCTCTTCTTCATTCACCTGGTCTTTGCTTAGGCTCCCTGTCCCAGTGGTCCCACCCAGGGGCTTTTTATGATTCCCCTTGTAGATACTTTTCCATCATTATGCTCCTAACAAGCATCTCTCCCCAGTGCTGCCTTAGGCCTTTGTACACTCCTGTTCCTAGATCACATTTCATGGAGCCTCTTTCAACTCTGAATGACTTGCCAAGAAAAATTTAACTGCGCTGCCACCCCTCCCCTTTCTCACAAAGGCTGCAAAGGGATACTCCTAGTTCAGAAAAATTAGAAGGAGGTGTAAATCCAGAGTATCAGCCCTGTGTCTCTCTCCTGACTGGCAGTTCTACACGTTGTGTGTTTCTGTGAGGGGCTGTCTGCACATCCTGCGTGCACAGACTCAGAAGCCAGACTAAACCACCCTCTTATTATCCTACAGAGCACTCACGGCTCTGCAAGGAGCTCCCTTTTTCCTTTCACTTCACAGTAGTCACAAATTACTTGAAAATCAGAATGGCAAATCTGACTCCAGCTACAGGCTTCTGAAACAAATCCCATTATCAGCATGTGGAGTCAGTCACACCTGCACCAAAGGCATGTCTGCTTGGCCCATCTGCATGCAGCATTTCCCAAAACAAGCTATTTCTCATTGTGAAAGTGCAGGAAGACCCCTTTGAGAGCACACTGCAAGAATTTACACTACTGCTTGCTTTCTTGGGGTTACTGCTACACTGAAACCTCAGGCTCTCCACAGCCTGATACTGAATTTCCTCAGCTTCTGACAAAACCCAGAGTGTATTTAAACACAGCATATAATGAATTAACACACCAGTGACACATCGGACTTCCCACATTTACTCCTCAGGATCTAGTCAAAAGACTCATCTTACTCCCAGCAAAATGCTTTCAACTGTCTGTGGTAGGGGAAATAAGAACCTAAGTGCATGATTACCACCTTCAGGTAACTATTTGTGATATGAGCCAGTGTGGTTTCCAATTACATTTCCTTAATGAGGTGCATCCTTTTGGTCCAGCTGTGCTGGTACAGCACTGTTTCAGAAATGATTCTCACATCTCCTCAAGTTTCTTCAGAGTATACTTTAATTCCTCAGGTGTCAGTCCTGTCAGACTAGAAAAGGAATTACATAGTAAACAAGTACCACTAGATGGGCCTTCCATTTTGCCTGCGTTTGATCACCTCTCCCACGCAGCAGCATTAATGCTGTTCTCTTCTAATAACTCAAGCCCTTCTCTAAACTATTTCCTCCCACTCTCCCTATGCAAGGGGATATTTCATTGCAAATAAACCTGAGCACAGCTGACTAATATCTTGTTCTACACCAGAAACAAGTCTCACTCTCAGTCTGTATAAAGAAGCTTCAAGAGAATCAAGAAAAAACAGAAAAATTCGGGCCATCTCCAGATACAGGAAACTGTGGTATTAGACTAAAACTCATGGATAAAAAACCTTCCCTTTTCCCTACCTTTATGCTGCACTGGCATAAAGAGGCAGGTTTACATACCTGTGGTGGCTTTAACTACCATTAACAGAGGTAATAACACAGGAAGACACAGTGGCAGACAAACACGGGCTGTAGGACTGCAGGAGGGAGTTTGCACTCAGGCTGCTGTCACCTCTTCCACGGACCCAGCTGGATTGTAACTGTGTGCTCCACGCCATCCACGCACAGGAGAGCTTTGCTCCCCTTTTCATTGAATGGTAAGGAGTTGGAAGGGAGCTTAAAGATCACCTAGTGCCAACCCCCTGCCAGGGGCAGGGACACCTCGCACTAGACCGGGTTGCTCAAGGCTGTATCCAGCTCGGCCTTGAACACCTACAAGGATGGGGCATCCATAACCTCCCGGGGCAGCCTGTTCCAGTGTCTCACCACTCTCACGGAATTTCTCCTTAAATTCCTTTTTCCCCCTTGCACATATTTCAAAGGATTCGACAGTGGCATAAAAGGGAGATGGAGAAAGCTGCCTTCTCCTTCACCAATAAAAGCCAAAAGGCAAATACTGAGGCGCCAACATGAGCTTGTCTCACCTCCTTCTCCCTGTTGAGCAGCACCAGCTGGCTGTCGGTCAGGATGCAGTATTTCCTCTCCCATGTTGTCATCTCGGTGTAGGGGGACTGGCCGCAGGACAGTCTGTGGGTGGGTGGTCCCTTCACATCTGGGAACAGAAAACCACGACCTTGTTAGCACGTGGCATTAACCACCTGCTTTGCTTTTGCCGTTCTGCAGCGAGATGTGAACCCAAACTGCACTCCGTCCTTAGCGGGGCCTGTTCCAGCATTTTAAAAGGCAAAATGGGAATCCTGGGAGGCACCCATGTGCTATGAACATTTATTCACTTATAGCATGACTTACAAAAATGGCAATGCCAGAGATCAATAAAATGTCTTTTTCAAAACCTGAAATATATTGAAAAGACCAAGAGCTTTTATGAAAACTTAATCTTCCTTCTACTCCCTTCTCAAAACCATGGTTCAAAGCGGTACTGCCCTGAATGTACTCTCAATCTTAATAAAGTGGATTATTTGAGACTAAGGATAGAGAGATATAGGAAGGAAGACAGGGATCAAAGAAGGCAGGCTTGGAGAACAGAAGGAAAAATTCAGAGGGATGGGCATTTAACTGGGAAGGGCTTACTAGCATCTTTTGGTGGGAAACCTACTTGATGAAATTGATGATGAAATTTTCATTTAGCCACAGACTATAGCGACAAAAACTCATATTTGAAAAGAAACCGCAAAAACCCCAAACCAAGCCATAACCCAACTTGTTTTGTTCCCAGTCCTGATCTATTAAAATTTATTTTAAAATAAATTTCCCATAAGTCTCTCATGATTGAGTTGCATATGACATTGTGCCTCTCACTACCAACAAGGTCCCTTCCAACCCCAACCATTCTAGGATTCTGTGATTCATCTCTTTATAAAGTTTTGATATTAAGTCCTGGTTGCTTTGTAAGACTAAGTTGCATTTTTATCTTGCATTCTAGTTCTATGCAATTTTCTTGCAGCGATCTAAAAATCATCCATTCTCAATGCAGACACTGTAGATCCCTCAAGTCCCAGGGGTCTAAAACAGACACTGCAAAAATCAAGGGACTTCCTGCACAGGAGTCCGGGACCTCCTTTAACTGTTTCAGGGACAAACTGAGCGTTAAAGCCCGACATGTTTTGTACCATTACCTGCCTTTTAGGACACACAGCAATAGGCAGGGAGATAACACGGCTGCTTCCCGAAGCTTCTCCCCAGCGCCACCACTAGAGGCCAGCGAATCCTCAACCACCCAGCACCTTCCAGGGAGAGCCAGCCCGAACGCCAGCCTTGAACCCGGGCTAAGGAACCCCTCCAGCTCACTTCCCTCCTTGCAGACCCTGCATGTGCCACCTCCTTGTCAAAAACCCTGCAACATCTTCACGCTCCCTTCCTGCACCTTTGCCTCTGCACTCCAAGGAATGTGTCGGCTTCTGGAGCCAGACTTGGAAAGCGGCTTTCAGTGCCTCGTTCAACCTCACATGGTGTTAGGATTTTTGTGTGGTTCAGAAAAGTGCTTGGAACAGGCAACCTTTAAGCAAGAAAAAGGAGAGGGCTGCATGGCTCCTACTGCTCTGAATAATCAAGAAGTGCCTTTGCGCCCTTCATTTCAGGTAAAATAATCCAGGGAAGAAGCTAAGATGCAGAGTCAGGCTCCACACTCTTACTGCTCCAACACAACTCAGGTTGCCAGAGTGACAACTAATGCTGTGTGTCTCAAAATTGCCCCAAACTCTAATTAATTGTAAGCATAATTAAGGGAAACCACCATAAGCTCTATGAAGCCAAAGTGCATTTGTACAAACTCCCGGAGCACAACAGACTCTCCCACCAGTTATGTATTATTAGTCCATCTCACAGACATGAACCCTCCAGGTAGATTTTTGGCATAACTGCAACTCACATTTATCATGGTGTCCAACCAAAACCCAAACCAGATGTAAAATAAAACCACTGCTGCTCCTGCTGAGACCTTGGCTTCCCAAACAGCAGCACATGAGCCCTACCCTGCCTCACACGACAAACCTGACAGAGAGCAGAGGAGCGAGGAGGATGGAGCCATGAGCTCCTGGTATGAGTGTGCAACAGAAATGGGGAGGTGAGAGCTCTGGGGATCTGGTCTCCTGGGTAAGGAAAGCACACAATAAATCAGCAGGGGGAGGGAAGGATGAAGGCGTGCGTGCCCTGTCCTGCTCATGTGGGTGGGCTGGCAGCGAGAGTGCCTCCAGCTGCTGCGCTGAGCAATAACCAAGTGAGCTCTATTTGGAACTGCTGGTAAACTTTCTGATGGCAAAAGCAAACCCTCCTGGACCATCGGCTCCAATGCAGAACCTACAGTCACGACTTGCCCAGGCCCAGAAGATTTTTGCCTCATAATTTCTTCTAACTACAGGTCTTGGCAGGATAGCATCCAACTGATCCATGGGCTGCACAAAGGAATTAAAGAACAGAACGACTTCTTCCACTGCAACAACAACTTCAGGGCTGAAGTGAGTCATCAGGCACTGTGAGCCAGCCACAGCTCTGTTGCCAAGTGGGCTGGCTACGTCAGAGCAGCTTTGCACAGGCTGCTGGCAGAGTGACACGCCGTGCCGGTGTCTGGAGCTGTCAGTCAGCCCTGGAGAACACCACAGAGACAGCATTTGCTGTTTGTATTGGGATCCTTTTGAACACGTGCTGGGGCACAGCCCCACCAGCCCTGCAAGCCTGACCATGTGCTCTCTTCAGCACGCTGGTCTTCCAGAGGATCAGACCCCCTAAATCCAGTCCTCTCCCCAAGCTGACAGTGCAAGCACATGGCAAACTACACGGATGCGGGATGCGTGTTCCCAGAAAACTCGTGGCAACAAAGACCTCAGCGCAGCTCCGGTGCCTCAGTCCCACCTATTTAAATTATTTCTCAGCTCACCCTCCTGCATGGCTGGTATCTTTGGAGCCTCTCACAACAGCTGTGACTTCAAAATTTATTCTGCAGTATGTTACCAGTTCAGACAGAAGACTCTTTGGGACTTTGCACAGTATCACATGCACACTTGGTCGCCTCACAAACCCTGTTCTGCTTTCCGGTTCTCTTAGCTCCGGTTTTCATTTTACGTTCTTGGCTCCAGCTTTTCACGTGAATGTAACAAAACCCACCGACCTCTTCCACTGAAGCCCCATAAAACTAATTAACCACCGTGGTTTGAATTGCTATGGAAGTGAACTGCAAGAAGTCCACGTGTAACTAGGAACACTTACACTTTTGGGAAAGACCGCAGGTCAGGACTGTCCTTTCTAACTGTGGGGCTGCTCTCTGTCAGCTCACATAGCAAGGCTTGAGCTCTGGAGAGGAATGATCACTCACTGATGAATGCAACTTCAGACAGGAGCTGGAGGAGAGATCAGGGAGGTGCATCTGAAAGCCCTGCGTCTGCAGATGTTACTGTGGGATGGGCTCCTGCAGCCGCACACCTAAATAGGTGAGTTCTGGTGACAGAAGATTTCTCTCGGGTCTGATGCAATCCCTTCATTCTGCAGCACTACAATGAGGCATTCAAGTAAGCAGATCAGCAAGTCTACACACAGGATTAAAGGTCAGGCCTTATGTGCCTTCAAATGCTAATATCAGTTAAGTAACAGCTTGGAAAAAATCCCCTTCTTGGTACATCCCTGCCGCTGCCTCCTGCCACATCCGACATCGCTGAGGACTGGAAACTGCGCTGGTTTTCCTCAGGGCTCTGAAATGCCACCGGGCATGTTAAAAATATCCACAAAGCTCCCTTTCTTTCAGTCAGATGACAACTTGTACTTTATTACTCTCGAAGTGCAGGGCTTATTTTTAAAGAAGGGGAAAAATAGAGGGACAGTGATGCCATAATCACACATCAACAACAGAAGTGTTGAGTGGTGCAGGGCGAGGAGACGCGGAAAGCAGCAGCCAGTGCCAAGCCAATCCCCACAGACAGGGCAGGACATCTCAGGAAAACTGATGGCAGTTTAGCAGTATTTATGGAGCACAACAGCGCTATCAGATGGGAACATTTCTGAAAGCTTCCATTGCAAATGTGCAACAATTATTTTCCTTAAAATTCCAAATGCATTCATGGGTGGAGAATATTTTCCTAAAAGCAGGCAATGGGCAGAATCAGAAAATTATTTCCAAGGGATAATGGGTGTTTCAGTGTCATTTAGTTCCCAACAGCTCTTCTACAACCAGAAAAGCAGCATCTCCTCTCCTCAGAGCTAGTGAGAAGGACAGAATTACCAGAAATCAAGCCAACAAAACTACATTAAAGGCAAATCCATGCCTTCAGTCTCTGCCAAAAAGCACTCTCTACTTACCATCAATAAAAACACAGAAATAACCCTCCATCCCAGTGATGACAAGAGCACCCCTGGCATGCCTCAGAGCTCTTTTTTCTGAACTGCACTATTCCTATGGTGAAATCAAGGGCTAACTGAAGTACTTGCCAAATTTTCCTCGACTTTATTAGGGTCCGTATTCTGTTCCTAGTATTTCCAACAAGGAGCTGCCAAGCAGCTGAGTAACTAATGCAGTGGCCAAGTTTGTATGCTGGGAGGAATTTTTTTTCCCTGAAGAGAGATTAGTAGGAGCCCTAACACCTTTTGACAACAGGTCTACTTGCCCAACGTCAATATTTCCACAGTGTTTTATGTACTTACCATAGAGACAGGATGAGAGAAAAGCGCTTTAGGTAAGTGCTGTCATCTGAGGGCTTGTCAGAAGCCCAACCTACCCAGCTGTGCATGACCACACAGTCCAGTCTGAGCAAGCAGCAGTTCCAGCCTTTACCAAGCAAGTTGAGCAGAAGTTGAAACAAGCCTTCCCACTGACATGAGGCTTCAAAGATAAATATCAACTGCAAGTCCTTTCACTAAGCTTCCACCATCTCAAAGCTCCTGAAGGGATTCAAGGGAAAGATGTGGCAGAAAGGGAAACACACAGTGCCTCAACATGCTCAATTCCCTCAAAGCTTGGAACAAGGCAGGATTTCTGCAAAAGAAGTCACTAATGTGAGTGAAAATAAACAGCAACAGCAGCTCTGTGACACACACAGAACTGTGTATGTGCAGTTCAGACAGCTGTTGATGCTCAGACGAAGATGCGCAGGATGTAGAAGGGAATTCAAGCGCTGCTGCCCTGAGAGCAGACGCAGGTGTCGGAGCAATCCTGGCCCAGCTGCAAGAGGGACAATCTCTCAACATCTGCACAGGTCAGAGGATGAGAGAGGTCAGCCACCGAGGGGCTGCTGGGGACAGCACAGTCCAGGCAACTCCTATTTTCTCTCATGCTGAAATACAGAGCTCTTGTTTGCATTTCTTATTTCTCAAACCATCACAAACCAATGGTTTCTGATCCAGCCGAGATCAGAACAGTGCACACAGCCACTACCAAAAACAACTGTTCAAAGAGAAACCTACCATGATGGACAAATTCACTTGGAAGAGGGAGGGACTCTCCTCCTCCAAGTTTGTATGGACAACCACCACACTGCCCCAACACAGCAAACACAATGCTCATGACTAATGGTGTAATACCAGGAAAATCCAGCACACACTGTGTGTGGCCATGCAGAGACTCCCATGCTACAGAGAAAACACAGTGCTCTCAGGGTTGATTAATTCTTCTCTGAATCACAATGCACTTAGAAATACGACCAGCACGCATTAGGAACGACACCATTAATCTTGCCATTTTGTTTCAAAGCACAACGTGGCCAATGACTGCAGGTTTTCTTGGAAGCTTCTCACAGCTACCGTGAGGTACGGCGGTGCTCACTCTCCCCTCTAAATCACTCTGTGGCACGGCTCCATTTCAGCTAGGAGGTACCCACATTCTCGTGGTCAGGAACAGATCCCTGGTGAGGCAGGTGGCATTTTAAGTGTAGAAAGCGTGAGCAGATCCTTTGGGATGAGAGGCACGCCATTTATGTAGGATGTTATTACAGAGGCAAGTATCTGGTATGAATTCTTCCCATTACATTTAATAGCCACTCTCAGCGACGTTCTGTACACATGCAACAACCAGCCCCCGATTCAGCTCAATCCAGTTGCTCCCCTCCAGCAGCTGCGTGCAGTGATGACCAAATTCTTATATGGAAATCTGATATCCTGGGTAGGAGGTAAAGAAAGCTTAGTCAAACCATCAGGTTTCGGGGATCTCAGAAGCTCTCACGCCAACCGCTTACAGCCAAAACGCTACCTGGAAAATCCATTCTGCACAGAATAAAGTCATAAAAGGTTTAATTAGGTGAAACCAGTATTTTAGAAGCTGGCAGAAGCCATGACCAGTGCCATGACTTTCTAAGATTCCAGCGTATTTGGCACTGTAACACACGTTCTTCACAAGATCTTTAATTTTTCTAGTATAGGCCAATCTTGCCAATCTAACCTATTAACTTTCCACTGCTCTTTTATTGAGCGGCAGTGATCAGACACAGCCTCAAGACTGGTTTTCCACTCTCCCAGTGAAGAACCTCATGAGCCACAGAGAGATTAAAGTAAACACTGTTCAGTCAGGTGCAGTTTTCATGCCCTGTGTCCTCAAAGGCATGTGACTGTGGCAATTTTCATGCTTGTTGTGTGTGCTTCCATTTCTCCACCACCAGTATGTCAGCTCTGGGAGAAAGAATCTCTTAAAATTTGGAGATGGAAAGTCTGAAGGTATCTGCTGTTCACTGCTTACAGGTGAGGTCTCAAGGATTTTCACTTCTTCTGAGTGAGGACTGCGTGTCTGTTCTGCCAACAGCTGAAGGCACAGCTTTTCCCAGCCACTGCTGGAAAGCTTTGCTGAGGTCTGTGGTGGGGTGGGAGAAGGGTCACCTCGCTGCTCAGAACTTCTCACATGCAGCAGTCTCACCTTGACACCAAGGAAGAAAGATTAATCTTTACAACTCAAAGAGTGAGCATCAACATTTTGTCCACTACCAGAGCCACCAGCCCCATTCTTAAATTTCCTACGGATTTTTTTCACTGAGAAAATACATCAGGAGCAATTTTTACATGGGAAGGAATAAACCATCAGAGGAGCGAATGCCTTAGCAGCCAAGGGCTGTCTCCTCTGCAACCAGCAGGAGACAAAATACAGAACGCTACTGTTCAACAAGCCTGGCATCTCCCAGCAGGACGGGCTCTCACTGCCTCTCCTCGCTGACATCATTCCCACCCCTTCAGTTCCTCCCCTAGGAGAGATCTGACTTGTTTGTGCAAGAGTCAGCCGGCAGCGAGCAAGGTACAGCAGCCTCCCTCCCGCAGCTGAGCTCCCAGGCGGCTCTGCCAACTTCCCTTGGGCCCCAGTCAATACATCTGCCCTGCTCTTGCAGCGTCACCACCGTGCCTATCTACAGCTCAGGAGTTTTCACACCAGGCCTGAGACTACGGCAGAGATCGGCCGAGATTTCCCTTCTCGCTTCCCCGCAACACGCGCAGTCCCAAACCCAAACCTTTCCCAAGGCCTGCGCTGCCACGTTCGCCACCCTCAGCCCCTGGTACTTCCTAAAAGGGCTCAGTGTTTCCTGGTACCCAAGGGCTCTGCAGAAGCTCGAGAGCACAAATTCAGTTAGGCCACAGCCATGCGAGCAGCTTCACCGAGATTTTATTTTCAAAAGGAAAAATCATGGAGCAGTTCCAAAAAAGAAACCGCAAGTCTTAAAATCTTACGACTAGTTTAGTGAGCAGATGCTGAGTGTGCCAACAGTCTCGAGCTTTCTTGCAAAGTCCTAAAAAACAAGAGCTAAGGAGCTAATGGCAGAGGCAAAAACTAGGCATAAAGCTCAAATTGGCCTGGCAGGGTAATTCTGATTAGAAAGCAGAAAGTTGCACCAGCTTGCTGTCACCGAGCAGCTTCTTCGAGCAAAAGGTGTGGGAGCTCTTAATAGCAGTTTAAAGCCACCAATTAGCTTGAACACTACTGAGCTCCTCTAAGCTCCTTACTTGCTGCCTAGCCGATTGCTCAATGCTAAACTTACAAAGGGTAATTGATCCTCGCTGCCCTCGTGGGCTGCAGCCAGCCCGGCCCAGGGGCACCGCGAGAAAGGTGTGCCTGTCGGGGGACATCAGCACCCTCTCACACGGAGCAGTGCCAGCAGCCTCAAGCCAGGCAGTCACCTGGTGGTGGCCCAGCCAGTGGAACCAGAAATCACAAGCCAGCCAAGGTGGGGACCTCACGGGGCACGCAGGTGCGCCCCGCGCCCGGCCCGGCCTCCCTGCGCGCCCGCCAACAAGGGCTCTTTGTGCAGCCTCGTAAATCCCATGACATCACCGCAACACAGGCTGCTGTCCCTGTGAAAAACCAATCTGGTTCCCAGGATACCTAAGATTTCAAATAACCCGCAGTTGCTTGAAGCCATTGCCGTGACCCTTCCTTCAATGCTAAGCAGGTTTCCCTTCCTTCTTATTCAGGTCTCGTTCCCTGCCCAGGACCACTCATCTTTGCTCCTGAATATTAAGTACATTTTTCTCTCACAGTTAAATTCCCACTTGGCCTACAAAACGCTTTGGAATCTCAAAACAGAAATGGTTATTACAAACCTGTAGAGAGGATTATAAAAGATTACATGCCCCTATTACATAGCTGCCAAGTTCTGAGAAGGTTCTCAAGTGACACTTCTCCCCAAAGCAAGGAGAGGCTTTCGTGAGGGGTTTAGAAAGCAGAAAATGGAGAATAGCAGAAAAGTTAATTATTTGTGGGAGAAAAAAAAGTCTTCAGTTTTTCCTCTTAATTTATGCATGGTCCTTTTCTTACCCAGCTCTGTGCCCTTCACCTTATTCTCTCCTCTGCAGTGCTTGCTCTCACCAACCCCTAATCTCCATCTCACAGCCTCTTCAGCACCAGGCAATCCAGAGTGGGCCTTTCCCTCTTCATTCTTTATTTTTTGCAGCATTGCAGGAAGAGGACAAAAGAAAAAACGTCCTGAACTTAAAAAGGACCTTGGCCCAAGGCAGCTGTGCAAAAAAAAAAAAACCCAACAAAACAATTTAAAAGCAAAAGCTGCTCAGTTCCTGCACACATTTTTTGGTGCACATACAAAAAAATGTACCAGTGTACTTGAGGTCACAATTCAAGGTGCGTGGCACAGGCAGTGCACAGAGCTTGGCAAAAGCACCAAAAAGCACCAAAGCTCACAGACTGCCTCACCCCCACCCTTGCCAAGAAGACATCAGCCAGCTGACATTTACCTGCCACAGGACCCTTCTGCTCTCTCCTGTCGAGGAGGGAGGCACGGGCATGGCAAAGGCAGGGAAGCATTTCTACGGAGACAGGAGGAGCCACGGGAACAGAGCAGGTGATGAGAAAGTGCCCACAAGCAGTTCCAGATGAACGACTGAAAATCAAACCCGCTGTCTTTCTGTGCAGCCTGAACTACACCGTGCAGGCTCGTCTCTTCTACAAGCTTTCACCTTCGGCTTTCTTTCCTGAAAGCAGATATTTTCATTGTCACTGACCTCACCCTATGAACTTCGTTTGCCAGAGCAATGGCAGGGTTGCTGAATTCCCCTTCTCTGAAACCCACCTCTACAGAAACGCACCCTAGGTGATCTCGAACCAGCCCTCCCTGTGTGTGGTGGTGTTTATGACAAGAAAAAAATAAAGGAAAAATGAAGAATAATATGAAAAACCCCCCACAAAGATCCTACATGATGCTTT
The DNA here is from genome assembly GCA_013397115.1 of Edolisoma coerulescens. NCBI lineage: Eukaryota > Metazoa > Chordata > Aves > Passeriformes > Campephagidae > Edolisoma > Edolisoma coerulescens. Next base: position 324,558 of record VWZW01003593.1, on the reverse strand, counting down.
AAATGCTCGCTCACCCCACCACCACTGCACAGCCAGTTGCTGCTGTACAATTTTAGCCATTTTCAGCCTGAATGTTTCTTGATGGCTGGGTAGGCACACAAGCAATTGGGGGCTTCTTTTGGGTTTGGGTTCCTTCTTGCCTCAACAGAATTTGGGGAAAAGGAAAAAGAGGAGCTGTGAGCACTGCTGATGTCTCATAGAGGGGAGTTTATTTCCCTTGTCAAAGGGAGAGTCCACAGGACACTAAAACCTGCTGCAATAATGTGCAATTTTTTGCATATTAACCAGCTCATTCAGGCATACAGGCTAAAGTTAGCTTTCATGTTTTTAGTTAGCATTCATAACCACTTAAAACAAATGACTTAGTAAGGGACCTCCTCAAGGGATCCAAATATAATGTACAAGAAGCCCTGCAGTACTCCCCAAGCTATTTAGACAGACCCATTCTGCTTCCTTCTGGCATCTTCAAAAAGCCTTCAGAAGAACCTAGAACTACCAGGTTATCACACACCAATTTGCTGATCTGACCTACTTAAAAGCAAAAGCACCAGAACGCTCTTCATTCCATTTTCCTCATGAACATTTGAAAGGTCTTCATGCATCTCAGTAAATCAATGCTAATAAACAAAAGATTGGACTTTTTTCATCATTTAATGATAGTTCAGACACAAAACTTGAGAGGAAGGAGACTGGATTTCATAAAAGTGTAATGGGGATCCTGAGCCGTATTTAGATTTATGCAAAGAGATGTCTTATGGCAAATAACCTGAATCCCACATTTAATGCAGTACAGCAACGACCTGCAGTACCTCTTTAATCAGCTCCACCCTTTAACCTTCAGTTAAAGGTCATGTGAGGTTGGTTCCCCTGTGTAATTTAACCCAGCTATTGCACCTGGTTTAGGGAGGGAAAGCCGGCTTGGGGAGAAAAATCCCCTTTGGTTAAGCAGAAGGAGGTCACCACCAACATGGTCAAAGCAGGACACTGAGCTGCAGGCTGGCATCAAGGCTCAGGAGCCTCCTGATTCAGAGTGCTTTGCTCTCCTCATTACCACACAACATCAGGACTGGCAAACCAAGCTTAATTTTGCTCCAAAATTTCAGCATGTGGTGAGTGATTTTTCTTCTTGCCTACTCTGTGTGATATTGCCCAGAGAAGCTGTGTGGAAGTTTCAAAACCCAGGTTGGACAGGGCTTGGAGCAGCCCAGTCAACAGGGAGATGTCCTTGCCCATGGCAGAGGGTTGGAACTGGATGATCTTTGGGATCCCATCCAACCCCAGCCACTTTAGGACTCCGTGTTGTGGGATGCCAGCTGTGAAGGAAAGAGGCAGCACGGGAAGAAGTAACAGTGCCAGCCTGAGAGCTGCAAGTGCTGAGCTACCCCTGTGTCAGGGCAAGGACATTTCTTGCAGGCCAGCTTGGCCTGGACATTTTTGCCATGCTGAGCTCAAGGTCCCACCTGAACAGGTGGAGCAGGTTCCCCATGCTTTTGGCAAACCCCCAGCAGCATGATTAACGTATCCTTTGAGGATGGGCTGGCTAATTAAAAGGATCTGGAGGTAGGGTGCAGCATTTCAGGTACTCTTCAGCTGGGTTTTCCCTCTGCTTAATGCTTCCTCTTCTTCCCAGTAGCTCAGGCTGTGACGAATAAAGGCCACATCCTCACCCCAAACACTCTCTGCCCTTGAGCCCTCACCTACTTACTTTCTTCCTCCTTACTCCTGCTCTGTTCCCCAAAAGCTGTAAAACATAAAGCTCATGAAGACCAAACCTCTTGTTCTTCACTACGCTGCTTTTTAGCTGATTTGTATTTTCGAGCCAGATTTTTATACTGTAAGTTTCTATTTTAAATCATATTTTAATTTATGTTTACATCAAATGCCTAAGCACAAACATGCACTTGTTCCCAGATGTCTTCCCTGCTGTATGCTTTGCAAACTGACATCCCAAAGCTCCCACGGCAAATCCAAACCCCCTTTTCTCTCCGAAGGGTAAAGCCACAGGTGCTCCTCTCCAAAATCCTAGAAGGAGAACACATGAACTCAGCAAGGATAAATAATAACCAGTGGAGAGAAAATGTCTGTCCTCCAGCAATGCTAAACAGAAATTTATAGGTCACAACCTTGCAGAAACAGGCCTGGTAACATCTAATTAGCAGTCCTGCTGAGCAACTGCATCTCATAACAGTAAATCCAACCAGACCAGGGGAAAGGGAGAGGGGAATTTTTATAGAGATGCAGTAATTATAATATTTTGAAGAGATTTGCTTTATGTTGCTGTTTAGTGGGGATCCCCTCCCCAGTAGGAGTAATCAACCCACACAAGGGATTTTATGAGTTATTACTGAAGTACATTTCACTCCTGTTGGGAAACAATTTAGAAGGGCAGCACAGATTTTTATTAATTATTTTATTTTTAAATTGAAATGCTAAGAATTCTGTTTGCTGCCAGAAGATGGGTGGAGAAGCCAAGGAAAGTTCACATACCCAAGAGACTCTTAACTAGAACCAACTTGGACAATACATTCGAGAAGCATTTCCTTCCAGCTACTGTAGAGAGCTGTCCTTAACATGCCTTTACTTAAGCAGCCAATTTTCCACCACTGAGTACAATGAGATTTCAAAACACACAAGAAATCAGAGTATAAACAGACACAAACATCCCACTTAGTGACATAACAAAAGAAAAATACAGGGCAAAAAGCTTGAGCTTCTCTATTTTCTGCCCTTCATAAAATACCTTGGCATTTTACACCCACTCTGCTCCCCCCTTCCTTTTTTTTTTTTTTCCCCTTTTTAGTGACAGTATTATCACAAAATACCTGGCTTAGCTGTCTTAGCCATGGTGTTCCTGAACAAAAAAATTATTTCTGGAGGTTGAGGGATAAATCTCACCCAATATTTTGGCACAAGGAAGGGAGCTCCAGAGGAAACAAGCAGCTGACAAAGCAGGAATGAGGCAGCAGCAGGGACAGCAGGAAGGAGTGGTGAGCCAGGCAGAGCTGGTCCCTGCCAGCAGCACAAAGCAAGAACGTTTAAAATACGTATGAAGATCGTGTCACAGACAGCAGGAATGACAAACAGATGAGAGGCAGCACCAGAGAGTGAAAGACCAAGGAACAACTCCCTTTTTCCAAGAGTTTTAGTTTGCCAGAGACAGATGGTGCTGCTTCCACATGGTTAGATCTGGATGGTACCTACCCCCCCACCCCTGACGGATGTCAAGCTTATTTTTGTAAATCTCTGGTGATAAAAACCATCCATGGCATCTTGTTCATTTCCTCCTCATGACTTAGTTTGCCAAAAACTTTAAGCTCTGCTTTCCTTGCCACATCTACAGACCAGCACTATTTGTCCTGCTCTCAGTGACTAATGATAATTGTGCGCATCCCTTGTCTTTGCAAAAGCCTTTTTTAACAAGAGCACAGCAGTACCTGGGACCACTTTTGCTAGCCCTGAAGCAATCAGACACAATGATGAAAAGAAAAAAAAAAATCTATTTTTTTCCCCCCCAAACTCTCATGTGATTAAAATCCATTAAAATGCAAACAGACTTGAATTTTATTTTATCCATCAGTGACCACACTTCACTGTCCCTGGGCTATGGCTGTCTCTTTGTGAATTCCCTGCACGTAAGAGGAGACAAGCTCTAGGTTTAGGAGCAATCAATCTAGCAAACCTCGCTAAATATATATGTGTGTGTATGTTTCATAATGATTTCCATTTTTCAAGTTGATTTACATTGATCATTGAAAAGTACATTCAGCTTCATGTTTGCTTAGCTCTGAATAAACAAAGCGAAGGCTGTTGGGTATCCAAAGACAAATGAGACATTACAGATGTAGACAAAACCTATCATCACCCTGAAAGCATTTCTCTTTGAAATTATATAGCCATGCAGAAGTTATTCAGAGTGGAGATTGCTGGATGTGTTTTTAATTCAGGCCGGGCCTGCTGGGGGCAGGGGGGGAATCTGATGAGCCTCTACAATGTCACATTTTTCCGTCTGTGTACCTGACAATTCAGAAATGTCTGACTCTCCAAGGATGTTCTTCCCTCCCTTCCTTCTTCCCCAGTATCCATTTCTCAGGACGGGACTCCTCAGGTCCGTATTTCTAAGTGCATCTACAACACACCCACCTAGATTTTTACCACTGAAATGACAATAAACATATCGACATCCATTTGAACAGGCAATTCCACACAAAGCACAGCCACGCAAACCCAGGACAGTCAGTGCCCCAGCTGGCTCCATACTGCCCAGGAGTATTTCTTTCTCATCTGCAGGCCTTGTCCCCTTTTGCAGATAAAAACCCCTGTTCCAGGGCCGTGCTGGAAATTATAGTTTCCACAGAAACAGTAGGAAGGTGTTGGAAGTCTGGGCACATCTGCTGCACAGCACAGCCAGGCTCCTGCATTTGGTGGCTGCTGGCTCCACAAGATGCCACACATGCACCCAATAAATTGTTTTGGTTCCTGTGCAAACACAAATTTTTCAATTAATACGTTTGAGCCATTCATGTCTCTTGTCAAAGTAACTCAAAACTCCTGCTCTACACGTATAATTCCCCCCAGAAAAAAAAAAAAACCAATGGCATTTTACAATTATATTTAAGGGCTTTCACTTCTGTTTATAGGCACGAAGCATTCACAGAAAGCTCAGAAGAAACTCCACAACAAAGAAGGGAAAACGTATTTCCTGGAAAGACGCCTTCCCCTTTTAGAGTATATCCAAGCAGGAGCTAAGGAACTGTCATTATAATAACGAGCTCCTCGGGCAGGTCCTGTGGCTCCCTGCTGCTGTGGATACACCAGCTGAAAACACCTCCTTAGACCAGCCAAAGCAGGGAACACAGCAGGCAGGTGTGTGTGAGCAGGGGGAACACGGCATTGGCAGTGCTCTGCTGGGTCTGGGTACATCCCACAGCAGCCCCAGCTCCCCAGCCCGGCCTGTGCTCACTTGAGTGTGTGGGAGGGCACCAGCCTGACTTTGGCCATGCCCAGGATTTGTCTCTGTGGGGCCAAGATGCAGAGAACTTTGCACCACCTTTTCCTGACACCTAGTGGTTTGCTCTTTCCTTAGTGTTAATCACATCCACTGACTCTGCTGAAGTACCACGGTGACCACCTCAGACATTTCCTTGAGGTTATGTATTGACAGTAAAAGATATAAGATAAACAAACCTCTCAATGCCTGACCCCACAAAGGCACAAGGGCCTCACCTGCCAGGGTACTCGATGCTCTCCTAGATGCCCTGTGCTGCCAAACCAAATCTTCTGGGCTGAAAGGCTTTTACTGACACAGGTCAGGCCAAACACTGGGGTACCATAAAGAAGAGCCAAACTATTATATGACAGTTGCACATGCAAGTGAGGGTGGAAGTCACAGTTGGAAATAATGAAAACCAACATGGAGACAATGATTTGTCTCTGCCACAACAGACTGAACACTTATCCCTTCCTTCCCCGTTCCTTTTCAAAACTTCATCCTAATTTCCGTAAGAATAAGTCTCAGTATCGTTTAAGTACCACCTCAATAAAGGAATGGGCTGTCATACAGGACATCAGTGGCTTGAACCACACTTCGTTTTATCAGCTACAGGAGGGCTGACAGGAAACCCACGGCTAACCACGGAGCAGCCAGAATCCTCCCCCGGCCGAGCACCACGCACTCAGCCAGCCCAGCCTCCAAAAGCAGCACCACGCTACACCAGGCATGCAAGGATTCACTGCTTCATGAAGCTGGCAGAGGAACTGGTTACTGAGAGAGGCTATTTATACAGGGCCCAGCCAAAATACCCCAGCAGTGGTGTTAAGAAAAGCGTTGTGTGAGCGGAGATAACTGAAGGCAGCTGGGGGCTGCTTGGATCTGTGTTCACCTTCCTCCCTTCACAGTCAGTTCTCTCAGTGGCACTGCCTGGATCTGTGCTGCCAACAAAGCCTCTTCTCGTGTACAAGTGCAGCCAGAGCTAACAGGAGAGAGAAGGTAGATGGAGACACACTTCAAGAGTTTAAAAGTTTGGCAGATTTTGTGTAGTGCTTTGTCAAAACCTGCCAAACCTGCCTGCCAAAGCATCTGTGTCACTGAATGACTGTTAGAGGAAAATTGCTTTTAAGAGTATCTGCATCAAAAGGGCTACTATTTTTCCCCTTCCTTAAGGGGTTGTAAATTCATAGATGTAAGTAGAAGAAAATCAACAGCAACTCATCTTAGGATGAGTGAGAGGCAGCTAAAACTCTGACCATACCATCATCACAGAAATATCTGATCATCTCAGAAGATTTTACTTGGGAGTAGTCAGAGTATGCGATACAGGAAAGCTCTTCAATACCTAAAAAACATGCAAAGCAGCTGAAGTCAGACATAAAACGAATAAGCAGGACTGCTTACAACTTGCCATTGGACTTGACAGGGTACTTTCTTGCACTGAACTTTTTAGAAAGAGGGATTTTTCTGTGGCAAGGAAGGGCAAAAAGAATCAGAGATCTTTGCACAATTAACAAATCTCAAGAACTAGAATTCAAACCTCAAAAACCCACATAATACTGATCCCCTAAGTCTCAAACCTACAGACAGCATCAGTAGCGATGTGTGGTGACAGCTGACACAAATAAATGCATTTGACTGCAGAAGTGGGCTTGCTCACTCCTGTTCTCACACATCACTGTCACTCATCTGGCTCCTGTCTGCAGCAGTGTTCAGGCAAGTGGTTTTTCACAGAACCATAGAATCCCAGAGTGGTTTGGATTGGAAGGGACGTTAAAGATCATTTTGTTCTACCCCCTGCCACGGGCAGGGACACCTTCCACCATCCCAGGTTGTTCCAAGCCCCATCCGATCTGGCCCTGGATGCTTCCAGGGATCCAGGGGCAGCCACACTTTCCCTGGGCACCCTGTGCCAGGGCCTCCCCACCCTCACAGGCAGGAATCTCTTCTGAATATGGAAACTAAACCTGCCCTCTTTCAGTTTAAAACCATAAGCCCTAATCCTATCACTACATGCCCTTACTAAATGCCCATGTTTTGAGAAGGATCTTCTATACCAAATGCACAGATTAAAATGACCAGCTTACTCCCCATAAGGCACAAAGATAGAGAATGCCTGCTCTCTGAAACATGAGCTTCTTTAAGAAGCTATTTCAGTAATTTTTTTTGTCACCTTCTCTGTAGGAAATATTTTTTAACTTCATTTGAACAAGCGGTCCCATAACTTGTAAAAAGCTCTCTCGCCCACAGAAGACCAGATGTCGAGCTTCAGCTCTCCTCAGAGTAAGAACAAAACCACTCAGGGGACAGTTGGTTTCGATGCTAACATGTCAAGAGTTTCATGCATTAGCCTATTGTTTACATAAACAGCTTCCTTTAAACAAGTGATGTTTTGCAGGATTATGAAGTATTTATTTCAGAAGAATCTAAAGAGTCTCTTGAGGAACTACCACAGAGAAAGTATCACCACAGAAAGCATAAGGCTAAATGATAACACAAGTTAATTAAAGCAAGCAATCAAGTAACTCTATAGCAAAGTAACGGGATAAATAAGTGCACAGAGATAATCTTGCACATGTTTACTTCTAAAATGCCTTTGCTTTGAGTCCTAAATCACATACTGTTAGCACTGCAAATCTGCACCATTCGTTATTTGGAAAAAAAACCAAAGGCCTAAAACCCAAATACTTTCCTCCGGGTTTGTTATTTTAAGGAAAAAAAGGTCAACGTGCCTAGGAAGCGCTCGTTTTGGGAGCACGCAGGCGATTTTCATCTCGCGCCAAGTTCCATTACGGGCAGCATCTGTGGAAATGCAAACCAGGGAGCTCTGCCTGGAGAGAATTTTACCACGGCAGAACTTACCCTCTCACTACAGGCCCCAAATGTACGTGTGTCAGGAAGAGTTAAGGCTCCCATTTCTAGTGTCAAATAAGCTTAGCAGGAACTGAACCACTGGGTACACTTCCCCTTTCTGTACCCTCTGGCAGCTGCGATTTAGGCCTGTCTTCAAGAAGAACACAGAATTTTGAGGAGAGTCTAACGCAGTTTCTTTCACACTGCCCAAGCCTGGGCTTGCTGACCCCTCGAGGGGGTTGGCAAGGACCAGGCTGGGCCCCTCCTGGGCTGTGGGCAGGTGCTGACATCCCGCAGACAGCCCTGGGCCGCGAGCATCTCCCGCTGCCCTCCGGGACATCCTTCCCCGTTGGCTCTCACAGCTGAAGTTCCTCTTTCTGGACGCTCCACTGTGGGAACACTGAGCTTTGTCAAAGGCTCCAAATCCGCCTGCTTCAGACACAGCTTCTCCTCTGGAAAGCAAAGACTGTTTTTCCTCCTCCAGCCACCTCTTGCCGACCCTGTCTGGTCTGTTATCAAAGGAAAAGCTTCTCCCACCAAAACCCCAGAGCTTTACTTCACCAGGAGCCCTTTCTCCTAATCTCCACACTTCCACTCTTTGGCTGCCCCTAAGAAAGCTGCATCTCCTCAAACCCCTCTCTCCCTGCAAAGAAAACACAGGAGACAAGGCGTCTCCAGGACACGATTACCCTCTCCTCAGATAATTCCCATGCAATAATTTCTCATGATCAAGGTAATCACAGATAATATTCCTGCATGCACCAGCTGCCAGGCTGCTCTGCACGAGCAGCACGAAGCACAACGTCCCGATGGCCCCACCGATGCCGACCACAAAACCAACAAAAAGCAGCCTGGAACACGACACCCTGCCAGTCACTTGCCATGATTTCAGCAGTCAGAAAATAGCTCTTGCAAATATAAACATCCTCATTTGTCCCACTGAATGCGAATTTTTGCGTTCTGACTAAGTGGTCTGGGGACTAAAGGCATGAGAATCACCAGTCAACGCTGAAGTGACCGCAGCTACCTGCATAGAGACAGCACCCGTTAGGTGGAATTAAAATCAGATAAGCATAATTTTATTGGCTTCGGATATTATGGCTCATTATCTCGTGTTGTGTTCATAAATATTCAGCTGCACAGTGTTAGCCTGTTGCCCACATTAAACGTTACAATGCCTGGGATGAAGCAGGCAAAAGGAAGCAGTGGGGAGGGATGGTTAAGTGATACTTTAAGCTGTCAAATGCCAGCAACGCTCCCTGTGCATCCCCACACTCCTGTAATTTCAAATATACCATGTTAACACAACATTTACTGCCATGAGACCACAATACAGGTTAAAAAAGAGAGAAACCAGACAGCAATGTGCTATTTTCATATTTATAACTACACAAAACTACAGTTTAATGCAACGAGGGATTTTGTTCAAGCAGTTATCTTGAATCTGCTCTGATAATTAAAGGTGAAGGAGTTTGAACATTAAGGCTACACCTTTCAACAACAACATCAGGTTTCACAGCACAAGGCATTTGCACAGCACTTAAAGGAACACATGAATAAGCTCAATTGTGTAAAACTTCCCTAATAAAAACCCCACTAAAAATAAACTACTTAAGAGCAAAAGAGATTTGGGAGTGGAGGAACATGAGTCAGTAGAAGGGCTTCTAAAACGAGCAAGTGGTTTTAAAAACATGAATACAGAAAAGCTGCTCCAATGAGTAATAAATACTAAATTCCTGCTCAGGAAGAAACAGCTTTGTATTTTGGGAATTGCTGAAAAAAACTGCACAGGGAACTGCCTTGGTTTTGAGTTATAAATGGGAAAATACAAATCTCTAGGTAAGTTTATACAGAAATATATAAGAAGTAAATTTCAATAAACCTAGAGTGTAAAGATATTAAAAAGAGCACAGAGTCCAAATAACTTTAGTGGATTATAAAAAAAACCCAAACAATTCTGGAAAAGCAAGGATATAAAATATTCTCTCTCACTCAAGGCACAAAAAATCCTCTATAAAATGAATGAAAGCTTGAAATCAAAATTAAAAGACTGAAGAAACATATCTTTATCCAGGTGACAAAAGAGAAGGAAGGAATTCTGAAGAATTGTCTTTATAAAAATATTAACAAGGGAGCAATTGTGAAAACTAAACACACACTAAATAAAAGAAATCAGTGTTTACCCTCACCCCCTCAAACCAAAACAGATATACCCAGGGAAGATATAGGTAAGGCATTATACTGAAGGATTATTTTGTCATCAGTCTACAATTAAACACACACCACCCTGAGATCCAGATAAGCAACAGTGAAATAAATGTTATCTGAGAACCCTCACACAAACCCATTCTCAAGAGTGTGAAAGGGTCACTGGTAATACTCAGAAATAATAAGAACAGGTGCAGCTGCTCACCCACACCCCTGTGATCCAAGGCTTTGCCTGCATAGCTCTGTCCTTATCTTCTTTCTACCCATATCATGGTATGTTCTCAATCAACAAGTTCATCAGAATGACACTTCTCCTTCCTCAAGCTGGCAAATTTACTAGAAATCAGTATGTTCTTAGATTTCCTAAGTGGTAAATAATAATAACGGTGAGTAGAAGACCTTTTACCTTGAGGCTTTGCACATGCCAGTGGAAACGCTGGTTCCCAATGCCCGGCTCTAGGAGTGGTCAGAAATCAGCAGACGTGCACCCAAAGCACCACTCCCACCCAAAGCCGGCCCAGGCTGCTCCTGGGCAGACCCACGCAGAGCACCAGGAGAGAGCTCTGCTGCTCCTGCTGCCTGTCCACCCATCTGTGCCCTGCCTCCCCAAGCCCACGCTGCAGAGGGATGCAGACAGCCTGCCACGCACGTCGGGGAGCTCTGCATCTCGCCAAGGCTCTGGGCAGAGCCGGAGGACGCAGCTCTCCTGGGGTTCAGCATCCTTTCATCGCCTAAGAGGATGAGTGAGGCCATCCAGGAGGGATTTCCAGAGCCAAGAACTGATGAAACAGTGTCTGAACATGCTTCCTAGACTGTGAGACCAACTGGAAAATATTTATCCAGATCTTGTTTTTTCTTTTCTTTTTAAATCCCACTTCCCTCTTCAAGCTGCCATGAAAACAACCGGTCCTCTTTTGGGAGTTGTGCATTTCCTGAAGAAGGGAACCCCTCTGCAATTCTGGCACAGAGATGAAGCAGAGCACAAGAGGCCAGGCAAGCATTAGAAGGAAAGACAAACTTTTTTTAAAAAGTTGATAATCTCCAAGTATTTCAGAGGAAAGTGGAAATACTTTTAATTGAGTGAGGCTGTGGAGGTAGAGGACTTGGCTCCTTGGACAGAGAGAGACAGAACGTGCACCCCTGGGCTCTCCTGGTTCAAGTCCAAAGCATGCCTCTCCCACTGTGGATTTCACAACACAGAAAAGTCTCTTGGGTTTCAGTCATTGTGACAAGAATTTCTGCCCAAACAGACATTTCCTGGGGGACTTCTGATCAAGCTTTTCCGTGTAAAGCTGTTTGCCTACTTTGGAGAAACCCCGTGTCTCACACCATCCTGGGGCTAGTTAAAGTGCCTGAGCACTTTTACCACAGATCTCAGCTGCACGAGGATTACCAAGTTCTGCTTCTCATGGAGAGGAATACATTCATTTTCTTGGATTTTTCCTTGAACAGTAAACAGGACTATAGGCATGGAAAGACACCCTCTGCCCACCCAAGCACCAAAACAGTCAGTGGATGATTCAGTGACCCCCACAGAATTAAACTCGTGTGGTTTTTGGAAGAACACAAGATTTGATCCCTTCTGAGCATCCTGACTGTGGCTGAAGAACACGACAGATGTATATTTCTGTCACCCCTTCTATCTTCAAGTCACCTCCCTCAGACCTCAGATCTAAACCCCAGGAGCTCACAACTTTCACCACTGTTTCAGCAGGTCTCAGCCTGCAGTCCTGCATGGAACAGGAGCCTCTGCCCAGTAGCTCCAGCTAATTATGGCATAAGCAGCACTTCTCTAAGGAAAAATAAAACCAGTGGAGAGCATTAGGTGTCCTCTGACTGTATATCCCACACCTGATATATCCCACGCCTCTTACAGGGTGAACTGGTTCTGTTAAACACAAGCTGCCACCTACTTGAGGGATCAGAGACTGAATGTTTGTGATGGCAAAGGGTGAAAAGAAACCCCATGGAGGTGTTTGTCCATCCCACCAAAAGCTGTTTTCCTGAGAAGTGGCCCAAGCAGGACCTGGCTGTTGCAAGTGATTTTATGGGTGACTTCATCAAACTGAGTTCCCCAAACACCTTCTCAGCTACAATTTCCTCCCGCGAGAGAGTTTGACTTTTAATCTAGAGACCCATTGTTTTTCTCTCAGTTCCTGAATTGTGACTCTCTTTGCACAACCCGTTTTGGCAGGCTCAGACAGAGGTTTGGCCCACCCCAAAGAGCCAAAAGGCTCCCTCACTGTCCCAAAGCTGACATAAAGTATTTACCAAGTGGTGCCTTCTCACAAATAATCCTTTTCCTCTGTTTACTTGACACACTACTAAAAGCAAAGCATCCCAATAACACAGCCACTGGCAATACTTATGAATTATGAGAGAACCATTTGGTGTCAGAGAGCACCAGAACAGGGGAAAGAAGGATGCTCTGCCCTTCATATACTGTGGGATTTTGATCCAATATGCTCATATCACACAGAATACCTTCCCAGAAGGTCTCAGCAGCAGTGAGAGCCTGTAGTAGAAACCTTTGTACCTAATCTGAATAAATACAGAGAGAAAAAACCCAACCAACTCCTTAACGAGAAGACTTCAACAGAAAAGGAAAAGAAAAAAAGTAGTTCTGTTACTTTGTTTTTCCCTCCATGTATTCCACACAATTTATTGAGAAAGGTCTTGGAGAAATGAATCAGTGACTGTAAATAAATAAGCTTGAACAGATACAGTCCTTCTTAGTTATTTCTTCTTTTTGGTAATTTGTTTTTGTTTTAAAGCAATGTGACAGCTTCCAATAGCAAACACAAGCCTGTCAGGGACATTCCACTGGGACTGAAAGACTGAACACCCCTGCAGACATAGTATATTCTTCTTTCACTACTACTGCTGAATTTTTTGGAATACTGAGGACTTGTCCAGCAGCCTCAACCGTATCCAGATGTTATCAGGTTTTTAATATGATAATCTGGAGGACTCTGGAAATTGCTGAGGTTTTGGGGAGAAGGAAAGTTTATTTTTGGTTTTATTACGAATTTAAACTTTGTGGATTTTTTTCCAGGCATCATCAGTTACCGGATTCAAGCTGGGTAGCCCACTAGAAAGTTTCAGAAAAGCCTGAGAAAAAAGACAAGTTTCTCCCCTTTCCCCCTCCTCTTTTTTCCCCCCACCCTGCCTTAAGAGTGTTGTTATCAGCAGGGTAGATTGAATTGAAACGTCAGACTGGCATCTTGCTGACCTCAGTCCCAGCTGGCTAAACCCTTGCAACACGGCTGTCCTTGGCATCTACCAGAGAGCAGACACCAATTCAGCTGCTTGATTACGAAATGGAGAATCTGGTATGAGGAACTAGATCCATTTCACTGTCTGGAGCTCTGTTTAAAAGACAGCTTAATTTCTCTCTCTCCCTAGTACTTCATTGACAGGAGCAGGCTTGATATGTCAATCAGGGCAGCACAACACCACAGAGGATCCTGTGCCTGCAGGACTGCATACACCACACACAGGGTGCACTTGAGAAGGAAATGCTACTGCTACCATCCGCTGATGCTTGTTTTACAGGGACCTCCAAGTTTCAAAGCACACACCAAAACATCTCAGACCACTTCCTTATCAGGAAAAGAACCTTTTTTTCAGTTGCTTTTTAAAAATTAAGATAGAACATCAGAGCATCACCAACCTCAGTTAATAAGGCCAAGTTACGAAACAGTTTAAACAACTATTGTATGTCTCACTGCACTCGCCTGTTACACAAACAGAAGTGGAACAAACAAAAGGGAGTTCATTACCTGTACTCAAAACAATGTGACTGTCCTCTGGCTTCCCCTCAGTTATGGACTCACTGACAGGCTCCCCTTTTCGACTAAGGATCTTTGACAAGCCACTTGAGAGAGAGGAGAAAATGCCACGGCTGAAGTAGCCCTGCTGCTCAGCCGGCAGGAACGGCCTGGCACTGCCGCTCCCG
>VWZW01003593.1:65545-310500 GCA_013397115.1 Edolisoma coerulescens | reverse complement strand
CCGGCGTCCGGCGAGCCCATGGCCGGCAGGAACGGCCTGGCACTGCTGCTCCCAGCATCCAGCGAGCCCATGGCCAGCAGGAACGGCCTGGCATTGCTGCTCCCGGGGTCCAGCGAGCCCACGGCCGGCAGGAACGGCCTGGCACTGCCGCTCCCAGCCTGCGGCACGGGCTCGGACAGAGAGCGGTTGAAGGGAACCCGGAATGGCCTGGTCCTTGTTGGGAAGAGCATCTCAGGTGGGTCTTTGTGGAGATCGTCAGCACTGGTAGCATCCATGCTTGCAGAACTTTTGGAAAGACTTGGGTCATTGCATTCCCCTTTCAAACTGGAGGAGCCCTCTCTTTTGCTTACCCTCCAGGGAAGCCAAGGATGTGTCTGCCACCTGTACGCTCTGAGAGGTTTCTCTGAGTCAAAACTCATCTGTTTATGCAACTTCTTGCTTTTCACTCGGTGGTACCAATGATAGTCCTTCAGGGCAGCTGTGCCAGCATCTTGTTCTGACAAAGATCTTCTGAAGGTCCTGGGAGAGAGGCTGTGATGCTTTTTGAAAGTACTCATTTTCCACCCTTTGGACTCCAGCGCTTCACTTACATTCCTCGTTCCTTAGTCACGTAGCCGTAGTTCCTCACTCACCATTTTACATCCCCAGTTACTTTCTTCATGGCTGTGAGTTGCAAAACAGCAGAGGTTCTTCCTGAAGACCTCGAGCACCAATCCCAGAACCAGATATTCCTACATCTCCACGAGAAGGACGTGCCCTCACCTGTAGCACACCAACTTCTAACAGCACACGAAGCCTTGCTGAGCTTGCTGTCGCTTCCTGGGCTGTCACATCTCTGCACCAAGCTCTCAGGAAATGACTAAAAGAGCCCAGCCATGAAAACCCACAGTGCCGTTCTGTGCCAATCACGCTTCACTTTTTTCAGTCTACATTTAAGATTTGGTTTAAAAAAAAAAAAACAAAAACGAATGCAAAGGTACTTTGCTCTAGAGACACAGCAACGCCTCAGAAAAGCGCTGAAAAATTGCAGTACTCAACTGAGAGTCAGGCACGTGTTCTTCAGTTAAGCAGCAAAGTATATTACTATATATAGTTAAGTATAAAGTTTCTATTTACTACAGGTATGTTGTATCACTCAAAAGTACCTCAGAGCTGCCTTTTGGAGCAAGGTAACACAGGCAGATCCATCAGAATCGAGTGCTGGAAGCACGAGACAGGAAAGCAAAGAGGAGTAACGGAGCAAGGAGAACAAACCCTGCAACTCAACGCAGTGAGAGTGTAAATACACTGAAGGGAAATAAGTAAAGAGGAGGAGAGAAGGGACCGAGAGGGTGGGTGGGACTTCACCAAACAGAGGCCAAAGGGAAGGGTTTGAGGCATGGCAAACAGAACAGGGCAGCAAGAAGATATTCCTTTTTCTCCTCCCCCTTTCTTCCCTTTTAAAACAACAGAAGAGAGGATTACTTTTTAGAAATCTAGATGCAATAAATGAGATGGAAAAAAATAGTCCTATCTGTTTAACCAAGAGGAAAAAACCCTCTTGCCTTCACTACAATTTAAGAAACAGCTGACTGCTTTAAAATCTCATAAAGAAAATATCCGCTGGTGAACTAAGAACACGCTTGCCAAGTCTTAGACCAGAACACTTAAATCTCAAGTCTACTCAAATCCCTGAAAATAGGGGGTTTATAATGGAAACGCTGACAGACCCTTGGCAATAAAGTAACACTGAAAACTACTTCTCTGGTTAAATAAAATGATAATCTGCTCTGGCAGACCAATAAAGCTTAACTGACCCACTATGGGATCTTGCCTTTAAGCTAGGCTGCATTCATCAGCCAAAGTACATTCCTGACAGCTGCAGATGCAAAAACTTCCTTACTTATGTGTATATATGGGAAAGGGTATCACTGCTCCCTAGAACAGAGAGGGAGTTACCCTAAAACCTCCATCAAATAAAAAAATTACTTTATTCAGTAGCAAGTCAGACTTTTCCATTAAAAACAACAGAAGCAATTACCTAAAAATGACCATGTTTAAGAAGTCACAACAAATAATCCCAGAACCAGCTCAGATACTGCAATGCAAATTGTGCATCAAATAATGATGCTGTCTCTCGTGCTTTGTGGATGCCATTGCTGCTCAGAACATAAGTCTGGAATGGCAACATGTACCTATACCACAACTCTGCTGCAATTTCCATCCCGAGCAACAAAGACTCAAGGAAGCCCAAGGAGCAGCGAGCACAGAGATAACTGGTACTCCCGTGAAAACAAGACACAGACTCCACCAGGAAAAGGTGAGCTGGATTTTGTCTTCTCTTTCTTGGTCCCAGGGGCTGCTGATCACCTTTGGTTGCAGCCCATCTGGCCCCACGGACTCACATGGGTTCTTTAAAGTAACTCCTGGTAGCTGTTGTCCCCTGAAGCCCTGGAGTCCACGTTTCCAAGATGAGGCAAACCCAGCAGCACTGAGAAGCCCAGGTTTAACTGGCTCTGCTGTTACTGGGTCTCCCACCCCTTCCAGCAGTGGGTCCTCCTTCTCCTGGTTGAGCCTTTTGCTGCTAATGTGGCAGCAGTGCTTTGGCCAAGTGCCTTGAATCAGGCAGCTTGGTCAAGCAGGCTTCATGGAACCTCGGCAGCGAGGATGAGTAACTCCGCCGGCTGGCGATGCGGCTCGCTCCAGCGGCACAAGCCATAATCAGCAGGGAAAGCTGAGAAGGTGAGGAAGGTTTCTGGTCAGCTCTGCAAGCTGTGTTTGCACGAGTCTCCACTAACATGATGACATCTCCTTTTGGGCTGGCAGCACAGAAGGGCAGGAGAGGACAGAAGACACAGCAGCGGCTGAAGCCCTCCTGGGTTTGCTCGCTGGGGATTTCTAGTGTGCTTTGCAACTCCTGCTGATCTCTGCCAGGCTGGGCACCCACACAGACCCTGCTCTTCAAACAGCCCTTGGAGAGCACTCAGCTGCTCTGTCGGAGCCCTTGGTACCACTGAGGAGTGACTCAGGTCAGATAATGTGACCCCAGCGGCATCAAGGCAGGGATTCAGTACAGCAGCACTTTGGACAGGACGGAACTTCAGGCAAGACACTGCTCTCTGCATCAGGACAGAGATGAGCACCGGGATTCTCCCCTCCTTTTTCATCACCTGACTGTAGGGAGAGCTGCCTCCATCCCCTTCCCAAGGCAGCTGGCATTACATTGATCACTGACTCACACAGCCCGCCCCGCTCAGCCAGGGAACACACAAAGATCAACCACGTCTCAAGTTACAGCACGAAGCAACGTGCAAAACCAGTTATGGGTTAACTGCTACTCAAAACTATTTTTATTGGTGTGGCCAGGGGTTGGACCACAGCTCTGTACAGACCTAACAATACAGAGAAAGGCTTCAATAAGCACTCTACGTGAAGCCCAAGAACATCAAAGTCACAGTTTAGTTTAAGTTTGAATAACAGTGAGAAGGATTTTTACTTTTTTTTTACTTCTGATTTCACTTTTTATTTCATGTTACCACTGCTTAGACGACCACATTTCGTGATCAAAGAAAAGTTACCCTTGGCCTGGCTGAGGTTTCACAGTGTACTCTACAGAGGGTAAAAGGGTCTTTCTCAAAGTGCTTCAACAAAAGCAGACAAGGTTTGCATGTTTATTAACATAAAAACACTGATACACAAGTTCGCTTAGTCTGCCAATAAGGCAATTCTTTTAAATAGCTAACTCAAACATTTTGGCCTGAGCTTCGAGTCACACTGATCTCTCTCTTCCTTAGACACATCATCACTAGCAACAATGACGTCCAAAAAACCCCTTTGTCTACACCAATCCAATGCCACCGAGTTAAAACTGGTCTCAAGTAGCTCCAGCATTTCTTGTGTCCATAGAACACACAGGCAAGTTATTCAGAAGGCAGAACTTTCCCCTTGATCCGCATTCCAGTTAGCCAGGCTCCAGGGCAGGCCTTCCAGAGCAGCAGTTTATCCTGGGAAGCATTTGCAGAGGCTCAGTATCACAAAGAAATCAGCTTACAGCAGTGACTGTCACTGTATTAGTGATGTGAGATCCCCAGCCGTGCCAGCCACCCACGCAGCTGTCAGCAGGTAAAATAATGTCAGGAGGAGAAACGAGTTTGTCAATTAAGTTGAGAAAACCTGAAATATTTTCACTCTTGTTTTTAATACCAACTGCCTACAAATGTGATCCTCCACTAGCAAATCTTCCTCAGATTGGTTTTTTTTTTGGTAGTGTTTGCAGTTCATTGTGCCAAATCATTCATTTAGCTTTTCAGAAAATTACTATTTTCTTCCTAACAATCCAGTCACTTAATCATCACATTTGACATGTTTAACAGCATAAATTTCACTACTCCTGGATATTGACGTAATTTATGCACAATATGCAGATTTGCTGTGTTGGAATGTAACTGTATTTCAGCTTTAAGATTGTATTGGGAAAACAATCTTTCTCAACTTTATAACATTTCACAGAAAATATACACAAGCAGCCTTACATTTGCACCGAGCACATGAAGACAAATCTTTGGCAAGGGCCTCCTGTGTGGGAAGTCCGCTCTCCTCCATTCAGCTCTCCAGAAAAACTACCCAGCTCCGCTGCACGGAGCTCCAGCAATTTCTCAGAGCACGTTGTTTAATAAATACTGCCAGCCAATTAAAAAGGTAAAAAAGCAATACCACAGAAAACCCCAAATGCACCATTGCCAAGCAGCTGGAAGAAGGAGAACCTAGTTCTGATGTTACAAATTAATGTTTAATGCTTGCTTGCTCTCTGAAAGCTGTCTAGTGCTTGAGTAAAGGCACTATAACGTGTAAAACTTGAGTTCATGGCTCATATTGTAAAAAACGATAAACTGCACTCTCCCATGATCGAACTGCTCCATTCTAAATTAGTTTTAGACCAAACAAACTCACCAACTTCTCATTTATTAAGTCTTTTTACCAATAAATGGAGGGAAAAAGGGGAAAGAAGAGAGTTAAAAAAGAAAAAAAAAACCAAAACCAAAATGCCACACAACCACCAACATTCGTGATAAACCCTGAACATTTATTCACCACACCTGGGTTTTCAACCATGTCCTCTCTTTTAATTGAGAAAAATCAGCAGGCTAAGCAAATATCACTTCTGAGAAGATCCCAGCTCAAGCCCCCAACAACCAGCCATCAAATGAGCTTTAACCTGTAGAAAAGTGAATCAAATTGCACGCTGTATCCTCCCCAGAGAAACCAGAAGGAATACAGAGGGTCAGGGATCCTGGATTTAGCAGTCCAGCTCCCCGTAGCTCTTTTGCCATTTAAAACTAGCCCGATGCTCAGTGCATTGGAGCAGTTCATAGAGGAGTAATCAATAGATAAAGCAGAAATGAACACAAAAGTTTTCCAGTTGACCCAACTTGACATGTAGTTAAATAGCACAGAAGATGAAAGATTTTTCCTTCCCTTTAAATTAGAGACTTTTCAAAATATTAAGTTTTGTTTATGCAAGGCTAAGTAATTAATGACCTAACATCCCCTTCCCATCTCCTATCACCAAGATGCATCTGTTTCCCCCTGCAACATTTCCTGCAGGTGGATATGACTTTTCCTCAGCTCAGCGCAGACCAGTGCACCTGACTTACTTGACCTCTTAATATTTAGTGTTAATTAATGTTTGGAAGTTACACAGAGGACGAATGAAACGGCGCCTTAGAAATGGTTGCATTTGGGCTTAGGGTGACTCGAAGAACAAGGCTTGGAGCTGGCATGGCTGGAAGCCAGAGATCCCTTACTGAGCCCAAACTAGAGCCCCTGAGAGCGAAGCTGCCACGTGTGCCTCTCCCAAGCCTGGAGCTGGCAGAGCCTAGCAGTGACCACACTGCAAGCTCACCTGTCCCAGATCAATCAGGATATGCTGTTTCCACTATCACTATGCTGAGACTGAAGTGCCTCTGAGCAAGCTAAATGGTGACAGCAGAGCATTTAAAAGCCAGAGAGCACCTCATTTCCCCCACCTGAATGTCGGTGCCAAGGCAGGCTGCACCTGCAGTCCCTGCCCCATGACTCCAAGCCCAACCTGTTGTCACAGCCACAGCTGCAGCGAGGCAGCCTGACTTGGCCCTGCTTTTGCCATGGTCCAGTTTCTGAGGGCAGGTACCAAAAACTCTTCAAGATGCACAGGAATTTCCACCTGAATATGAGGAAGAACTTCTTTACTGTGCTGTGACCACACTCTGGGAGAGATTGTCTAGAGAGGCTCTGGAGTCTCCCTCACTGGAGATACCCCAGACCTGTCTGGATGCAATCCTCTGCTCTGTGCTCTGGGATGACCCTGCTTGAGCAGGAAGGTGGGACCAGATGACCCTCTGTGCTCCCTTCCAACCTGACTCATTCAGCAATTCTGTGACTTCTGCCCTCTAATTCCCTGGCAAAACCGCCACAATCTCTCTGCTGATACAAACTCCCCACGTGAAAGTCTCCTGGTTTCATTTTTCCATGCTGTTCCTGTGCTCTGCATGAGAAGCTGCTACAGCCCTGTCAACTGAGCAGTGCAGAGAGAGATAATATAAATTTATGAGATGCTGGGCTTTGGATGGATGCCAGGAAACGTTAGCAAGAAAATCCCATTTCAATACATTGCGAATAAACCTGCAGAACGGTGACACCAGGTTTTGATTTCACTAGCAATCTTTTGTTGTCGTTGTTGACGACCAAACACGGCCCGTGCCAAGTTTCAAGGGCCATAAAAATGAACATTTAGGAGCCAGCCAGGCACACGCAGTGGCTGAGCCCACACACAGCTGTGAGCCACGCCGGCCAGCCAAGGGTTTTAGCAACATGCACCGGTGCAAATAAATAAATGCACGGAGGCAAACACTGGGCAACTGCTCTGCAGCACGGAAAGGCCTAATAGCATGATGACCCATGAGTGAGTGGCGGCACTCGCCTCAGAGATTTGGAGAGATTTAAGGGTTTCTGAGAGGAAGGCAAGCCCTCGGCCGGGCCTGTGGCACAGCTGCCCCCATAGGTGCGGCTCCTCCACGGCCTTCACGCTGAGCTGTGAAAACCCTGACACGCAGGTAATGTTGTATGGACACTGAAAAAGCTTCAGCAGAGAATTTCTTCAGCTCTCTGTAGCATTTTGTGAGAGTTCTGTCTTTCCCATACAAACTAGCTCAGACTATGTTACGGTTTTGTAAACTTCTTGCACCTGCAGGATGTTTGCCTGATTTTTATGGTTTTGACTAGGAAAATATTTAGAAACAGGTATCTTAGAATTTGACCAATCCCCTCAAGGGATGGATGGCCAGAGGGCCGATTGCCTTATGCCACTTAACGCACCTTTTGCAAACTAGTATATAAAAACCCTTGGAAATTATTAAATTTGCTTCCTTTCTTCTCTGATCCTGGGATTCTGTGTTTCTCTTATTTCGCCGTTCGGACTCGACAGTGACAACGCTGTGTGGTGTGGGGGCATTGAGCCACATTCGTTATTCCGAGAATGCCCGGGGCTGGCAGGTGCGCCTCGGGTGCAGCCTTGGCACCTCGCAGCAGCCTCACCCTACCCGTGCCATGGTCTGGCACTGAGGCACACGCCCACGCTCGAGCCGGAATGGCTCATGCGTCACCAGAGGCAAGAAGTGGAGGGCTCTCTCGTGTAGAGTTCTGGAAAACTTTATCCAAAGGTGTCTAGCAGCGAGAAGAGGACAAGGTGGGCTCAGGTAGGGGCTTATAAGGGGTTAGAGAAAGGGGGCTGGCAGAGCTCCAGCAGCCAATGATCTGAGGATACAGGATCGGGGAGAAGGCAGGGGGATACAATAACAGTGCAATGGAAAGAGGGAAGGGGCGTGGGGTCAGCAGGCCAACCAGACAGGTGAAATCCGCCCTAAACAATGGCTGATGGGAGAGGCTCCATCCTATGTCAGGGAGGGGGCTTAAACCTCGGAGCTAACCCACCAACGATCCAGCTCCTTGGCCTTCACTACAGCACACAGGGAGCTCTGGCTGGCAGGAAACCCTCTGCAGCCACAGATCACCAACCTGAGCCCCTGAGGAAGGACAGCTGCACTGACCTACGCCACTGCCAACTTCTGCAACTCTACAAATAAATCAATATGTTTATATAAATGTGTAGATTCCCACTAGACAGAGAAAAAAGCACTTATGCCCAGTCTGACATCCATTTCTTCACGATTACAGGTTGGGCTCAGTACCATCAGAAATACCACACACAAGCTGCTCATTTCAGTTTTTAACAGCCTTGTGTTTCCGCAGGCAGAATTAACTTCCCATCACCCCTCTTCATTCCCAACTGAAGTGTTTGGGATTTTTGTGGAGAGAGTGGGGGAAAAAAATCATTACTGCTGCAATCTTAAAGCAAGGGTTTTACCAGCAAAACAGACTTTTTTATTGCTAGATGCGATCCCTGTGTTCATCAAACCAACTGCAGCCTAAACTACTAAGAGAGGAAATACAGTTATACTATATAGGCAACTTAATGGATAAACATCCCAAAAATGGTCTTGGTAACTCAACTTAATGGATAAACATCCCAAAAATGGTCTTGGTAACTAAGCCCGAACAGCAGGTGCATTTATTTGAACTTTCCAGCCCTTATTTTTATGTGACTAGAAAGGAACATATCCTCACTGCAGACTGCTGCAAAAATAGGACCTACCAACTCTCCACCAGGGATGTTAGGAGCTGGGTTTATAATTTCATTCTGTGTATTTTTTTAATTAGTTGCTGTAACTGTTATTTTATTCCTCCTATTTTATTTACAATTTATTTATTACCTTATTTTATCCTTTTTTAGAGTGAATAAACTACCTTTATATCAACAACTCCTTCACACAATACTAGTTTTGTAAATAAATTTTAAAATGTAAGTATGTTTTAAAAGCTTCTCAAACACTGGAAATCCCACTATAAAGCCAACTAGCAGCAAAAGATAACCACCAGCTAATTGACAACAATCTCCAAAATCACTGGGGAGCGTACTCTTACAGTGTATATAAATAAATAACTTTAGCAACGTGCATAATTAAATTCTGGCATTTATCATCTAAACACCAGCAGGAACAGAAATACTCTGTCTGCTGTGATGACCTCTCAGATCGAATCCAGCCATGAGCCCAGAACTGCCCAGTGCACCCCTAAGCCATGTCCCCAGACAGCACTAAAGCACTAGCCACAGGCATGGGCACTGAGAGCTGGGCACACAACAAAACACAAGGAAGAATTAACTGATCCAGAATTATTTTGGGCTCTGAATTTAGGTAGGGAAATTCCTCAAGCTGGATGAGAACTATCCTAACAGCCACCTTGCAGGCCCATCGAAATGTTGTGTTAATATCAGCAAATTAAAGTGCAAAAACTGATGACAAATATCAGTGACATCTGGAATTTAAGATTAAACTTTCATCTAAATGGAGAAATAAACTCCAGAGAGGAAAGATGAAACATCCTGGTATCTCAAAATGCCAAAAGTCTGAAATTAAAACACTTGGGAGTAGCATGGAAAAAGGGTCTGTGTAAAATTCCAGGTGCTGCAGCACTGGATAGAGAAAGTAGTAAAAGAAACAACCAAAAGAGAAGGAAAAAAAAGACAGAGGGGGTTAAAAAAGAGCATTTTTTACAATGCAAATGACCTTCTAACCAGCAGAGCTGTCTCTCCACAGGCTGTCTGTCAGGACGAGCCTTGAATCAGTGCGGGAGCGCTGAAATGAAGCCGTGCCTTCCGGCAGCCCGGGCCCGCGGGAGATCGCAGCGCTGCCCAGGGAGCCGAGGGATGGAGCAGGGTGACCTGCAGGCACCAAGACCAGCACAAGGCTCGGGGACAGCAAGGAGCACGCCCTCTCTGACTGAACCTCTGTGTGCCTGCAGTTTAAAGAATGATTAAAGGTGCCCGCTGTGGGACACGGCTCCTGACACAGCGCGTGATCGCTGAGAGATGAACCCCTCTGTCCTAACACTCAGTCTGATGCCTTGGGTTTTAACTTTTGTGTTTTCCAAATTCTGTACTGCCCGGTAGCTTCTTGGAGCCTGGCAGCTTCTGCTCTCTCATGCTAAGATGGACACAACAAAGCCTCTCTGAGCTTGTTATTCAAGGACACTCAGACTGTTCTAGCCCCAAAAGGTGGAAACTAGGGCCTCTAGAGAGGTGCAGAAATTGTACAAATTCCATCATTAGCTAAAGTTTTAATTGGCGAATTTATGCTGATATGCAAATGGACCAAACCTATAAAAGTGTGAAGAACTCGTGACTCATTGTCCATCTTGTGGTCCTTTCTGGATGTGGCCTTTGGCTCCCCAGAGTGTACCTTTGAAGGCCTTTCAAATAAATCCCTACCTTTATTCCCTTACTCTGTCTAGTCTCTGTTTCTAGGTAGCCACTTCAGACATCAAGTCTGGCCTGGGAATTCAAATGTACAGGAAGAGTCTCTCCCCAAAAGGGAAAGATACAGAATAATATCAACCTTTGAAGGGAGAGGAAGGAGGGAGGAAGAGAAAGAAGATCATTTCTCTTTCAGACACTGTTTAAGGAACTAATTTGTGACACGTGCACACACTTCCTCACTACAGGACAAAACAAAGAAGTGGACGTTGTGAAAAGGATTTGCACCAAGGACAAGTCATTGCATCCCAGGCAGGGTCCCCAGCCACCAAAGCCATCCCGAGGACTGCTGTGGGTGTCAGCTGCACATGGAGCCCCGTCCTCCAGCAAGCCATGCACAAGCACTTCATCTCTTTTGTGTCCTTTCATTCATTATTATGGTACCTGAGATCACTTCTGTTTCAAGTTCCAAAACGACTGAGTTTGTTTCATTTGGTGTGAACACCAGATGAGCAGAACTGCCTCTCTCTGAGGTCAATCCTTCTCAAACGGAGCACAGTCCCATTTGTAAGTCTGTGCAAGCAGCACTTCCAGTAGGCAGCCACTGTTCAGCAGCCTCTTTAAAAAAATATATATATTCTCAACTATTTTCATTGCAAGAAATTTTAACCAAAAGGTTTAACAGAACCATGAAAAAAACAAAGGAAACAAACCCCCCAGAACTGCATGCTCTTGCTTAGAGCAAAATCCTCTCAAGTTGACATTTCTGAAATGCCTTTTTTTTTTTTGTTTTCTCACTTCATTGGTAAAAGGGAAAATGAGCTGATATTTGCTATTTTTACCTTAACCACACTAGCACTGTTAGTAAACCGTGCTCCATCCTCACCAAGCAGCGTGGAATGGCTGTGAACAATAAAGTCTGACTTTGAAATTGTACCTTGAAGTCTCAAACCAACCTGCCAACGTGTCCAGAATATTTGCTCTAAATATAAAACAAAGGTACTCTGGGTTTTATAAAGACACAAGCAACCACCAGAGTTAGGCTAAATTAATGAGCATGTGTATTCCAATTCCAACAGACAGGACAGCACCCGTCTGGCTTCACTTAGGAACTTGTTATAATCTCTGCCTTATAAAAAGGTTTTTACACATTTGAAACACTCATATATCAGTGAGACATAAAATCAGGATGTAATCAAATCTCCACAGTTTTATGTACAAAGCCCTTGGGACTTCAAGCTGCAAAACCGAATGTGAATAATTGCATCTATTTTCTAATAAAGACCATGTGCTCTGGGACACGAGTACACAAGTTTGCAAGAGCTCTGCATAATGTTTTCGGAGGTATTTCTACTCCAAATAAGCAATCCAGTTAAGCAGAGATAAACATGCACACACATCGGTGACCTTGTTCAAACAATGCACCAATCGTTGTGATAAATCTGGTTGCCAAATCTAAATATAGACTTTTAGGAAAAAAAACAATGGAGTTTGAGTAGAAGAGGCCTTCTCCTGTTTACTGTTTACCTAATTATCCAAATGAATGTGCAGCTTGGCCTCTCTCCCCTTTTCGAGCAGCATGACCACTTTCCCACTGGGAGCCAAGAGAGCTCTGGCTGTTACTGGAATCGCAGCATGATCCGGCACATTTGATGCTCCGAGTGCTCTTGGTGCAATTTCAAAGCTTGTCTCACAGTTTGGGTATGTGCACACTCTGCTTCCCCCAGACAGCCCCATGCCTGACACAAGGCAGATAGGCACTGCAGGACTGAGTCACTGCTCCAGAAACAGGCTTTTTTAAAGAAAAAAAAAAAAATTGAAATTTTTTTTCAAATGAAGGTATTCAAAACCCACTCTAAGTTTCCAAGTTCGGGTGCCCAAGCAGGAAATGAAGGGAGGAGGGAGCACGGGGCAAAAGGAGGAGGAGAAAGTTCTTCTATTCAGGGTTATATTTTTAGACTATTACTAATTTTGTTTTGTCACTGAGCTACAGAAGCTAGACCCGTGTGAATTAATGCAGCATTATCCTTTCTAATTTTTGCTAAGTCCAGGCTGCAGTCTTAACCTAATCTCCTTACGTGGGACATGGCAGGGCATTCGCTCCCCCCACCCTGCTGTGGCTCCTATCTCTCCACCAGATATTCCTGCCTGCAGCACACATCCAGCCATGTATTCCCTCTCGTCTTTCCCAAAGCATGTAAAAAACAAGGAGAATTCCTCCCTTTCGTGCTTGGAAACAAAATCTATGCACTGAGGGCACAGAAGCTGAGATCCTGATTTGTTGTGAAGCACACCAAGATCATGGGATTTACAACCACAACGTATGGGAAGGAACACCACTGAAATGCTTTTCCTTCTTGCTAAAAATACTCACATCTTAAAGTCTTTGCCCTCCTTGATCTACAGATATTTATAAGCCAAATTTTGCTGGGCAGGCTGAGGCTAGAGGAGAAAAATCTGTGCCCTCCACTCCCTGCTCTATTTTAGTCCGTAACAGTTACGCATCCCGTTTATTCTCATTGTTTCAAAGCGAGTTAGTTTCAACTCGTATTTTTTAACGAGTTGCTCTCCCCAGCTGTCATTATTAGGGTTATTGTCAAACTATTTTTTTATTTCCTTTCTCCATGTTTGCTCAGCACAGGCCCAACCCATTTGCGACTTCCCTCCCTAGATGCAAGTTGCCACGCATAGATCAATTACACAGAAATACAATGACTTACAGTAAAGAAATCATTTGGGAAAAAACAAACATATGGGCCTCAACTTATTTATAAATATCTTCAAAAAGGAGCCTGAAAACATCCCACCCGAGGCTGGCGGTGCTCAAGGCAGAAGTGGTGGGGAGTGGCAAGGGAAGAGGCAGGCAGACAGACAAGGATTTTATTTTTTGTCTTTAATTAAAGTTTTGTTTTCTTCTTTCCAGAAAAACAAGAAAGGCCAGGAAATCCTCAGAATTTGGCATTCCCAACACCACCTCGTTAGATGAACACAAGGTCCTCGCTTCCTCTTCCCTCCTCACTTCACAGCAAGCGAGGACGGAGCAGGACAACGCCAACGTCAGGAATGCTAAAAACAGAGATAAAGCCCTGCAAGCCAACCCTGTGCAAAACTGCAGTTATTCTGTTTATTTCTATTCCATACTAATGCATCCAGGTTTTTTTAACTATGAAAACCCAGGTCAGGTCTCAGAGTCACTAAAGCTCCTCCTTCACTTCTCATCTCTGCACCAAAGATTAACTGGCCAAGCCTCCTGCAAAACACTCTCTTCTCTGACCATCAGCAGCCAGAAGAATTTTGGGGTAGAGATGGTTAAACAGGAAGGAAGGATGAAAGGAAAAGATCCCAAAGCTCAGAACAACTCTCTCCCCACTTGCAACCCTGAGGTAGGGGACAGGAGGGGACACAGGGACCCAGTTAGTGCTTCTCCTGCTCACACCAGGCACGGAGAAGTAGGAAAGGTGATGGAACACACAGAAAAATCTCCTTTCCAACCCATGCCTTGGGCTCTGGCTTTGGAGCAGCTGGGCCCTCCTGCATCCCAACTGGAGTGCCAGGCACAATCAGCTTTAGACTAAGAGGTGCTGGTGCTCGGGACTGACGCACAGTTTTGAGACCCATGAGAAGCTGCTGTGGTTTTACCATCATGCAGCTGGCGTGACGTCCAGCAACAGAGCCAAAACTCATCTCCCTGTACAAACACACCTTTAGGGACAGCTGAAACCAAACCAAAATCAAGTTCTTCCTGTCTGAAAAGCTGTCAAGCATATCAAGTCCTTCTTTTACCTTCTTGACTGTCTAGAAAACTGACAGAGGAAAATTGATTATTACTCTGGAACAAACTGTAGAAGAAGACCAAAAAAAAAAAAGTAAAGCTGAGTTGATCTTCTTAAAATAGAAATCCCTCAAGGAATATAATTTGCTGCAATTAAATGCAAAAAGCCAATCCTCAAGATAAGCCTTAACAAATCACCTTGAGAGTTTAATAAATTGTGGTTTGGTTTGGGGGATTTTTCAGTGCATCTGTTAATGCATTTACCTGGCCTGTCGAACATACTTCTGAAGTTCTCACACCAGATGAACACAGGAGCCAGAACAGAAAGTGGGCAAGACAGTCTGGGATCACTGAGAGAACTGTTTCAATAAAGATATTTTGAATATTTAATTATTAAACTAGAAAGAAGTCTCAGGTCTCAGCTTGTATCATATGAAACTTTGCTGAACTTATATTCATAAAGAGAGCAGGTTTAGATGAGATATTGGGAAGAAATTCCTTCCTGTGAGGGTGGGGAGGCCCTGGCACAGGGTGCCCAGAGAAGCTGTGGCTGCCCCTGGATCCCTGGCAGTGTCCAAGGCCAGGCTGGACATTGGGGCTTGGAGCAGCCTGGGACAGTGGAAGGTATCCCTGCCCTTGGCAGGGGGTGGAATGAGATGAGCTTTAAGGTCCTTCCAACCCAAACCCTCTGGGATTCTGTGATAAATTCATCTACCAGACACCGCAACGTCCCCATGGGAAGCTGCACATCTGCCATCTAACTTTTGGATTCAGACTCTCACAGATGAGCAAGAAATTACTGATACCAAAGTGCTTGAGAAGAGCTGCTAATGCTACAGATATTTTCCGTCTTACAGGAAATGCACAGTTGCTTTTACACTTAAAAAAAATTTAGTTGTTGATACCTAAAATAACCCTGATACAGTCTTTAGATACAAAGAGTTATCTTAACAAGCTCTCTTTTGAGTCTGCATTTCAAGTCTTTCCTTTCTGGATCACTGAAGATTAGATACAGGCTGTGCTTCTGATGCACAGAAGGCATGAGCTCCTCTTTCTCTATTTTCCTTGCTCCCCATCATCCACAGATGATGTTCCCCAAGCAGCTGAGAAGTGGAAGGCTCTGTTCCCAGAGCCAACACCACGAATCACTGTGTACTCACAAGACAGGGTACGAGATCTCCCAACACTTTCCCCCCAAATCCCAACCACTTTGCAAACTTTCATTGTGCCTAAATCAAACAGCTTTTGTTATCAAGTGAATAAAAATTCACATTTCCTGCCAAACCACTAAACCACATTTAAATGGGAGAACGTACACCCAATTTAGCATTTCTTAGTGGTTTAGGTGAAAACTCAGATATGCAGAGACTGACTTAGCAAAGCTGCAGCGGTCATCTTGACAGAAGGAGGGTAATTAAGTCTGTGAAGTCCAGAGAGAATCAACTCAACATTTACTGGATTCTCAGAAATACAGGCAAAGGCCAGGAAATCCAAAACCCACTGCTCCCACTAGGCTGTTGTACCCTGCAGGAGCTGTGGCTGTGAGCTGACCTTGTAGGAGCACTTGGTTGTTCTGAGCTCTTTAAAACCTTTCACTTTGGTGCTTGTGGTTTTACAATTCCACAGTTTCAGGTGTCTCATCAAAGGAACCTGTAAGCAAAGGTGGGGGGACACAGATACCTCTTAAACTGGCTTTGTTAACTAATCAGTCTGCAGTGGAATTTGAAGTCTGCAAAAAGTTTTCCAGAAATAGTGCATGATTTATGTAGAGATGATTGCACATCAATTTCTTATTCAGAATCTTTGTCACATTCACTGGGAAGAAAGTTGGGTTTATTTCTGTCCTTCGTTCTTCTGCCCTACTGGGCTCTTTCAGTTACTTATCCCTCTCACTCTCCTCTGCTCTTCCCATGCAACAACGATCAAACACAGCCAATAAATGGATTAAATCACACAAGCTTTCCTGCTGCAGTCACTGTACTTTTCACAGCTGAATAGTCCATATCCATTCCATTCCCATTTACAGGGATTGATCACTGAATTGAACAGGAGAGCTCATCCACCTGCACCTCTGCTTTCAGTCTATTTTTGAAAGTCCTTCTTATAATCATAACTAGACTATCAAATTAATCACAGTTCAATAGATTCAATAATGCAAAAAATTTCTATTCCAACACCAACTTACATTTTCTCTTTTTAAAGCTGGCAATGAGAGAATATTAAAATAGAAGTTGCAGCTCTTTTATCATTAAGATTTCTAGATTTTTTACTACACAGATATTAAGGGAACTTCTGAATGAACCAGAAGGTGGCAATTTCTGGGTAATCCCAGCAAAGCCAGAAAAAGGCAGGGGGAAGGGAAATCACTGCTCTCACATTCTTTTCCTGTTATTAAATGCAATGCAATTAAATGCAAGGGTTCCTTGTAAAATAACTGAAGCAAATCACCACAAACTGCACTCCGGGTTAAATCAGGCAGAATTTATGCAGCAACACAAAAGAGGAGAGCGACACACAACAGAACGTCTCGCTAAAGGATGAATAAATGGGCATTTAAAGCTCAGAAACTTAGAGCCAGAAATAAGAGGGGAAACAAGGCAGAGAGAGGAAGGGCAAGGGAAGAGAAGGAAGAAACGTGTTCATTATCTCAAGAGCTTAACTCCAGAGATTCCAGAAGGAGTAAAGAAGCAGCAAAGGGATTCCAGTGCAGCAGCTGCTGACACAGACAGGTCCAATGCTCCCATTACCTCGCCATACACATTTGATGATTGATGTGCAGCTCTGGAAATCTGACAGGTAGAAACCTGCAATTTAGCAAGGATAGTTATTTAAAGCACTTACTTGGGAAAAAGCTGAATTTAGCTCAAAGAAGAGCTGGCTGCTGCTTGTGATTGCCCCAGATAGCTCCTGGCCATAGCAAAAGTTTCACCCAGGGACTTTTAAAACTTTAAAATCTACAGACACAAGCAGGAAATTAATATTTGTATTTTTTCTGGCTAGCCGAATTATAACTTTCAGCCCCAGAGTTACTTCCAGTATTCACAAAACTCAGTTTAAATTCACTCTTCCTACCGCCTAAGCTATCATCTAATTTTTACCTCCTCTCAGGCCCTCCTAAAACTGAAACTGGAAACCTCCTTTTCAAAACTAATTCTCTTACTGTTATCTGATAACAAGCCTCAGGATTACAAATTTATTCACAATAATAACAGAATACACCGACAAGTGAACCCAAACACTTCCAGTGTTTACACCAGCAGCAATAGTGTTTTGTCACGTCAGAAAGTGACTGCAGATTCACCTCCACAAGGAAAGTGACTGGAACAATACAAGCAGCTTCCTTGCAGTCCCTTACTGAGGGGGAGATACAGAGATACAAGAACAGGAAAAAGGTTACTTTTAATATAATCTACCTTCAGAGGCAATACAATTTATTGACAAAGTGATTTATTACTAATTCAACTTCGCTTTTTAGAGGCTAAAATGTTTTCATTATTTAAAAAAAAAAAATTAGAAGAAAATATATACCAAGTTCGCAGCCAACAGAAACAGGAGCTTACTAAAATCTTTTACTTTACATGGCTCAGTTTCCTCTCCCTCCTGCAATTATCTGTCTGCAGAGGAAATAGCACACAACGTTCTGTGCCTGGCTAGGAGGTTCATAAGAACAATGAATATACAAGGTGACAACATGTTATTTTTAACAAGATTTTTTTTCTTTCTTGTTTCGTTGGTTTTTTGTTTGGTTTTTTTTTTTTTAAAGAATATTAAAAGCCTTTCTGCAGACAGGATTCTGATGGCTCCACGACAGAAGAAGAATGCAGCACTGCTAAAAGCAAAACAGATTTAGAATATTTCTGACACCTGTGCTGCAGGACTGTCACTAAACGAGATGCTTTTTTTGGTAAATATGCTCTATACCATGTCCACCTGAACGGGCAGCAGAAATGTCACTGCACTCAGGTGATCAAATCCATACTGAAACTCCCTCAGCCATGGGTCCTGATGTGACAGCTCAGGGGCTGCCACCCTGCTCTACAGAAAGGCAAAGGTCCCTCTGTCTCATCCTCAGCATCCCCAGACAGAAGATATTCCTGGGGCCCCAATACAATTACCCGAGATCCCTGCTCCTACCACCATTCACCTGCCAGCAGGCAGCAGTGCAAACACGGCGCAACCATTAAGGCCGTTGCTCTTCTGCTGTGTGAGAGCTTTGATGAGACAACTTGAAAGTTTATTTAACGGCTTCTTGCATCCACTGTCACCCTGCAGAACCCCTGGGTGATATGGCAGCATCGTCTGTGGTGATGCAGCTGAAACAAGGGGTGTCACAGTCAGAAAACAAAGGATACTGCCTGGCCGAGTCCGTCTCGTCAAGTTTTTGTCAATTTGCTGTTCTCTAATGTGTTGAGTTTTCCATCCAGTTTGTATTTTTATATTTTATAGGACAAACACTCTTCAAGAACAACCAGTTTCAGTTGACTTAAATGCCTCTTCAGCTAGGGCATGGCTCAAGCTTATTTCAGTTTATCCCAAATCCAAAAAACGGTTTGCATTTTCTCTGCAGTTGTACACCAGCAGACAGGCAAATTAAAGAGTATTTAAAAGTAGCAGAGATCTCAGGAGAGGAGAGAGAAATCCAGCAGCGTTTGTTAGGCTGGCAAAATGCCATTTGCTGACTTTGACCATGACATTTTATAACCTTTTTGTTTTAAATAAAGATCAAAACCGTAGGATGTTCAGTTTCACCACCACTTCATGAAGTGCTCACAAGTTCTCTGGCAT
Organism: Edolisoma coerulescens; assembly: GCA_013397115.1. Taxonomy (NCBI): domain Eukaryota; kingdom Metazoa; phylum Chordata; class Aves; order Passeriformes; family Campephagidae; genus Edolisoma; species Edolisoma coerulescens. The sequence continues at coordinate 291,616 of VWZW01003593.1, read as the reverse complement.
AACCAACGTTAAACGTATTTATACATTAATAGGAGTCAATAAAAATATTTCATAATATTAAAATATTACATGCTATAGGGGTCATTAAAAAACCTACTGGCTCAAAGTGTGTGGAATATAAATCCTGCTGAAATAGTATCTGACCACATCTGTTCTTATACAAAAGCCACCACTTAGAAGTCCCTTTTAAAATCTGATGTTTCATGTAGTTCATTAATCCTGAAATCTCTGAGAGCTGCTCTAAGTTGTTGGTGGCTAATCAAATGCGTAAATTTGGACCACACAAACCTATGATCACTTTCAAATCTCCTTCAAGTGAATCTCTCCCTAGCAACCAAGAATGGAAGAAAATGTTGTTTTTTAATGATATGAGAAGTGTTAAATAAAGAAGAATGGTCATCAAAGACTCTACTTAGTAAAGTCAAATTCAACCTCTTTTACAGCAGACTTTTTCTGCCAAAATTACATGTGACAACACAGAAGAAGGTGGAGATCTGTAATTTTGCTGCTCCCCATCCCATAAACACTGGAAAAGAAGTACTTTAAGTGTCCTTTGTGCTTCTTTATAATGTTTCCTTCCTGTGCCATTTCTTTTTCCATCTGACTGCTAACTGCAGTGTTCCTTTTATCCATGGAGAGCTGGGCAGCAGGCTGGGATTATGGAACTGAGGTCTCAGCACTCAGCCCCCCCAAATGCAGAAATCAGGCTGGCTTCAAGCACAGGCTTTCCCTGGGGCAGAATGGTTCCTGTATTTACACACCCTGTCCAAGTGCTTTTTCAATGGGTACACTTGTTCCAGGATCACATTCCCTTCATCCCATTCTCCCAGCATCCCCAACATCCTGCAGGCATTTAAAAAAACCCATTTAACACACCTCCCCACAGTGTAAATAATGAGATTTAAGGGAAAAAACCCAAATAACACAGCTCTCCAGGAGTTCTGAAATCGTGCTGAAACTTATCAAAGCCAAGGCAATTTCATGTTGCCCTCTTGGCTATGCTTCCCTCAACAAAGAATTGTGCTTTCAAACATTGATGGACTAAAACTTCTCTGAAGAAATGTTCACAAAGTATGGACAGAAGGTAAATGTGTGCTCTAATCACTTACTATCTGCTAGACTTGCCTATAAAAAAAACCCCTCTATGTTAATTCTCAGACTGACTTTTTCTCTAAGTGAAATTTCAACTAGAATAATTCCATTCTCCTTATCCCTGCAGCAGGTAAAAGGGGCCCAGAAGAGACATGGAGAGGGACTTTTGACAAGGGCCTGCAGTGACAGGACAAGGGGGAATGGCTTCACACTGACAGAGCACAGGGATAGATGGGATATTGGAAGAAATTCTTCCCTGTGAAGGTGGGGAGGCCATGGCACAGGGTGCCCAGAGAAGCTGTGGCTGCCCCATCCCCAGTAGTGTTCAGGGTCAGGTTGGAGGGGGCTTGGAGCAACCTGGGATAGTGGAAGGTGTCCCTGCCCATGGCAGAGAGGCTGGAATGAGACCAACCAAACCATTCCATGATTCTATGACAATTATTTCCACTCAGCTTCTTTTTGGAAAGACTGGTTAATTTGCCCAAAGTCCCGAGCTATTTATAGAGAGATCAAGGAGATCTCCTCTACAGTTTCCTGTATTTGTCACACCACATCTGTCACAAAGCAACCAAGGAGATTACTCTGTTTCAAGTCATATCTCCATTCTTCTTAAAGGCAGAAATGCATAGATCCTGAGAAGCCCTGAGTGAGTAAGGAGAGACCAGTCAGTTTGGGCTAGAAGGGAACAGCAACAAGACCTTCCCAGCAAAGGGCAACACAACACTTGGCACATCCAGCCCATGATTCTACACGAGAGAAGTGCTTGTGCCTCAAGTGCCCCCTCCACAAGCACACTCTCAGCTGCAGCCCTGGCAGAGATGGGCAGCAGCCAATAACTCACACAAAAGTCCTAATTTTTAAGAACAACTTTTCATTAAAATTCACACACTGATAAAATTGGCACTCAGATAAACTTTACCACATGTGGCTCAGGTTGTGTCTTCCTATCCTTATCCCAGCCTGAAGCAAGGAAGTTGTCCTGCTTCAGGAGGGCTGTTTCAGTCTTTGATAACTCACCTAATCAGTCCTAATTAGTCAGAGTCATTGAAGAGCCTTCTGCCCTATTAAAGAGTCATTCCCTCAGACATGGCACTGCAGAAATTGTTTCCTGCTGAGGCAGTTTGATATGTCTGCTTTGCAGAACAGCAGCATGAAGAAAGGTGCTTGCACCAGAAAGACACAAGGCTAATAAAATCAATTCTTGACATTTGAGACAGCCTCTTAAAAACAGTCACCGGGTATGCACATAATCACGCTCCATAATTATACTGATTTGTACAATTAAGGGCTGGATAAACACCATAAATTTAAATGAAAAACCCCAGGCACAGTTTGGTGCTGCTACTGGAATATTTTAAAATCCAAAATGCCCGACACTGTTGATGACAATTTCTGTAACCATGCAACAGGAGAGCACCTTACTGAAATCCAGACAGATACTTGCCACCAAATCAAAAGAACAGGAAAAAAGCAATAAAATAGTTTCTTCTACAGCTCAGCAGTGTTGTTTTCTTCTCAACCTCATCATTTGGTGCATTTACAACTGACACAACAGCTTCAATGCTCCTGAGATGCCTGGCTCCTGCAAGCTCCCCACTCCCTCCAAAACTTCCAAATTAGAAGGACTGCTGCTGTTACAGAGCCAAGCTAAGGCAGGAATCCCAGGGCAGGCTCAGACACAGACTTTAAACACACATTCACCTGGATAGCCATCTTCTCCATGGACTAAGGTGCTGGCATTTTCAGGTTGCCGTCTCACACTGGCGATGAAAGATGGAAACAGCAGCAATACCCAACAGCTCTCTGCTCACTGCCCCATTTCTCCTCCCAGGCACCTAAACCCTTCTGAGCAGTTATCTCTCCCATCAGCCAAGATGTTTCCCGTACTCACCACTCCACGTCTTTGCCTGCATCAGCATCTTCCTCATCAGGCTTGCCATACTGGAATTTTTACCCGTGTTGCCTAAACCTGCTCAGGCCCAAACCGGGTGAAAGAGGTGAAAAAAGACACCTGCATCTTGTCTCTGCCAGCGCCGTGGCTTTTCCTCCAGAGGCTGCAGAGCGACTGGAGGAGCAGGGCTGAGCACACACACACACACACGCGTGCATGCACACGCACAGGAAGCCTGGAACTGAATCAGTATTAAAGGGAGCGACTTCCTTCTTCATGCTCCAGCATCTCGGCCGTAAACAAGCACTGCGTATTAGCTAAGTGAAGCCGAAAAGTCCAGCAGTGAAGGACAAAAGAAGGGAGTGGCTCCAGCAAGGAATAACTATTTTAAATACACAAACATCTTCCCATCAGATTAAAACGAGCTTTTAAATGAGGCAGATTCTGAAGCCATTGTTGTGACAGGGTAACTCAAGACAAACAGGAGACGCTGCTTCCTCCTCTGGAGAGGTCTCCTGGATTTCCAGGACGAAGCGTCCCATAAGCATTCCAAGTGCCTGGTCCAAAAGTGTGCATGAAAAGTGTTCCAGTCACTCCAGGGATAGAAGGCAAAGAAGGGGGAGGCAGATGCAGAAATGAGCCCCAGAAGAGGTACCAGCAGCTACAGCTGCTGCACCTGGCAGTGCAGGAGCAATGGAGGAACAGAGGAGGGATGCTGAGCTTGTGTGCAGGTCAGAGCACACGGCTTTGGCTACCAGCCTGCCCCACAAGGCAGCCCCCAGCTCTCCAGGAACAAGGTCAGCCTGGCAGAAATGAGTGTGTGTGCAGGGATGTGGCAGGAGTCAAACACATCCCAACAGTGTTTCATGCCCAGCCCGCTGTATTCTGGGAGATCTCCACCTCACCACACAAAGCCTCAGGCTCCTTCCGTTTCCAATGGCTTTCCTCACCATTTTGTGGCATTTACCTCACAGCAGCTCCACCTCTGAGCAAACAGAGCACACGACCAGCATGCACCAAACCCTTCTGCACAGATCCAGAGGGCTTTAACATTTGCTCCACTGCTGGCAACAAAAGCTCTGTTGATGGAGAAGAGAGCAGGCAGGTCAAGCCCTACTGACCCAAAACGCTCCAAAGGAAGATGATGATTTCTTTGACAACTCCACTGGCTCCCCAGCAGGTCCAAGCACTTGGCAGGCAGGATGAGCAAGGGCAAGCAGAGCCCATGAGAGAGACAGCAGCAGCCACTTGTGTCCAGCGCTGCGCTCACAGACCCTGCTACAGGCTGTGACAAGCTGGGTGGCTCTGGAGCGTGTCCCACCCGCTGTGTGAAGGGAGAGAGACACACACAGACTCTGCCCATTGGCTCTGTCCAGCAGCAGCTCTCCAAACCTGCATGTCTGCTGCAAGCAGGGAAGCCTGCCACATCCCAGCATCCTTGGAAGGAGAGAAGAGGGAGGATGGACAGGGAAGTCTTGGTCCATCCCCAAGGGTCAGCCAAACAGTGAGCATTCTCACCTTGGCTGGGACACAGACACAGCAGCCCTTCTGTTCCCAGTGCTTGGAAAACCCAAGTCCAAAGGTGGACTTCCCCCAGCCACCCGGGGTGGGAAAGGCTGACATGCACGTGGCTTTGCAGCACTGGAGACTCCTCCTGTCTCTGAAAGCACACCAGAGTTATGGTAGTTCTTGGTCTGGAGCCTTCAGCAGGCAGTGTCTTTGCTGATAACACTAATGAGATAGGGCCTGACCTCCGTGTGGTTTCTCAAACCAAGCCCCACTGTGGCTGGGACAAAAGGCTGAGCGAGGACAAAGCCGGGAGCTGGGCCATCCTTAGCCCCAGGATGATGAGGAGTGCCTGTCTGAAAAAGCTGCCAGCCTATGCATTTTCAGATATGCTTTTTATTTATCTTTCTCTCAAAGACCACTTATCTCATAAAAAGCCTTTCAACATCTAAACTAAAACACTGAGAGATCTGCAACTATTCAAACACCCTTTTTATTACCACCTTTCAAAGCTGGCTACTGAAAGATCCCCATTTTTTCTCACTCTCTTAATAAAGCAACAGCAGATTCTTCTCCCCTCCTCTTTTCACCTTGTCTTTCAAGAAATCAAATTCTTATCAAAGTAAAGTACGATTAAATTGCTGATATCCCTTAAGGTTAACTGCGACATCAAGGGGTTGGAGTCAATAAAGAAACAGTGCTGCTCTCAAAATCAAAATTCACATGAGTCTTTCCAGGTACAGTGGAGAACTTTCACAACAACCCTCCACATGAGGGAAGTCAGCTGCAGAGAGGTGAGGGAGCACAGGGTAAGCAGTGTGAAAGCCCAGTTTGCCAAAGGGCTCCTTCTCCTCATTCCACCGTCCAAGCCTGAAAAGCAACACCTCATTATGGGAGAACTGCACACAGTTTCAAACCTTCATTTCCATTTCACCAGGAAAATCTTGCTAGCACGTAAGAGTTGGACTGAGAAATTATCCCTCCGTCTTTGTTCCCCTTCACTCAACTGGGTTTGGGTTGGAAGGAACCTTAAAGATCAGCTCATTCCATCCCTCTGCCATGGGCAGGGACATCTTCCACTAGATCAGGTTGCTCCTGGCATTGAACACTTCCAGGGATGGGGCAGCCACAGCTTCTCTGGGCACCCTGTGTCAGGGCCTCCCCACCTTCACAGGGAAGAATTTCTTCCAATATCCCATCTATCCCTGCCCTCTGCCAGTGGGAAGCCATTCATTCCCCCTTGTCCTGTCACTGCAGGCCCTTGTCAAAATTCCCTCCCAGCTCTCTTGTAGCACCTTTAGGTGTCAGAAGATGCTGTAAGGTCACCTTGGAACCTTCTCTACTCCAGGCTGTACAATCCCAACTCTGCCAGCCTTTCTTCACAGGAGAGGTGCTCCAGCCTTTTCTTTTCCAGATTATGTTCATAGCCCTTCTCTGGACTTGCACCAACAGGTCCCCATCCTTCTTATGAGGGAGAGGTTGGTGCAGTCCAACGTGCCAGCTAACTGCCTCAGTACACATTTTTGTGTACACACTACCAAAAGACACTCAGAATTTAATTCTGCAAGTGTAATGAAATCACTGCTACAGTACAAAACACAAATCATTTCTTTAATACCCATCAGCCAAAGAAGGCTTCACATTAACACCCTCATCTCTGCCAAGTACCAAAACAATTACCACATGAATATTAACAGAGTTCCTTGGCAGGGTGATGTGATTATCACAGGGAATCTCAGGAAACACTGCAGGACACTTCAGATTTGTACCAATGCACAGAGCAACTACTTCAGGCAGCAGAGGCTCCTCAGCCTGGTTATGGAGGGGTTCCGGGTAGTTAAAATAACAAGCCCCAGGATGAGATTGCTTGGGAGCAAAGGACAGAAAACACTGCTGCTCCCAGCACTCTGAGGAATCAAAGCCCTTCGTGCTTGAGAAAGGAAAACGCGAGAGCAGCTCTGCAGCTTCTCACACCCCAGAAGGGGAAGAAAAATGGTCTTGAATGTGTGATCCGTTTAAGGTCACACCGAAAGATGAGTTTGGTCAGTTAATCCCTTGAAGAGCTTTTCTGGGATAGACCAACACTAACACAAGAGATGGCAATAAGGAGAATGGAGAGCAGCACACAGGCTTCAGACCAGCAAAGCTGTGCTCCAACACTTCCACTTCCACCACCACCCCCCCAGTGTTTGGGGCATTCATTCACCTGCTTCACACCAAACCGAACAGAACGTTTTACACTTCACTGCTGAAAAGTCAATTGCAGCTCCTCACCTGGTTCCAGAAACACAAGGAATCGTGCAATTTCCTGAGCTGAGCCCAGGCTTTGTTGGCAGCCAAGGCTTTCAAACAATCTTCAAAGATTTAAATGTTAGACTAAAGCTTCACCAGCAGCACTTCAAACCTACGCATCTCCCCTTTGCTTCCCATGTGATTACAGAAAGTTGTAGTAAAAGCTTCTTCCAAACAGAAACACAAGACCAAACCTATTTTTAATATTACCTGTAAAAACAGCAATTAGAATTTTTGTTTCGATTACAAATATACTCAAACCCAGAAAAATTATCGCCTTGGGTAGGTAAAATCACAGGGTATAGTTTAAGGTTGGGATCTCATTTATTTATGACACACGATTCTGGACCATGACAAAGAGGGTGTTGTGATTTCAGGTCACATTTGCTCTAAGGATCCACCAGCTCCTCTAATTTTACAGGCTTTACCAAAAAGGAAGGACATCCTCTCCCCACCCTTAAATACTGCTCCTTCTACAGACTCTTCAAAAAAGAAGAAGAAAAAAAAAAACCCCAAGTTGACACCCAGCACAGTGACCTGATGTTTTCCAGGCATTTGCCCTCCGATAAGCACAAAAATGCCTTCTGCTGGGCGTTTTCCCTGTTACCCTTCCTGAGCAAAAACATTAATGCTCGGAAGAAAATGGAACCTAATGCAGTAGGTAATGATACTAAATATAAGCAGTGAGTCAAATCACTTTGTTTCTCAGGCATGCAGCTCAACCAGTTGTTTCAGAACTGCAAAAATACAGTCCCTGTGCAGACCCTAAACCAGCTGATCATTCCTCATTTTTATGGGGTTTTCAGGGTTAAGTGAAGTGTATTCTTAGAAGGAGAGTTTCACAGAACTCTGTGAAACAGATGCACTTCAGCAATTTTTTGCAGCAGCTGTTACTATTAAAAACACTCATTACCAGTGACCATCTAACAAAACATTCTTTCAACTGGCCTGAGCAAAAGGAGGGACAGAAGAAAGCACACGGGGAGTATCCAAGGCACCGCTGAGATTCGTTTCAGATTGCTCCTGCCAACAAAACCACAGAATCATAGCGTGAGCCGTTCAGGCAGGACAGATTGAAGTGTCTTGGATGGCCACGCAGTGGGTGAATCTGCTCCCCAACTCCTCCAGCCCCAGCAGAAAGGCAGGATAAGTCCCAAGTGTTCAACTGGGAAGCCAAGTGTCAAGGCTGGCAAAGCAACAGAAAGCCAGCAGGAGATGCTTCCCACTATGCAAGGGACAGTGGGAGGCTGCTTTTGAAACAGAAAAATACACACTTGTTAAAAGGAAGAGATTAAATATCTAATGGACAAGTCAATGGAGGAAATCAATGATGCATCAATAGCTTCGATCATTCTCGAAGTATTTGCACAGCCTGCATTCAAAGACTCTCTTTGGGAGAAAAAAAAACAACAACCCCCCCCAAACAAACCACAAAGTATTATTAAAGAGATTAATAAGTTATTTATTTAAAGTCTACCTCTACAGATACTCACCAACTCCCTACCTCCTATCCCCACAAATTGTGTCCAATCTGGAAAAAGCCATCTAATTGCAAAATTCCATGTTTTAAGCCTCTCCAATACCATGTCTCTCTCTGCACATTAACGAGAAATTAAGATAGGCAAGGAAAAGAGCACTGGGACTACATGGGAGATCACTATAAATTTGTCTCCAGGGACAGTCTTTATTTGGGAGCAGAAGTATATTTATTTACTACGTTTAAATGCCAATAGCAATTCCATGTCTCTGTTTTGCTTTAGCAAAATTTAAAACAGAGCAAAAATCATCAGTAACTGCAGGCAGCACTGACACTGCTGTGACTGAGAGAACCATCAGGCTTCACGGGCCATGGAGAGCAAGGGCAGGGGGTGTGGGGAGAACCACACACCCTTCCAGAAATGTGCTGATAAAATGACATATTGTCTTCTTGAATCCAATACATCAAAACCAAATGTCTCTAATAACTCTTGATAGGACCAAAAAACCACTGTAAAGAAGTCACAAACACGCAGTCACCATTTTCTGCAGCATGAATGCTCTAAAACGCAGCTCATTATTTTATCCAAGTCTCTGCAAAAAATCAAAACTTCCCAGTGGCAGCTCTGCAAGTTCTCAGTACAGGGCTGAGGTTCACCTTCCCCTCAACAGTGAAGTTCACCTTGGCTGTGGAGGTCTGGACACATGGTACAGTCCTCACCGAGGTTTCCAAGAGCTGTTTTATATCAACTCTTTCAAACCTCAGACTCCTTCCCTGAGTCAGGTCTCCCTTTCTTCCCCAGCAACCTACATCCTCTGGAAGAAGTTCCCTTCTCCCTGCAGCTTCTCTTACCCACGTTTGCACAATCCACAGTGAAAAAGAAGAGAAGGAGAGAAGAGCACAGGGAGGTAAGGTCAGGTCCTTTCACAGAGGGATGTGCAAGGTACAGCGAGTCTAGCAGAGGGGGTTAGGGATCTCAGAGAAGTAATGTCACAGTCCCCTCTAAGTAGGTCAAAAACTGGAGCAAGTTCATCATTGGTGATCCCTAAAATGGATCTGACCCAGTTTATTTCCCCCAAAAGTTGTTTGCAAGAACACTTGCAAAGTGTTGATCTTAGTTCGAAGCTGTATCTTTTGTGGTCTGATTGATTGCTCTGTCATTCTCCATCCTAAATATTTCCATGGTGAAGTCTCTTGTATTTTTGAAGTGGAAACTTCAAGCCCATTGTCTTGGGCTGCTGTGATAACCCTGTCACAGGTCTCTTCCACTTCCTTTTGAGTTGCTGCTGCAATGAGCAAATCGTCCATGTAAAGTAGAATTCCCTTGCATTAAGTGAGATGTTAACTCACTTATGTCCTTAGGTGGGAAGGGACCTTAAAGATCATCTCATTCCACCCCCCTGCCACAGGCAGGGACACCTTCCACTAGATCAGGTCACTCCAAGCCTCTCCAGCCTGGCCTTGGACACTTCCAGGGATGGGGCAGCCACAGCTTCTCTGGGCACCCTGTGCCAGGGCCTCACCACCCTCACAGGGAGGAATTTCTTCCTAATTCCCAATTTAAATCTGCCCTCCTTCAGCATGAAGCCATTCTCCCTTGTCCTATCAGCAGCTACAGGTGGTGGCAGAACAAGACAGGCAGCCCATGAGTGCCTGAAATTGTCTGTTCTACCTCCACACAAAACCTGCAAGGATAAGGCAAAACATTCCCCCAAAATACGAGCCACACACTGACAAGTATTTCTCACCTCTTACACAACATTCTTGATGAACAAATTAAGTTTGCTGGAGATCACACAGTATTTTAAAGTGCACTTAAAAAAAATAAAAAAGTGAAGTTTTAATTTCTGTCAAAGGGTTTTGATAAGGAAGAATTTGTAGATTGTTCTCTCTTCTCCCACTGCTCTCCCTCCCTTGGGACACAGGCAATTTTCTGCACAAATGTGCAAGGAAAGGCACACTAAAGCTTGCTTTTGAGCTGCAATCTGAGCCAGACCAAAAATTAAAAAAAAAGAAAAAGTCAAAAAGAAGGAAAAAAAAGACAAGAAGCTAAATCCAGAAGATGGGAAATCCAAACCAAAAGATGAAAAAGAACTGCACAAATGATGCCATTGCCAGTAAGGGGTAAAGCCTTTGTGGCTGACGCACAGCAGCGAGTGCCAGCCTGGCAGATCTCAGCCACAAGGAGCTTTCAGCAGCCTAACTGCCTCCCTTAACTGTTGAGTGAATAACCCAGCATCCAGACAAACAGGAAATTCATTGGAGATTGAACAAGGAACAGCCAGTGGCTCATTCTGCAGGTTAACGTGCTTTTAAATGAAATGAACTATAAAGAGATTACAGCTTCCTAATCAAACCACACGTTTTAAAGATGAAAGAAAAGAAAAAAAGGGGAAGTCAGGGAGACTGAGAATAGGAAGCTAAAATAAGATGAGGTATCTACAACAGATTAAATGGGGTAAAACCAGAAGAAATACGCAGCTGGGTTAGTCTTTACATACCCTCCTGGGTCCTCACACAGGACTTTGCAGTCCTTCACCCAGTGTGGGCAAAGCTGGGAATGCACATGGCATTTCTTTAGAAAAATAATTCTGGGGTGGGTAGAAGAGACAAGTGCATTTCTATAACCCTGTGTTCAGCCCAGGCAGGGAATGCTGTTTGCACCTGCAGAACATCCATCTCACTTCTGATCACCGCTACCACAGCCCTGTTCCCAGTTCCTGCCACCAGCTCTGCTGGGAGATGAGATAAATGATTTTCTTGTCAGCACCAGTGCAAAGAAAAACACATCAGATCTCAGCCTCCCCTGCACCTCTTGTTTTAGAGGAGGATTTCTAGCCAAAAGATGCTAAAAAGACAAAAGAACAAGTGTCTCCTCACACAGCTCACTTGCTGCTGCACCGCAAAAAGAGTGCATAATTCATTAGCATGCTAATAAATTTCCTATTTTATTGTAGGATACTGCCAAGTTAAAACAACACAATACTGCTATTACTCTGTTAGTGAACTATCTTATCTCTGTAAGTAACAGAACACACAGTTAACTGACAGTAATTGCAGCTTTGGCTACTCTGCAAGGTATAGGAGACTCAAAGGTATCCATTTGCCTCATTCTCAATCACCCCCTGGTGATATCAAATTTATTCATTACAGCTCTATTGACAATTCTTGAAATCTGCAATAGGTTTATTGCAGGTGCCAATATGATAAGAGAAGGATGCAGACATTAATCTTTAACTAAAGGGTTTCTTTACCAAGAAGGTCAGCCAACCAAAACGACCACTTTTAAAAACAAACAAACAAATAAACAAACACCCCACCACCTTTCTCTAGGACAGGGCAATGTGTCTTCCTCTCACCTATTTAAAATAGTGTTTGAAATATTAAAGCACTCCCTTAAGTCTTAAGGCTAAGTACTAAAAATGCAAGAGGTATACAAGCCCTTTTGCCTCCCCAGCTTGTCACCTCTGCAGGGAACTGCAGCCTTGAGACAGCTCACGGCCACCAAACAAGCTTGGCCCCTCCAAAAGGGACGAGTCCTGCTCTCCATGCACCCCTGCCAGCTGTCCCAAGCCACTCCTCGGTACTGAAGCATTCCTCTACCTTCCCTTCCTCAATGACAAGGCCCACTGAGCTCTGGAGCAGAGGGGATTTTCTTCTGAAATAATTCTGGTGGCAGTGGGAGGTCACACGGCTTTCAGTGAGAGGTGATACTGCTTTAGGAATGTTATGAAACCACTCCAGCACAAAATAAACAGAACCAACTGTTCTGTCTGTGGACTTGTGGGAGAGGACAGTGCAGAGCCACCCTCCACCTAGAGTGATCCTCCCAGCAGGAATCCATAATCTTAGAGGCCAGACTGCTTAGGTCCTGCTGGATAACAGCAGAAGAAATTTGCTGGTCTCTGCCTTTCTCCTCCTGGAATCTCCCTTTTCCCCCACCACAGACCAGACATGCTTCATGGCTGTGACGGCACACAGGGTCATACTTGTGCTGTTGGCAGACAGCTGCCAGAAACCTACTCTTAATCCCTCATCTTGGGCACATTGGTAAGGAAAACAGAAGAGTTCAGAACCACAGGAGAATCTTGTAATTTGCTCTCTGAAATAACCCTGAAAGCCCACTGCAATCCACGAGCAAAGGAATGTGTTTTCCCTCACCAAACCTCAAAGGAGCATTTCAGTCCCATGTCATCGTGGGAATCAAAACTGCCCCTTTTGATAACTCATGGATTTACACCTTGGCTGTGTGGAAGTCTGAATAGGCAGTCTAGTGAAGCAACTGTTTTTCCTTTAGCAGAACAGAACGGCAGTTGCTTTCAATTGGTTTTGCACAACTCTTCCTCATGGCCCTTGTATTTTAGAGTAGATGAGAGGGGAAAACAAAAAGCTACAGGATATGGTAGCCCAAAAAATCCAATCACATCTTCACGCCAGATTCCAAGTGTGTTGCTAAATGGTACTTTGTGAATTTTCCCTCCTATGTGCTGGTCGTCCTGGGCTTTGTTTGAACTACAATTAGAGGCTACCAAGCAGCAAAAAACTCCACTGACCTTCCTCTCTTTCCTTGTCTTCAGATGTTTGTCCAGAGAAGGGGAAAGCACAAGCAGGGGCAGCATTCATGAGATGCCAGTTTTACTGCAGAAATTAGGAATACCTTTAGGCACAAGCAGCAGTTGCCTTGTTTATTGGAGCAGAGTTGACCCAGGCACTCCTTGCTTTCTCGTGAGTGGAACTGAGTCACCAGGCGGCTGGAGAGCGTCAGCTGAGTGTTGTGCCAAAGTTGCTCAAGTTTTTCTAAGAGGGGGGTAAGTCAGACATTTGACAGGCTGCTGGCCTGCAACCAGTGCAAGCAATAGGCAGACAAAAATTTAGTTCCCAAGAGAGAAGCCCTCCCCACCGGCACAAAATAGCTCTGGGATACCATTTTTGTGCAAGGCAGAAGGCACTCTGGAGCCCCAGGGCATGGTTTCACATGCCAACTCACCACTGGTGTGTCAATAACCACCTAGAATAATCTGTGCAAAATGGTTTTATGTAAATGACTGCTTCAAGGGAGCAGGGGTAGGGTGAGTGATGCCCACAAATCCTCTTGTGCTTTTACTCTTCTGAATAAAAGTACAAACTTGGAATTTGAGTGAGGGGACAGCAGAGATTGTCCCCTTGGTATGGAGAGAAGGCTTGGCCTCTAAGGGGCACCTGCTGCAAACCTTTCTAATTCTCCTACAAGCTGAAAAAGAGAGCAGATAAAAGATGTCCTAAAAAACATCCCTATCAAAAGAATAAGAATTTTGATCAAAAAATGAGCGAGATGGCACCCCTCCTGCACGTGGGGCAGCAGTAAGGAAGGGAAGCACACAGACAAAAGAGACAGGATGAGAAATGCCATGAGCTACAGAAGAAGGAAATGAGAGAGGAGGAAGAAGAGAAATAATAAAGCCAGACTGGTTGTTTTGGGAGTGGAAGAACAGATGAAATATAGGCAGTGTCAAAATCAAAGTGCATATTATTGCTTCTTTCCTATAAAACCATAGGGGACAAGATCATACAGGTATTTTCCACCTCAGCTAATAAGCACGTATCCCCTGGCTAGTGAGTGCCAGGTGCATTTTTCCTATGACTGGAGGAAACGCCTGTATTAAAATTAAAAATAAAAGGGAATGCTCAATCTGCTATGCAACCTGAGTCCCCACTTATAAATGGCAGGGGCTGGAGACAATGAGAAATTGCTAGATTACAGAGGCCTCTGCAATGCAGTGAGCAACAGCTGAGGGGTAAAGTTGGAACACCACCAGCAGGCTTCAGAATGCCAAATTAAGTTTGTTTGCACAGTTGTTGTTAATAAAAAACCACAAAGCCTTTCTCCCCGTCTCCGCACGGCCTCATTCATCCCGCTCCATAATGCTGAAACACAACTAAAACCAACAGCAGAGCCTCAGGAAAAAACCCTGTCTCCAACACCTTCCAGTATTCCCTGCAGTCAGGTGAAGGGAGCTGCTGCAAAGCCTGGGATGGCTTCACTGAGGATCCTTCACCGTGGTGAAGTCCACGGCTGACACAGGTGGGAGTTGTCCCTCCAAGCGCCAAAGACAAAGCATCCCAGCAGGAGAGGCACTTCCAAAAGGTGCCATTTCAAGCCGATGAAGTCATGACACACAATCAGACGGGAAAATATTTTCCTACTATCTCACGGATAAGCGGAACTCGCTAATGTTTATTGAAAGGTCTGTTGGGAGCTACTAAATGATTCCTTCATTTTTTAAAGGCACCAACTCCTCACCAGGCATGAAGGGCTGTCCTGCCACTCACAGAGCAAACGGGAAGCAGTAATGTGCACTGAGCTGCAGGAGCTGCTCCGTCAGAGCTCGGTAATTACATGAACGAGCTGATCTATTAACAGTGAGTCTAAATACAGCCCCTCCAGGGGCTCCAACTCAATCACTGGCATTTTGAGAGGCACGGCGCTATTCCAAGGGAGCCGCGGCGGCAGAAGGGAGGACCAGACGTGTGGTTATCAGCAACGAGGAATTACCCACTTACGGAATAATAAATTGTGCTATTAAAAAAAAAACCTCCACATTACACTACGAGGAACTTCATTTCACACAGGCCACATTTAGAAGCACATCAGTTAACTCTAATTTGCCTTAATATAGCAGATTAGCAATAGAAATTCTCGGCTTGCCTCTAAAGCGAAGGGTGTCCCAGCTGCATTAGCAAAGTGAAAATCATAGCGCTGCACTTCCCAACGGTTTTATTGTGGGGAAAATGATTCTGACTTTAGAAGGCAGCTTCTCCTGCAGTAAGGAAGACGTGTCAGGGAATTATTCAGCCCAACAGCCCTTTGACAGTCAACCCTACCAGCCATCCTCCTTCACACAGGGACAATAACTACTGGAGCACAATGCATTTTGCAGAGCAAACTGATCCCAAGAGCCCCCCCCAAAATTGTGTCATCTTTCAAAGAAACACGTGTTCCTGACTGCTTCCTTGTGTAACCAACACTGTAAAACAGGTATTTACTTTCACAGGTCAAGCTTATCAAAATTAATCGAACATACAATATGTGCACGTTTTCTACAACTTCGGATTAATTCCATTTTATCACAGCCCTACAATTAAAAGACCACGATTCTGTAGAACAGAGAATATTTGGGGAAATACTTAATTTTGCTAAAGAATACCAGTTTCCTCTTTTTGCAAGTAGCCACTATAGATGTCATCAAATCCATGCATGGCTCTCACCCCTGTTTAAACCCTCCACGGCACAACATCCTGATCTTCACAAAGAGCAGCCCTACGTGCATCCTAGACATGTCACAGATTGTTCTGGTTTTCCAAGCATGGTTAGAAAAAAGGGAACACTTCTCCATTACTCACCTCTCCCCATTGCAACAGGGAGAAAGCACAGAGCAGAAGCTGCTCTTTTTTTTTTTATTTTCATCTATGTTATATGCACAGGAAAAGCCCTATAAAGGAGGAGGATTATTTGCATGTAGCAGAGCCCAAGAAGTCGAAGAGCAAACATGAGGAAGGCTGCACAGTCAGATGTGATGATGCATTCCTTAGAAATACTGTCATTTTATTACATTCCTCGTCAAGGAATTAGGCAAAGCTGCAGTACTTCTGAAGATGAACAAAAGGAAAAAGGGATAAGGAAATGAAGGTGGGGCAAACCATAGTCAGAAACCAAAATTACTCACAAAGACACTCTTGTAAATAAACATGCTTTGTTGCCTGCTTTTTATTTTGCATCTCTGACATACTTCTCTGCTTATATTTGAGCTTATGTTTGTTTTTTCTTTATAAAAAAAAAAGAAAACTGCACACAGCTCGAATTGTGTCTGTGAAAGTGTAATTCTGTATGAACAGGGAACAGCCACAGGCCAAGTCAGCAACTTTCAACACAGTTGGCATCAGGGATTCCACAGACTATGGTCCTTTTGTTACCAGAGCTGAAGGACGTCAAATATTTCGCTCATTTGACTAGCACATGTTGCTCTACTGTACTTGGATTTTATGCAGTCTAAGCTTTCAGTCTGAAACAGAGAGGAAGTTCCTAAAATTTGTAATTTTATATTTCCAAATGTGACTGAAGGATCAAACATTAGTCCACCACAGTAAACAAACTGAAATGATTGCTCTGACAAGATGTTCATGTTCTTATCATCAGGTTTGTAGTAAAGCAGGTACTTGAATTATAATTTTTTTTTAATCAGCCATTTCTATCAGATTTTCTCCAACAGAAAACATAGAGGAGATGGAAAAGCCACAAAAGAGTATGTTCGAAAGATCAGATATAAAAGGCATAGCAGCAGATCTTAAAGGGAAAGCTTTTAATTGAGCAATGCTGCTTGTAAGTGAAAACAAAAGTTGAAAGAAAAATGTTGCTCTACACTGTCAAGTGTTACTTCATGTGAATTTACATCAGTAGGAGACCTGCTGAAATGTCAAACTTGGGGCTGTGCTCAGACACCTCAGTGCCCCGATGCAGCAGGTGCTTGCAAAGGAAGGAGCTCCTGCTTTCCATCTTCATGTATTCAGGGGGAAAACCCACCCTAAAAATCACTTTCTTTCTAACATGCTCAGTGTCAGGGAATGCTTGGAGTAAATAATATCATAAACACAAAGACCACTCCTTATGTTACTGAGAACAGCAGTCTCCACACGTAATTACTTGGCACAAGAAGCCACAACCATAAATCACACTTTTATTACGTGTGGTTTTCCCTTTATCTTCAGTTATGCTGCACCACCATCCAGGGTTCTTTGGGAGACCCACACCCCAAGGCCCCAGGGACTCCCTTACAGCCCATTAGGCTTTTCTTCTCATAATACAATTCTCAAGCTTCCCACTAGTCATCCTTGGGCCAAGTCCAGCTACCTCGTTCAGCATCCAGCATCTCTCCAAGAGGAATGTACACACTACACTTACACCAGAGACACTTCAGACCCCATCCATGGGCACAAAACAGGATACAGGTGTGCACAAACATCCAGTCAGAAACCTTCTGGGACTGCTGCCAGTAAAGAAATAACCATAAGAACAGGTTTATTCAGCAAGAGAAATTATACCAGTTAGGCAGGAGGCCTTCTTGCCCTGTTTCCTAGTTACGCACTAAATCCAGACTGGGTTTAAGGTTCAAGGCTGACTCCTGCATGGCACGGTATTCATAAAATGCACAAGGAAAATCCTAGCTTGAAAACTAGAAGTGAAATTCAAGAGAGCATGTAAGCATGAGCTATAAGCATGTAAAACAATGAGGAGGTGGAAGAGAAAGGGATATGAACATTTCTCTGAGGCTAAGTATTGAGGCAACTGTCGAGGGAGGTTCTCCTTCGTGCAAGCCCTCCTCAGTGCAGAGAACACTTCAAAGCTAAGCCACCACTCGCTCAAATTCTTCAATTAAATTGGAGCAGATACTTTGAAACGAGCTTCAAATTACAGAGGTTGGCCCTGAAGGCTCCCTGTAAAATTTCTTTATTTAGATAATCAATAAAATAATGAAGACTGGAGAAAAAGTGGCCAGACCAGCACAAATATCCTACTTGAAAAGATGAAACCCACAAAAAAAAGACAACCACAGTAAAAATAACTACCAAACCCCTCACTTCAGCCTTCAGGAGTCATCCTTCTTCTGCCCTGAAACAATAGGGCTGTGTTCTCTTTGTGAGATGTTTTATTTCAGCCACCACACCCAGTTCTGGGAAGGGCAGGACGATAGCCGCTGATTCGTTTGCAAGATGGTGCAAGGTGAAAAGTTACTGTTCCTGTATCCTGTTCAATTTATTATTATTTTTTTTTAATTTCACACTTGTAAAGATGGAGAAAAAATTCACTCTAACGCTAAAAGGAAAAGGGTGGATGGGGTAAAGAGTTACCCTAGACAAGCCACAGATTAAAACCCAAAGTAAGGCTGCGAAGGAGCGCAGCAGAGCTCCAGAAGAGCTGCAGGCAAAGGAGGCCGAGCAGAGTCCCTGGGGATGCTCTCCGAGCGAGCAGGGCATGGCTGTGGCAGCCCAGGGACACCGCAGCGCAGCCTCACCACGGCACCTCACCAGCTCAGCCTTCACTGGCACCAGCTTCAAAGCAAGGAAAAATTCTTCCCTCCATGCATCCGAGCCTCAGCCTCTGCAAAATCAACACCCTACACAGAACTCTTCTTTGGGAGGGAACAAGTCAAAAATCAGATTTGCTTTGCGTATAATACCCTGAGCTTATTTTCACTGATGACCTAGATAGACAAATTACACAAATCCAGACTAAATCAAAATAAACCAGCACATGCACTGGGGGGAGAGTGTGGGTCTAATATTTAAGTCACATCAGGTCCTTTATCCAGACTGAGGACCTGAAGAGGACAGCAGGTAACTTTTTTAAAAGCCCGTTGTGTTACAATCACCGAGCTGGCCACTGGGCTAGAACAATAAAAGGATTCCAGCCAAGCGAGCATTACTTCCTCTAGACTGTCTTTTAAAAATTAAACTCTGGAAAGATAACAAGTCATGCTCAGAGCTAATTATAGCAGAAACATTACAGCAGCTAAAAATGCTAAAAAGAAGTGGTGGGAAAGGAAGGAAGGTAGCTTAAAGGGAAAAAAAAGCAGGGAATGGCAAACCCGTCATATGTGTGACACTTGGCCTTCGTGCAGTGCTCACAGGGAGAGGGGAAGGTAGAAGCACATAAAAGTCTGTGGACAACCAAAATCCCAAACCCTGAGAAACAGTCAAAGACAGACAGAAGACCCAAAAATGATGCAAGAGACCAACAGATGTACGAGTAATGCATAAATTAAGTGGAAAAACTAAGAAAAGATTCTCAGCCTGTTTTTGATCCCAGCTGAGAGCACAGGGGGAAAACTCTCCTGCTCCCATGCTCACACCCGACTCCCAAAGCCCAGCCTGGGCAGAGCACAGGTACTGGGCTGTTTTGGTTTACGCTAAAGGAGAAGGCTGCACTCAGCAGTGATTTTAGTATCAGAACTGTAAGCCTGAAGAAATCCCAAAGCCATCAAGCCTCGCGAGGAGCAGCAGAGTGTGCTGCCAGGCTCCCAGCACAGCCCAGGAAGAATCTTGTTTACATATGTAATCTGTACTTGCATTTTCTTGTCATATTATTTTCTTTCTAACCCTATAATCAAACGTTTAGAAGCTACTTTGACAGCACACATACTAGTTTGTCCTTCTATTCCTAAACTTTGGCTAGTAATCAGGTGATCCAACACGGACAGACTGCTCATTTGCTTGGGAGTGGCAAATCGATGAGAGGAGGAAATTCACAGCACCCTTTGCCCAGCACTAAGCCAGGTTGGTAGGACCTTTCCTTCTAGCAGGACTGGCTGTGCCTTGGGCTGTATCTTTGGGGAACCACCTCCTCCTGGGATCAGCAAGTGTGAGAGCAGTATAATATCAAGAAAAAAATGAGAAGCCTGAAGTTAATGAAGCTTTCCAACACAGCAGAGCATGTACATAAACTGCCTCGCAACGCTGACCTACAGTCATAAACCCACCAGAGGATCCAACACAGGCTGGAGGATGCAGAGGGATCCAGCAGTATGAAATCACCGTAGAAATGACTGATGCCTCCCTGCCTTCCCCCCAAAACCCTCAAATCATTAAGGCTGCAAAAAAAGGGCTATTTTTTCCTGCACATTCAAGTAGCTGTGAATTCGTAACTCCTCAAACCCACACACACTAACAACTGTCCTTATTTAAAAGATTCCTCACAGTTGCTACAAGCCAGGAATAAAATAGATATGAAAGTACTGCAAAAAGCACTGTAACCAGAAAAAATGTCAGCAGAAAAGATACTGGAAAGAGACAGAAAAGTTTCGATGCTTGTTACATTGTAGGATGATTTTCCCCAAATATCTGTAAAATTGGAAAATAAAGTTTCACCATCTGAAATCAGCACAAATACCAGGGATTCTGATCTGAAACAAAGTTCAGCTCCATGCTAGGTGGGTTAACAAAGCAGCGAGTTTGGTTCGCCGAGGATGCCTAATCAAATGGGACAGCACTCAAACAAACGTGTCCCCAAGCTGCAGCACGTTACTGTTCTTTATTCTGCACAGGGGAAAAATAATCCTTGAGACAGGCCAGGAAAAGGAGCTGGGACAAGCATTTGATCACAAAAAGAAAACTCAAAATTTAAACAGACAGCTGAAATTAGGAAAAAAAAACCCCATTTATAATCATGTCCTTTGAAGAGATTGAACAGTGCTGGCTCTCCTCTGGGGCTGGAAGTCCACCTGTAAATCACTTTTCCCTGTACTTTGTCTCAAACAGCAGGTGCAGCCAGGTAAGATATTGCTACGAGTCTATGATAAAATGCCATTTATCCCTGCAAACACTAATATTCATCAATTCTGCCTGCAGATAAAACAATAAATGTTTGCTTCCACAAATGGAGGCGATGTTATTTAAACCATGATACTATTCTAGTAAATCCGAGACAGATGGGCCAGGATTCGGGGACAACTGAAGTTGCTGTGTTTATGATAAGGGAATTAGAGTGACAGAAAGCCTCTTGCTGGGAAATGTGGGATCTGGTAGATTTGCTTTTGCTTCATGAAGATGAATGTTCTACAAATACACTATTCAAGGTCAGTGAGCCAGAACAGCTTGGAGGTAACAGGTCCATCCTAAAAGAGGGGACGCAAATTTCTGGGTAACTGTTCTACAAAGCAACAGCCACAGCATCCGGCAGGCCACTGCAAACAAACCTGGTGTACATTTTTGACATATCCTGTTTCTCTCTCTGTGTCTGGAAACAGTAAGAGTTTGGGGAGAAGGACGAAAGTAGGAGAAAAAACAAACACTCCCATCTCTCAGATCACAAGTATAAGAAATAGAGGAAACATGTATTTAAAGTTAAATGTGAATAATATTTTTCTTTAGAATGTTAACAGTGTCTGTGATCTACTGCTACCAAGTAGACACAGAGTAACCAAAACTTTTCCACCTCATATAATACTGTTCAAAATACAGTTGAAATGAAGACAGGATTAAAATGTACTATACCTCCAGCTCCAAATTGGCTACAGGTTACTTAAGTTGTTGGGATTTTTTTTGAGCCAGCAAAGAAAGAGTCAAAGGTGTTAACAGAAAAGTCAGGCTAGTACTCTGTGACCAGGGAAGCCAAATTTACCCCCTCCAGCAAATGTTGACAGAGCCATTACTCAGGCAAGGCTTCAGATAAGTCAGCACTGAAGTCTTGAGTCCTGACATAATGCAGGGGTCCCTGCTCTTGGTTCATCGACCACAGCTGTTAATACACTGGGGGAGAGAGGAACAAAAGAATATAAAAGAAAAAAAGGCAAGCCTGCATGCACTGTTGCTACAAAATATAGATGCACACGGGCTACATGAAGATGATGTTAAAAACCTGGCATTTTTCTAATGAGCCAGTATTTTAATGATGCTATCTGAAAGAAGGATCAGACTAACAAGGCTGCAGGGCAAAAATGAAGACATGAAGAAACCAATCACACATATATTAACTAAGGCAGTTGCCAGAGCTTACTCAAAATGTTTAATTGGACAAGTAAAACTAGGGTAGAATTTAAGTGACCAGGTTTACCGAACAGAATCTCTGCAATTTCGGGCACAGCAGATGCTGTGTGTCTTCTTTGTATCACACTGTCAGTCTGCTTTCCACTTGTGTACCTTCAAACCCCAACGCTGCTGATCAGATCTTGCTGAACTTCTAACAGGGAGTTTTATTTTCCCACTTGAGAAAAATCTTCGAGTACAATAACAAAGCAGTGCCTTCACACTCTCTATTTCTCACTTAAGCATCACCCTATGAACTTCAGCCTGCTGGCAATGTTAATATCAGTGTTACTAAAGGCTTAGAGCCTGCAAGAGGAAAGACAGCCCTTTTTTTGTTTGTATTTGGAGTAAATGAGGAAGAAGCTGAGGTATTACAAGTTGAAACCAAGGACAGAAAATGCACGGATTGAAGAAGTGTTGCAGAGTTTAAAATAAGCAAAAAATATTGCTCCCTGATGGTCAACCTTCAAATCCAAGGAGAGAGGAAAAAAAAAAAAAAAAAAAAAAAGAGATGTCTCATTCCAACAGGAAATGAAGGTCAAAACCACTGAAATCAACAGCTTAACATTTGAGATGGGGAAAAATAAACATATTGTTATTGATGTTCAGAGGGACAGGGTCAACAGGCAGCAGCAGCTTCCTACACCACTTGTTAGAAACATGGCAAGTTTAAAAGGCCACAATATTTGTATGTATTTATGCCTTCACTGATTTTACAAGACAAAATTACAACTAAACTAAAATGGAAAAACAATGAGCAGCTCAGGCTTAGCAAAACAACCTTCTAAATCTGTTTTCATCACATCTCCTGATTTAATGGTTGGCGTGACATGTCAGAAGTAAATGAGCTTCGTGTAATTATCATGTCTCCTGCTTGATCTCTGTCTTCCTCACACATTTCTAAAAGAGCAAAACATTGCTTAAAATACAAGTGCAAGAAGCATTACATCTTTACAGCAAAACCTGTTTTTTCTGATCTTGTGATTTTCATGAGAGGTGCTTTTACTCCTATCTTCCATCTTCACTACTTGTACCCATGGTGATGTTGAAACACTGTCAAAGTGTGCAGCAGGTCACAGGCTTAAGCACTGCTGTTTTCTCCTCCTTTTTTTTTCCAAAAGTTTCTTAGAAACAATTTCTTCCTGCAGCAATGAACCTGATCCTCTGCATCAGACTGGAATTCCAAAGCCTCTTTGTTTACTTCCTCATTTGCACACAATCCCCCAACCCCCCGTTTTTAAAATAGTGCAGTTCTGAGTATGCAATTTCTTAATAAGCTGTCACTGGAAAAGCCTCAAGACAGCAATAATGCTGACACTTACCAGCAACCAGGTAGTTTCAAAAAGGAAAAAGAATAAAATCAAATCATATCTAGACTTTGCTGTCTATCCTCAGTACTAACAGATGTAATCACTTCAGAAGTGTCACACACTTTTATCCATGCTTTATTTCTGTTACAGAGGTTTTGACAGTCATTACATTATTCTTGTGCTGTTTTACTAGGTCAGTAAATTTAGCTAGTGCATTTAATGCATCTTTAAAAATAGGTGGCCCACCCACCAAAGCCCAAACAGCAGGGGCAAGCGAAAGATGGGAGGTGAGGGGGAACCACAGGTGGAAAAGGGACGGGTTACAAAAATCAGTTTTACACTAGAATTGCTGATTATGCCACTATTTTGCTGGGAGATTTTATTTTGATTTCAAATGCTCACCTAGCCTTCCCATACCCAGCTTTCAGATCTCTTAACTGGCGTGCTGCAGCTCTTTGACTTGCTGACAACGAGCTCGGGAGAGTGCGAGACACAGACAAAATGCTCAAGGCACGAGGACAAATAATTCAGAGCTACTGATGGGAAGGAAACTCAGGAAGCAGCAGCTTTGGAGTGATCATGGACAACATACGGAGCATGAGATTGTTATGGAAACTGAGCCAGTACTGAAGACAAGTCTTGGATGCAAACGAGGGATCCCAGAGGATGCGTGTTATGACCATGCCTAGATCAGTACAGTATTTTTTGACATTTCTGGTGCTGCTCCTGAGCTGCGAGTGAAGAAAAGCAACCTCAGAATGCTGAGCTGCAAGACTAAAACAGCCTGAGACTCCACCAGCCTCACGAAGCTGGCAGTAGTCTTGAGGTGTAAAATCATAGAATGGTTTGGGCTGGAAGGGACCTTGAAGATCATCCATTTCCACCCCCTTGCCATGGGCAGGGACACTTTCCAGTAAACCAGGTTCCTCCAAGCCCTGTCCAACCTGGCCTTGAACACTTTGAGGGATGGAGCAGACACAGCTCCTCTGGGCAACCCTTACAGGGAAGAATTTTTTCCTTACATCGAAGCTGAACCTACTCTCATTTTGAGTCCATTTCCCCTTGTCCTGTCATTCCATGCTCTTGTAAATAGTCTCTCTCCATCTGTCTTGTGGGCTCCCTTCAGGCACTGCAAGGCCACCACTAAGCCCTCCCTCCTCCAGGCTGAACAATCCCAACTCTCTCAGCCTTTCCTTGCAGCAGAGCTGCTCCATCCCTCTGATCATCCTGGTGCCTCCTCTGGACTCGCTCCAACAGCTCCATGTCCCTCCTGTGCTGGGACCCCAGAGCTGGAGGCAGCTCTGCACAGATCCCTAATCCAAACAAATCTCTGCCATTTAACAGTGCCCTACTCCTACTTTCTGGATTCCCTCAACCCTTCAGTCACAGCATCAGCAGAACACGAGGCTTATTACTGTCAGCAAATAATGCACACACCAAACCAAAGGCTGCAGCACCAGCCACGTTGTTTGAGGTGTTGGATGTTGGCTGCAGCAAATTGTTTTCCAGGCAGTTGAAAGATTTAAATAGAATATGATGCGACTCCTTTGCATTGACTACCAAATAAAATCAGAAATTCAAAGGTCTCGAAACTCCCCGAGTGTTTTCTGGGAACATCCCAAATGCACTGAGAGAAACTGCTGAAGCAGCATAACCTGCAACATGAAATTAAAGTGGAAACACCTATAAGCGTTCTTGTAAACAGATCATGCATGGCTGATTGGGATAAAGGCTGCTCTGAAAGACCAGATAACCTACTGAAATATTCAGCTGCTGAGGATATGAGTGAAGGAAAGGATATTATTAAAATGTTTATTATGGTAATCATAGAAATTAATTTGAAAAAATCAGCTCCCACTACACAAGCCTCATAATGAGCTTATAGCCTAAACACTGATGCTTTGTCAGATTAAGGAGACTTTCTTCCTTTGTATTTTTCTGATGTGATATAGCTACATGCTTTAGTTTTTTCTTTAAAAGACGTCTTCTTCAATATTCTATTACAGAGAAATAGGGCTGAAAGACAGAAGTGTCAGCCTTTGAAAGGCAACAGGATTTAAAAATGAACTGAGGGGGAAAAACGTCCTGTTATCTGTTAATATGAGACCTTTTTTTAATTTTTTTCCAAGCAAGTTAATGTCATTTTACAGTTTGGAACTTGCTAGTGTTGGGTTACAGAGATAACAGGATTTACATGATCATGACAATTTTTAAAATACCTCATCACTGTTACTAAATTTTACTTGTCCTGCAGACAAGTCAAAGCAATTTTCTACTTGTCAGAGATGATAAATCAGTTGTCGGGTGACACTGACAGGTGGATTTGTCAAATCTCCCATGAAGAACTTTGGTCTCTGCTTTCAGGCTGCCTGTGAACTCCTGAGAGTGCAGTAACACAATTGATTAGGGGAGGGATTAGGAAGAGTTTGCATTTTTAGGGCTGCTGCCCCTTTCCCCACCTTCCCTGCTATTTTTCTTTCTGCTTTACCATCTAAGTGGGTGCACAGCATGGAGCTGCTGCTGGGTTTTATTCTAGCACCTCACCCACAGAATTCCAGTTAAAAGTAGAACAGTTTAAAAAAAACCCTCCAAACCACACACTGCATCTGAAAATACATTATTTGGCTTATAAATAACAATTTCTCTTTTCTTCAAGACAAAGGCAGACCTTAGGAAAGATAAAAATCAAACCCCATTTTTTCCACCCATTCTGTATGCCACTATGTAAGTTACTCAAAAGAAACAACTGGTATTTGAGTGAGAGCAAAGAAGCTCTGGCAGAGAGTGAATGGAAGTTCATACCTTGTGCTTACCAGCCACAAAAAGCATCCACTTACTAACAGTAAAGGTGGGGATCTAGTGAAATACTTCAGGTACTGACATTAAACACGTTTGACAAGACAACTAAGGCAAATTGTTCCCTTTTTAGCCCTTTCTTCCCAAAAGAAATGAGAATGATGTTAATATTCTGTCTGGGCTGCACTTCTAAAAGAGATAACATTTTGATTAATTTTATCCATGGCGGAGCCATGGCGGGTGCAGCAGAGAGACCAATTTGGAAAAATAACAATCTGCAGATAATATACAAGAAAATGCAGAAGAGGAAATGCTTTTTCCTACTAAAGTAAGTACTTCCTTGGGAGTCACACCACTTGGGCACCAGGGCTCTCCAGTGGTGACCCTCCAGTGCTCTGCAGAGACCTTCCTGATCCAAAACCCAGACAAATGCAAGTGGCAGCTGACACTGGTCCAGCAGATAAGAAAAGATGGGAAGCCTCAAAGTGAAGCCCAGAGGTAGCACTTCCCATGGAATCCTGCTCCCAGGCAAGGCAGCCTGTTGGGGAGGTCTCTCCAGGCACCAGTAAGCAGCACCTCATCTTTCACACCTTTCATACAGACCTTGGAGGAACAAGGTGGACCTTTGGGGTGAGTTTCACCTCTAAGACTTGCTCTGCTCCACCCCCAGGACACTGCAGGCATGGCTTCCCTGGGATTGCACATAGCACTGCTGTGTTTGGCCTGTAATTCCATTGCTCTGAAGTTCAAAGAGCCAGGAGAAGCAGCAAGGAATTTCCATCCTGCCATACACAATGTGAGCTACTTCCCAGCTAGTTAAAAGGCGACTCCCTACTCACTGGAACACCTGAAAAGAGTAGGGATTTTCATTTTATTTTCTCTGTCAGAAAGGAATGCCAAAGAATTTGCAGGTTTCAGACGGAGGACTGGTTTTGCTGTGTCCTAGGATAACATTTGTACCGTCCTCTAAATATCCACATTAAATCTTCAAGCTTAAGGACTTTTTTAATATCATTTTGACAGAAAAGTAGCTCATCCTTACTCCTGAGCTGTTGTAAAGCAGGTCTTCTTCCTGCACGTTATGCTCAACGTTACAGTAAGTGGGGAGAAAGACATTTCTAGCCACTGCCAAAGCCTGAACAAATTGCCAGGCAGCAGCACTCAGTTCCTTGTATTCCCATTTATCCAGGGGCTGAGTCAGGGCTGTCTTCCCTCACTGTAAGCAGGCAGTGTGGAAATGATGACAATCTGTTTTAGAGGCTACAAGATGAACTAAGGCCTTTGGTATTAGTGTAATGCAGACACAATTCTAATTCTAATAAAGTCATTTATTGGAGCTGCTAAGTGCAGCTGTTCTTCCCTCACTGTACTGCGAGCAGCCAGAGTGAAGCTGAGGGATGAGGCAAAGAAACCAAGGGGGAAAACGAAATAAATCATTTGGAAAACAGCTGGACAGTAAAACGGGCAGCCCTTAGGCTGGAGAGCTACTCTAGATTTACATTACCACTATGATGAATCTAATTGCCATCTGGGTAATCAAGCTACATTTTAAAAGACATATGTCTTTTAAAATTAATCTGCAGCTATTTCTAAAGATAAGCTGTAACTGGAATAATACTCTTGCCAGAGAATCCAGAGCAGAGTTGCTAAGTGTCTTTAGAGGCAAAAAGTTTTTTCCTTGGAAAAAAAATTCTTCTGATTCCCCAAGAAAAATTTCTGAGGATTTCTTCCTTGCATGAATAATTTATGTGCCTTGGTACTCATAATATTAGAGAGACACAATTATGAACAGGAGATAACGCTTCAATTTTAAAAGTTGTTTCTAAGTCAGGCTTCATTTGTACTACTGTGGAGGAAAGAGAATCGTATTATCCACTCTCCCTCTTTCTGCTGTCACAGGAAAATTGTGCGAAGCATAGAGCCAGCCAACATCTCTTTTAATCCTAAACCAACAGCATTCAGATTGCAATATGAGTTTCAAGAATAAAAAAGTGAAAAAAACCACAGAGGAATAATACCCATGGTGGCTCATCAGAATATTAAGGAGATTGCAGATTGTCAGAGCTCTGGAATCAGATGCTGGTAATTCAGAGCTCCTGCCCAGCTCAGCTTCCAAGCAACAAATGCATCTGCACGTGTTAGGGAATAGATCTGCATTTATTGTTCCCTGTATGCTGATGAAGGGAAAGATTAAATAAAAAAAAAAAGGTATGAAACTCAGTAGCTATCCCTCCTGGGTGCCGATGTTTCACTCGCTCTGCTGGATATTTCAACCAGAGAAAAGGAACATCCTAAAAAGCTGCAAACCACTAACAGCTTTCACATGCAATGCCTCTGGACTAGCATGGCCTCTTGTACCTAGTTTGCTTCCAACAAAAACAGCACCACCCCGCTTTCACCCAGCATCCTGCTGGCAGGAAACACAGACAAATAGCTGGTGTACCCAGAAAACCACCGGGTCACTCAGCTTGGCACCTCGCTGCAGCTGGCACCCCCACGCTTGCTGAATTCTGCATTTTCTCCCCAGTCACACGCAGCTCCTTTAACCTCAGAGCCCTGGTAGCGCTCAGCCCACTGCCAGAGGTTGCCTTTTGAGGCAAATGACTCCACTGCAGCTACTTTCAGCTGTATTTTTAGCCCCCAGACTCTTCCAGCACTGCATTTACGAGCAGAACTCCACCTCGTGTTTGTCCCAGCACACCAGCCCACAGCTGGTTAGACACAAGGAAACAAGGGAGGCAGTGAGGATTGTCACAACAGCGGGGTACAAGTTTCTCCTCCAACACCTCTTGTAGCTCAAGTTCTCCATTCACCTTCTGGTAAAGGTTTTCCCAAGAGGGGTAAGGGCACTGTGCATCCAACCCCAGAGGAGTGAAGACAAGCCCAGCTCCAGACCCTAATGGGAGCTGAATGTCACCTTTGCTGAAATTCCTCTGACGTCGACACACACAAAACCAATTTCCCTCATGGTTTGAATTGCTGTTCCAAGCAAAAACTGTGCAGTTAAAATTAATAGCATGCTCATTTTGTAACAGAGGCACACACACACACACAAATCTGGCTGCTCTTTGCTGGGAACCAAAAAGCCACCAAGGTTCCAGAAAAAGGACTGGAGTAGATTCTTCTTTTGGGTAACCAGTGTTTATACCAACTTGACACCCAAGTGAAATGGAGCAGGAGGAAGGAAAAGCAGCCAGTTTTACGAGATGACGATTACAAATGCTGCATCCGCTTTAGGAAATTACACGAGTGAATTATTTTTTTCCAATGAGGTATTAATCCCCCTATAAGACTTGGCTGAATGTAATGTATCTGCTGAAAACTGCACATCTGCATCACACCACCTGTTTCTAAGTGTCCCCATGAAGAAGTAAACACACACCTCCTGCCCCAGATAAAGAGCAAAGGCACCACTAATTGAAGAGAGACACAGCTCAGCCTCGAACTGAATCACCACCAGTGGAAACTACAAGGAAAACACAAAAAAAGGAAAGCCACAAGGAAAAACACAAATGAAGAACACCCCAGAATGAGCAAAAGGAATAAGAACTGGGATGTTGCTTCCTCCAGCTGTGCAAGTGCTTAAGTAATAAGCACATGACATACTGCAAGGACAAGAGGCCAACGCAGTGCCCTTAAGAGTCACAAGGCTGGCCAGTTCCATCATGAGTAATGAGACTTCCAAGAAAATACAGGCATTTCCTTCCCTAATTCTCCAAACACCCACCTCCAGGGTCTCAAAATGGTTAGCAACAGACTCAGTAAGGAAAGTACCCAGGAGTCAGTCACGTCATCTACCCTGGGTATAAGCAGAAAGCCACTCGGGCTGGTCCAAGTTTCCATCAATATTAAAAACTGGCTAGCGAGCTTCCAGCATTTCTCATGGAAGGCACTTCCTTTTGGAAGAGAATGAAAAAAGCAACCTTAAAGAGATGAAAGTAGGTCACAAAGAAGCCACATCAATAATAAAGTCTGGAAACAAACCAGGGAGGGATAGTGTGTCAGCTATAGAATTGAGTGGTTATTATAAATGGAAATCAGAAGCACAGCCAGAACATCTCAACTGGTGAACTGATGAAACAGATTAAGTACACTCCAAGTGATACACTACAGCTTTTCCTTCGTAAGCCTCCTGCAAAGCTACTCTGAGTTTTAAACTTAATTGCATGCTTTTTAGACTGAACTCGTGATAACCCTTCTGAACTCCATCAACAACAACAGCAGTCTTGACAGCAAAGATTTATGTTGTTGGGTATCAACCTCCCAACAGCCCTCTGTCACCACACCTTTCATCTGAGATTCATCCCAAAGCTTTTTTAGAGCCCTCCAGGTAGAGACTGATCTGCAAACAGATGTGGTGGTGATGTTTTACAACGGGATGGATTTGTCAGCCAAGAGATCTCATGGCCTGGCCAGCAGACACCTGTGGTCATCCCGCAGAGACGCCTGTAAAAGGTCATCAGCCTGAACACATAGAAGACTAGGGCCCAGCAGTCCACTCTCACCTTTTTTTTCCCCCCAGAGTTAGTAACACATCAAAGCTAATGTAACCTGTGATCAGAGCAAGTCATTTCTCAGCATGGAAGAAGCAGGTTGGTTTGATTCTTGGCACCTGTTTATAGGAACTCCTACCTGCTCACAGGGGAAACCACCTTAACTCCCACCAGAGCACTTGCTGTGTCCCAGGCTGTCTGCTTCCAGCACGTTCTGAGAAGAGATTTGGACCACTGCACAGAGAACAGTTACTGTCTCTTGATACTAACAGCTCCTGCACTTCAAATGCTTCATATAGACAGGGATTATAATCTATTTAAAAAAAAAATGTGTAAGCCAAAATATAGGATTAAGGAGAAAGCCTCCTTCCAGTTGCTTATGTATCATTCACATCCAAGTTGCTTACTGGCTCACACATGTAATAATTACACACGACCAGTGTTATATCACCATTATGTATAAGCAGCAGGTTAAAGGTGCCAAGAGAGCCACTAAACCCAAATTGCCAAAAATGTACAATTTGAGAGCCAAACACCCCGATGAACTCAGGATCCAGATAAATTTGAGACATGATGATTCAGGTGAATGCTGCTCTTACAGCAAACATATATTTATCATTGACAGCCATGCTGCATTTTCAGACAGTTTTGTATTTTCACCCTTTTCTGGTTTTTAACACAGAAAAAGCAATGTATTCTGACAAAATAAAATAGCAGAAAGCAAGAATTGTGCCAGAATTGGAAAGATTAATGCCCTTTCATACCACTTAGGTTTTTAACTATTATTACTGCATTCCTCTCAAATTTTTTTCCAGCAAAGTTTCAGACACATTTTTACAACATGCTAACTCCCCATTTCCAGCACTGGTCTGAAATAAAAAAAAAATTTTTTTCCTTCTTATCACCCCTCATTTCATCCTACACATTCATCATTTCTGCAAACAGAGGCCGTTTACTTCACATTCCTGACTTCCCTACTAGTAAGACCAAAAAAAAAAAAAAAAAAGAAATTAGAGCGGAAAATGCTTAACTTCCGTCTGTAAAGCTTGTCTAGGCTGACAAAGAGAAAAGAGGCTTTCTTCCTAATTTGATTTAATGGCTATAATGATTTAATGGCTATAAATTGAGAAATTAGCAACCACTGGAATCAGAATGACGAGAGTTGAGTTAGAAATGGCCTCGGTTCACACTGCTCTGACAGTACTTACAGAATTTGACATGAACAACTACAGGAGCTTCTTTAAGCAGAGGAGTCGCCAGCCAAGGGTATGTGAAAGAAAACTGACATAAATATTTATGGCAAGACCATAAAACTTTTGTTGCTACTTCACTGTATGGGATATAAAACTCATTATCTCCAGGGTGTTGAGGCCGTTTGAAAACTTCAGTGAGCAAGGCCTGAGCTAATGGAAGGAGTTAAGGAAGGACCCCATGAAATCCATTCAACAGGGTAATCAATCACCCCACACCTCACTGACATCCTAAGCAAGTGCTGCCAGAGAGCAAGAGAGAAAGGGACCCCATAAGCCAACGCCATTTAGAAGATAAATCTTCTCAAACCTGGTTTAGAAGGATGTTGGTTTCTTTCCTGATTTCTTATTTTCCAGGATACCTATCAACTACCCACCATCCTGAACAAAAAGATGGAAAATAATTACAGAAACATCCCTCAAAATAGGAAATACTTGGCATTATTTGACGAGGAAGTCTAATGATTTCCTAGCAAGCGTGAGCACATTGTGTTTGTGGTGCGTGATGTACGTGTTCCAGTATATTCAAACAAGTAGGAAACGCAGCGAAGGCAGCAGCTCGTCTGTGCAGCCTGAGGTATAACCTCATAATGTAAATAAACATCTTTTCAGGAAGCTTTTTGTCTCCTCTTCTTTCCTAGTGCCTGCACTGCACTGTACTCCTAAGATAAAATCCCTAACTAACATGGAGAACCACTATGGATCAGTCAGGTGCTGGCAAATCCAACCAAACTTGTGTTACGCGCTGGCACCGGGTCTCAAATGCCACGGGAAGGATGTTGGAGCTCCAAGCAGTTTAATCACTGTTCAACGCTTTTCCAGTTTTGATCTGTGATCTATTTGCCTCCCCCAGTCAGCACTGAAGAGTTACCTACCTGAAATTAATGACTTAGGCACCACCCAGCCCTGCTCAAAAATGAAGGAAAGCTAATGAGCTAAGCTGGCTATCCAAACACCTTCATACCAGTGGTCCAGCCTGCTATCACTGCAATGAGACAACTTTATTCCATTTTGAAGGTCAACAAAACTTTACCTTTGGCTTTCTGGGGAATAAAAAAAAAAAAAAAAATAGAAGAAGCAAGCAGATGTCATCATCTGAATGAAAGTCCCCTCTCTGAGGGCATTTTGCCCTGCTGACCTACAGATCTGACAGCTAATAGGGTATTTGAGAGGATTATTAATAGTTACAGAGGATTCAAGTAAAGAGCAGGCTTAGAGGCACCCCAAAAAAAAAGCAGTGCAACCCAAGGCACGCAAGCAAAGCACTGTAGGCATCTCAGGAGATCTGGCTTCTGTTGCCAAGTTTCTTGTATGTCCTTGGACAAGTTATCTGACCTGTTTGTGCCTCATTTCCTCACCTTCTCAGCTCAGAGCAGCCCCCCAAATAAAACTGTTAATGCTTTGGATGCACTCACTCAGCAAGGCAGTGAATGGTGCAAGTAGGTGAAACTGATCCTTCCTCCTTTAACCCCGATGGAATTGTTAATAAAGCAGTCACCATTTGTCAAGGCAAAATGGAACAGAAAACTGAAGCAAAGCGGATCATTTAATTTCTAAATGAGATTCAAGGAGTGCATTCAGCCCTCCCAGCCACTGCTACTTTGCACACGTTTTCCCGGAACCCTGGCAGCACACACTGTGCTGAGTAGTGCAGCATCTGTCCCCTATCTTGTTGAGACCAGTATCAGTGCACTAAAGAGTCAGCTAAATGAGGGTGTGAATTACCTCCACTTATCTCAAGCCAATCCACTGACTCAAGTAATGAGATCCTGAAGAAAGCAAGCAGGCCTTTAACTCTGCCATACAAGTATCAAACACGGAGTAGAAATCCCCCCAGAAGTGCCAAACCCACCTATATTTCCTCCAAGCCCCTGCTAGCAAAGGATGATGTGTATCCCAAGAGGAGAAATGCAGTTATGCTGTTATACTCCACGTCATCACTTCAGTTCTTCTGTGAGGGATCTCCCAAAAAGCCGATGTGTCATAAATTTCCAGGCTTTCCAACTCACTCAGCCTAACCCTACAGACTGCTATTCCAGAGCTGGGGAACAGCAGTGCTCTCTCAGGAGAGCACCAAGCTGTTGTTGGTGCAGTGTGGCTCACTGGCACCTGGTGCCTGTCCCACAGACCCCACTGCTTTAGGAGTGTTCCCTCTCTTTCCTTCTCACTCCCATAGCACAGAACACCTCGCAGCTGATAAAAGGACAAAGCTAGAGGTGCTGCATGCAGGCAGTGCTAACTCAGCTGGCAAGATATGGTGCTCCCTCAGGTGCTGGCCAAGCCCAAAGCGCTCTGCTGGCCACCAGGCTTCCACGAAGCCATTGCCAGCAGGAGACATGGGGCAGCACAGCTCCAGACCTGCATTCCTTGAGCATTAAGCCTTGTCTGGAATATCACTAAGTTGGCTTTGATTCCTTCATGCCAAGAAAACCCTAAAAACAGTCCTGTCACAAACCATCTCCTCCTACAGCCCTAGAAGGTGGTAGTGGGCATCCAATATCTGCTACACATGGATACAATGGACACAAAATGTTGATTCCTGGGAAGTTTTATCTCCTCATTGGAAATTTCTTGTCAAAATCCAAGTAATCTTCCTCTTTTTCCACATCCTGCCTCCCAGTACCGTGCTTCAATTCCCTGCCACCAGAGTTAAGAAAGCTTTCTCAGACTGAACGCTACAGTATCCGTGGTCTACCTGAAGGAATTTTCCACGCTCTTTTCATGCCATCCAGATTGAGAGCAGGACCGAGGTGAGGAGGTTCTGCTGAATCTCTTGGACTGTTACTGTGAAAGCCTAACGCTGGGAGGGATTAAGTCTGAGATCATTTTTAGTCACAGATTCCTCAACACTTCTCTTCCTCTCACCACAGTACTGATTTCCATTCCCACACCTCCGTGGAAGCCAGGGCTGAATACACACAATCCCCTCCCAGCTCCTGATACTCCACCGTGTAATCCTCCAACCACTTTCAAACACATTTGCCATTTTTCATCGTTGCTGTATCCTTTATTCTCTGGTCCTGGCTACAAATTCCAGAAGACAAGCACAGCAGCCTCTGTCTATACGGCACCAAGCGCATCTACAGTGCAGCACTGTGTCAATAAAATGAATTATCTCCAGACAGAAGAAAATGGGGTATTTTCAATTAAACCATTAATATCCAAGAATGCAGACACAGCGCTAGAGGAAGAGAAAAGGTGCCGGCAAGTTTTAATCAAGCCAGCAACTCACAGAGAAGCATATGCATTCTTATGCAAATCTACACCAGACGCATCGCACATCTGCTGAAATGGGTGTCGTTTTCCCACAGTTTGCAGAATTAATGTGTTTAACTAAGTGCCTGCCAGTGCTTGCAGTGTAAGAGCTAATTTCTAATGGGGTAATCCCAGTTGGAAAAAAAAAAAAAATTCCCTTTAGATAATAAAGGATCTAAATCCAGGACTTGGTTTTACATTTACTTAAGTGCAAAGACCCCTTCACCTCCAAGAGCTCATTACTTGCACTGCTCAACTTGCTTTACAATTAAAAACAATCCCGACTCTTGGAGAAGAGCCTTTCTAAAGTTTTGTGACCTTTTGAAACCCTATTAAAGAGAATTAACAAATGCTATTCCCCCCTGATCACTTTTATAAAGGCTTTCTGAGATAGGAGGGTGTCAAAATACACAAAGGGCTTTGTGAGAATTTTACAAACCAAAATGCAGCAATATTTCTTTTCACTAGGTTACTTTCCTTGCAGATACAATTTGTATTTCCATGATTACTGTGTGTCTTCACAGACGATTTCGAAAGAATTCAGATGACAGCTTAACTTCTGACCCTGAGGCTAAAAAGGCATGTATGCCAGAAAACACTCAAGTCTCAGCTATTTTTTATAAAAATCTATAAATATCAGTTAAAAGGAATCCGTGATCTCATAATAAGTCAACAGGTCACAGTTATGCTCTTCTTATCTTCCCTTTTTTTTTCCCCTATTGTTTAAAAATAGGAAACAGCACCACATGAAAATGTTCAGCCAGAGATAAATCGTGTGACTGAAATACAGGAGTCAGGAAGCCAGTGTTTCAAAATAATGTCATCCTCATTTTCCCCAGCATACTCTAGTATTGTTGATGCCTTCAAATATTTAAGTGACTTAATAAATTAGTAACCTAGGCAACATTTGCAACACAGCCAGCTGAAGGAGTCCAGCTACAAACTCCCGAAAAAAAAAAATTTAGAACGTCATTTATGTATAAACTCCTGTCAACGTTCCTTAAAAAGAGGAAAGGCAAACCGTTTTAATGTCCAAGGGCTGATTCTGCAATAAGATTTCGGAGTAAAACAACCAAGGAGAAAACAGGCTGTGTCCAGCCCTCAGCTCCACTCCAAGTCACCTCTGCCAATGCACAGGAAAATGAGCACAGAGGATCCGTAATTCACCCCCTGCATGCTTGTAAGAATTCTCTGGAGCCAAAAAGGGGCTATCAGAGGAGCTGCCATAGAGCAGGCACGAGCAGATCACCTGTAAGAGCACTTCACTCATCTTTTGGTATTCCCTGCTGCTGGCTGGCAAGGGAAAGCAGCATCTCTGCCCACAGCACGCTCGACTGTTTTTCATCTGTAGCAAACGCAGTCGCTTAAAACCTTGGTTTTGATTAAACTCTGCCTTTCACAATGGGGCTCCAACTAGAAATCATTGTTACTTATCATCCCAACAAAACTAACAAAAGCCTTATGCTGTCGGTATTCAACGTCTGTCCCTCATTCGGTACCTGAAGGCTACGATAAGGTCAGATATCACCACAGCAGGCATTGTCCAAATACTCAGGAAATGACATTTCCCGGCCCAACAAGGTTTATCTTCCAAGCCTGCTTTTGCACCAACTTTCTGGGTGAGTTAAAAATAAGCCTATTGATCAGAAGGGAAAGAAACGCTCATGAACACTGACCTTCCCTCCTTTCCAACACGAGACTGGCTGCACAGACGCCGTGCAGCTCTCCAGCTGCCTTTCACCTTTCCAAGGGTCTCAGCAGCACCTCCACCTTATCTCCTGTTAAGTCCTTCCTAAAAGCAAATGTTCTCCCGCAAGGAATTGCGGCTCCACGCACACTCAGAGAGGCAGCAGTACACAAACCCCAGCCCAGCTAGCCGCACACGTCCCAAGGAGGAGAAGCCCCTCAGCAGCAGCCACCTCACCTATCACACTGCCTGGCTGCGAGGAGTTTTTTTGGTTTTTACATGAACTACACCGTTCCCACCTCCCCCTTGTTAGACGGCCTCTGGAGTACTTTGTAACGGAGCTCGTGGAGATGAGCTCAGTCACGAAGATGAGCGGTAAGGTTTGGAAGCGGAGAGGACGGGATCCCCCCCGCCTGTTTCGGGCATCCTCCGCAGGTCCGGCACCACCGCAATGAAGATGCCGCCACCTGGTGGGACCTCCTCGGGCTCGGGTGGAGGCCGGGGGGCAGGCGGGACCCCGGGCAGGGAGGGTCGCGGCTCACACTCCCCATCCCGGCGTGTACACCTCGGAAACAGCCGGCCAGCAGCACGAGCACGGCTGGAAGGAAAGTTTCTGCTGACAACAAGATGCTACTCGTTCCCAAAGCCTGCTGGTACTCATCCAAAGCAAGATGGTTTGGAAATGGATAATCTTTGTGGTTTTAGATATGACTGCAAACAGTGGCATAAAGCAATATAAAAAGGAAAAGAAAAGGTATAAAGATATAAAGCTACTTGCAAAGTCATAGCAAGGCAGGCTGTAAAGAACCAGAAACCCCTCAGAACAGAGTTGAAATCATTGATATAAAAGAGTTGAGCAAGGCAGACAATGAACTGCTGGAATGAATAACTCACAGAAACTGGGCTTTTGAACTGAATTTCACATGATCAGGAGATGCTTCTGCTCAGTGCCCAAGCCACAGCTATTTTTTCATCTCTGCATGACACTACGCACATTACCGTGGCTTCAGTCCTGAGCACGAGCCTGGTATTTTCTTAGGGCCAAAATTTAAAAGCCTGGAACTCAGGTTTGAGGCAGCCAAGAGATGACTCTGTCTGGTTGCACAGGGTCTAGGGCTTTTTCTGGAGTCAGAGCCAGCGAAGCTCTGTCTGCAGATCGATATCCATGAGAAGGCACGGAGCCCTTCTAGCCTGTGCTTGGAGAGCCCTCTTCTT
Source organism: Edolisoma coerulescens (assembly GCA_013397115.1). Taxonomy (NCBI): domain Eukaryota; kingdom Metazoa; phylum Chordata; class Aves; order Passeriformes; family Campephagidae; genus Edolisoma; species Edolisoma coerulescens. The sequence continues at coordinate 253,798 of VWZW01003593.1, read as the reverse complement.
CTGCCAGGAGAAAGGGGGGCGAGGGGGGTCATTGCAGCAGCGAGGAATGTTTCCAGACTGCCCGCAGGATTAGAGGACAAGGTGATGAAAGAGTCCACATCCTATCTGCACTCCAGTTTGTACAACTACCGTCGTCTTTTGGCACTGCTGCTGAAAGAGAAAGACATTTCCTAGTCCAGATAAGGCCCCAGAGCAACAATGTCTGTTCGCAGGATGAGCATTCAAGAACAGACTCTTCCCTGTGCTGTTTTTTACATATTTCAGCAACTCTTCCTTTGCAATTTTAGCACAGGAGCGTTTGCAATTTTAGCACAGGAGCATTTGCAGTGAGCTTAGAGCAGGCACAGTATCAATGAATCTGACAACCCCGTCACAGAAGTTTGCAACCTGTTTAGACACAGACTGTACATCAGGCAAAAACCGATTCTGCCCCCATCACATGCAACATTTAACACCAATGCTGTGATGCTGGCTTTGGAATCCATTCCTGCAAAATCCATGGATGTTCAGTCAGCCACACACAGGCAATGTAATTGCTCTGTTTTCACAGTTAGCACTGAAAATGCTGTCTATTCAGTTATTGCCCTGCCTCCTCCTCTCAAAACCTGTTTCAAAGAGCAGAGAAAAAGACCTTGAAACATAGGTGGATGCTTTCAAAAGTCAGTTATCAGCTTTACAGAGGGAAAAAACACCCAACAAAACCACAGCATTAACCCAGGCAAGACACCTCCCCTCTCCTACCCCTTGCACACACGCCACGAGTCTGAATGGAAGCCGTCACCCAGAACACATGTCGATACATATTTTACAGAAACATTAGTTGTGTGTCAAAACCAGTTCTTGGAAACATCATCTAACAGCACCCACATGATTGGTGTTTCACGAGCAATTAAACCTATCACGCTGACAAGCAAATCTGCTGCTCCTGTCCACTATTCAAACATCAGGTTAGAGGAAACTAATTATATTTCAAACTCCGTCCTTGGGTAAGGAAACTGTATTTCCATGATAATGTCCTGGCTAATTCACTTAAGCAGAAGCTGCTGAACCTCCAGAACGCAGAATGAAACAGCCACCCTTGGAACTAGTGCAGCGAAGGCAGGAAATGCAAAAATAGCCAGACTGTGATTTAGATCTCATAGTGAAGTCAGACAAGACCTCAGTGTCACACTGAAATCACATCCCAGACATTGTAAAGTCCTACTGTATTCACATCACTGTCATACTGCTGGCAAGCCGCAGAGACCAGCAATGATGGCATTTTACTGCTAAATTCTTTTCTCTGTGCTAACAGACGAAGTTTTACAGGCTCTGCAACCAGACCAGCTCCCCTCATGGCAGTAATTACCCCTTTGGACAGAGACGAAGTGGATGGCACACCACGGCCAAACAGAGATGCACAGAAATAAACAGCTGCCTGTCTTGAAGTGCCTGCTGAGCTCTTCTTTAAAATACACGTTTCCACTACTAGGGACACTTTTCAGAGAGTCACCTTTCATTTGGAACAACTCCCCTAGACACGGGTTCAGGTTCACAGAGACACGTGGAAAAGAAATGCAGCGACATCAAAAGCTGTATTTCTTGCCATGCCAGAAAACGCTTCTCCACTTTTCATGTGCTCGATATTCCTTCCCTCCCCCAGCCATTCATGGTGAAATAATTAGCGTTAGTGTTCTCATTGTTTATCAGACAATAAGGCTAAGCTTTCTGCTCCTGTTTTCTTTCGCTATGCTGCTGTGGTTCCTCAAACAACTGTGCAAGGCTTTACTTTTAATCCTATGAATAACACTTGTCACTCATAGGTTTGTAACCCATATTTAGCTGTGCACAAACATGGCACAGTTTCAGCTTGATTCATTGTCCGCAAACTTCTCCAGATGTGCTCATGCAAGAAAGAAAAAGGCTAATAAGCAGGAGGAAACAAACAAATACTAGCTAATCCCATTGCAATTTCTTAGGGAAGGAGGGGAGACACTACCACATCAGATTCTTTATGAGGGAGAGGGATAACGAGTTGTTTCTAAACACAGACTAGGAATAATTAGTTATTGTCTTTGGGCTACGAGATGTATTTTTACGTGCTTGAAGTGTAATGCTGATTTTTATAGCCTGTGAGCTAGCTGGGCCCTGTCACAGGGAAGCTTTTCCCATTTATCTACACGTTAGTGTCGAACTACAAGCACATCACAACGCATGACTTTATCAACAAGCAATGTTCATCACTGTGGCTAATTTTGAAACCACATTCCTGCTTCCACTCATGGAAGATACAACCTTGGGTAACAATCAGATAGGCTGGTGCCAGACATCCTCTTCTTAAGCACATTCTCATTTTACCTTTAGAAAGTATTCTCAACAAACAATCTGAAGGAGCTCTTCTTGACAACAGAGAGATATTTTTGCATAAGGCTGAATTTTACAGTCTCAGCTTTAGCCTGGGATTAACAAAAGCAAGCTAGGCAAGAAGCAGCAAGCTAAACACAGTGGAAACTACTAAAAATCCCAAACTTGTACTACAATTAATTGTGCTAAGTATAACTTTGCTCATTGATGCACCAGACAGAAAGCAGACAGACAACCTCATCCCACTGCACCAGCTTTTCAAGCTTCCAAAATAAACACAAAGGTCTTTGAACAGACCACGCTCTCCAGAAAACCTGCAGCCTGATCTTCCTCATTTGATATGTGTGAAGGCTCAGGCTGGTGGTACTCACAATAATTACCTGCCATCAGCCAAGAAATGCAGCAGAGTTCTTGCAGATAACTTATTCATGTCATTGCTGTGTTTCAGGAATAACGCAACCAAGTAATAGATCGATGACACGGGTAACAGAGAGCATTTGCTTCTAGTTTTACAGGTCAGGGAAAACCTGAAGAATCTCGCTGGGATTCAGGACAGGGGAGGAAGACGAAAGGGACAACCACCAGTGTAAGAGATGTTAAAAAGTACCAATAAAGAAGTGTTTTTACAGGTTCTCCATAATCATAGGAACATGGAACGGTTTGGGTTGGAACAGACCTTAAAGTCAGTTTTGTTCCAACCCCTCTGCCATGGGCAGGGACACCTTCCACTAGACCAGGTTGCTCCAAGCCCATCCAACCTGGCCTTGAACACTTCCAGGGATGGGGCAACAATAATAATATCAGACAAAGGTAACATGTGCACACACCACAACTGGTGCCTTTTCAAGGCTGGACCATCAAATTTGTTACAGGAGGGAAAACAAAATAATGCCTGCAGCGCTCTTCACTCTGAAACGTGGGAGTAATTATCGTTAGATTACCAAGACAAACAAGAGGGAGAGACAAGGAAAAGATAAAACAGAATTTCCACTATTTAGGTGCTGATCGAGAGATTAAATCCGACTGCACTTCAGCTGGGAGCCTAAACAAACCAGAGGCCCGGCCACATAAATCAAGCTAATTTTAAAAGGTTACATACCAGGGAGAGTTTGACAAAGAAGGGGAAACAACCCCGCGTCCTGTACTGCTGAAGACTTTAACATCCTTTTCATAAATTATAAAGGTGCCGATTTAACACAGACCAGAAAGTCTGGGGCGACGGGACCCACCGTATCAGCACCTCCCAGGCCTTTAGTAGCTCATTAATACTAATCAGATCCGGGAGTGCTCAGCCCTGCCGGCACCCGCATCCCGGGCACACATCCTGGGAGTGCGGGCACACAAAAGCTTCGGACGCGGATCCCAACACCGGAGCATCCCGCACCTCGGAGAGGGGAAGGCGTGGCGCGGGGAGAGCCCGGGGCTCCGGGAACGGGGCGGGGAGGAGGGAGGCGAGGAGCCGCGGGGAATTGGGAGCTTCGGCAGCGGGGAGAAAAAGAAAGGGAGAAAGAAGTTGGGGCCGGGAAGTTTTCCGCCGCTCCCCGCCCCGGCGCCCCTCACCGTAGACGCGGACCCAGCCCTGCTGCTGGCAGACCGACTCCCGCAGGACGCGGTCNGCGCGCCGCCCGCCTCCAGCTCCTCCGAGCCCGGCTCCGGCTCCGCGAAGGGCTCTGCCACCCATGCCGCCGGCTCCGCCGCCGCTCCCGCGGCCGCCTCCATGCTGCCGTGGGGACGAGGAGGAGGCGCCGCCGCCCGCGCTGCGCCCCGGCCCCGCTTCGCCTCAGTGCGGCTCCATCCCTCCCTCCCCCGGGCCGCCCCTTCCCCGCCCCTCGCGTCAGCGCGGGAGGAGCCCCGGCGCCCCGCCCCGGCCCGCCCCTGGCCTGAGGGGGAGGCGGGCGGTGGCGGCCGGCGCTGCCTCGCTGCCCTCAGAGCCGCCGGCAGCGCTTCCCCTGGCCCGCGCCTCCCCCCGGCACCGCCTCGCCGCGCGCGGCTTCGTGAGGCGGCCCAGGAGGGGCTTCAAGATGGTTCCTCCCCTCAGCCCCGCCGGGAGGGCGGCGGGAAGGGAGTCGCGGCTCGGGAGCGGCATCCCGGAGGAATACAAATCGGGATAATCCCGGGGGGGCCGCGGCCGCACGCCTCTCACAGGGCCCGTTCTCCCAGCAGCGCCGCAGGAACGCCGGGGTGAGGGGCTGAGTCTGGAGCCGTGGGGTCGCCCAGGCTCAGAGCTGCGCTCGCACGCCTGAGCGAGGCTGATAAATCTTTCATGCACTCACACAGGCTGTTTCTCTCAGGTACATGAGGAGATGTGCTGCAGGGAAAGGAGGACAACTGGCTTGATTAAATGCATTTCATTTAGGGGATTTGCGGGCTGGTTTGTCCTGAATGCCTGTTTACTGACCTCCCCGAGTACACCATGTTTTAATTTTCTATTTCCCTTTTGCACTTTGGTGAATTTCCCCGTGCTTAAGGTACGTGTTCTTTAAAAGTCTAAAATAGAACAGCTGTGAATAAAGCATGCGTCCTGCAGTGTCTTTTAAATCATGGCAGTGTGACTTGAATTTTCAGGGAAGGTGGGCAGAGGGGTTCAGCTTACTTGGGGTTCCATCCCGGTAATCTCTTGGACTGAGTCTGTGCCTGATCAGTAAGAACTGGGTGGGTTCACCCGAGCGCTCAGATACAGTGATCATCTCCATTAGCACAGGCTGTGTCCAAGGCCTCGCCTCTGTACACAACTTCTCCATCAGTATAAAGTATAACAATTTTTTCTTCATTGAAGGAGCAGTTGATTCAATGTGGACCTGTAGCAGTTGTGTTGCCATAAAGCTGCCTTAAAGTAGATACAGCTCCCACATCTTCCAGCCACACTCGAGTCATCTTGTTTTGTTTCGCAGCAGAGCAGAATAAGAGGGTTCACACAAGTTGTGGCTGAAGAACAGCAACCTCAGAAAGGAAGAACCGTAACTCTCTGAGCTCTGCAGCTTGGCAGGTCCCGATCCATTGCCCCAACCTGAAGGTTTGTCTTAGGAGTTCCCAAAAGCGCCTTTTGGGAGCTGAGGGCTTGCAAAGTGGCAGTGAACAGTGCCCTCCTGATCCAAGTGGGTTGGAGTACCCTCACACCACATAGTTGCGTCTGCGATGGAAGCTGCATTAACTATTTCAATGGAGCAAAAAAGTCCTGCCAGCCCCATGATTAATTGATGAAACCTCATTTCTGTGAGTTTCTGTCTCATGCTTGACTGAGAGCTTGAGCTGAATCTCGCCCTACAACTGGGTCACACTCTGCCCAGTTGGGAGAGAATAGGATGAGTTCTTCCATGGTGGGCATATGCACCCTGCTGTGATTTCCAAGCTGAGCTGGAAAACTCAGAAACCTCCTTCTTCCAAATGTTAGGTTGTTTCATGATTGGCAGAACCGGTGTAGTCCAGTTTCCTACAGATCCCCACCTGATATATGCCAGAGGGTGGACCCTCAGTGAAGAGGCTTGTAGGACCTCACTGCCTTACCTTGCTGCCATTTTTCATTGTTCCTGCAGGGGTTCCCCAGGATTAGCTCTTGGACCTGTATCCCTCTGTTTGTTTTTCTTTAAAACAGACCAGTGAGTTCAGCACTTCCTGAGGCTGTAGGAGGCAAGAGACAGGATCAGGGGAAAGAAAGATCCAGTGAGTTTAATGGTGTCAGCCTCAATTCTTTGGGAAAAAAGGATTTTAAAACTACCCCTATAACCAGGAAGAGTTAAACCAGGATGAAATCCGGTGAGGATTTGACCCTCCACCACTGGGACAGTGGTGATTCTGCACAGCTGAGACACCAACAGAAGCAGCACAGCTGAAGCAGCACAGCTGGGACACCCAGTAACATTTCCTTGCTCCTTCCCACCCTAAAACATGTTCTGCAGCATGGCTTCCAAAGTTCTGGGAGCTGAGGGTGTGCGGGATACTCCTTCCAGAGCAGACATCTGCATAAATTGCCATAATAATGCCGTAAAGCAGTAGGAAAAGCAGTTTTTCCCTCCTACATGCTCTCTACCCCTGCTCATTCCCACTGCTCCTGATAAAACGTACATTTTCTCCCAGCTTATCCTTTAGTGGCCACAATCCAATAAACTCCTCAAGGTTTTCCCCTCCGTCTCTCCCCACAGCCCCCTTCGTGCCACCAGCCTCCCAGAGACATCCCCATCCCTCAAATGAGCCTGGGCTCTTTCCTTGCTGCAGGAAACTTGCACAAGTGGGGGGAAAGGGGGATGAAGCCTTTTGGGAAGCAGGAGAGGAGCTGGCGTGCTGCGAGGGAAGGATGTGGCTGCTAAGCTTCTGCCAAGAGCAGGGTTTTAAAAAGCTGGGACGACGCTGACGCAGGAGCGGCGCAAGACACCAGCAACTGGTTCCCATCAAGTGAGGACTGGTTGTGTCTGCAAGTATGATGAAGCCATCCTAACAGCAAGGTCTGGAAGGACTGGCTAGTGTGGTTTCTGAAATTCACATGGCAGCAGAACACAAAAGCCATTCTCCAGCCTTTATTCCTGGGGTTCGGGGCAACATAAACAATAATAAAGAGCAGGCATGACTAAAATAGGAAGGCTGGTTTTGCGGGCATGACAGGAGCAAAAATAGACATATTTTATAAATAAAGATGTCCTGGAAATCAGAGACTCCCAAGTTTCATGCTCACCAGTGCAGCTGTTCTGGCTGGGGGTCTTCTCCACCAGTAGTGCTCAGGGGATTTGTGAAGGCATAAATGAGCAGTAATACAAGCACACGCATGAAATTCCCTTCGTGTAAACCAGCCCCATTAGTTGATCTACTTGTGGATGTCATTTTAACCCACAGGCTCTAGTTAAATTAGGGCTGGGGGTTTGCTCAGAATAGGTTAAATCCAAGTATTTGAAGAGAGCTGCACGTGTATTTTGATTAAGCCCAAGACTGTCTGTGTTGTAGAAGAAACCGAACTACACCAGTGTGACTTGAGAAAAGAAGGCTTTTGAGCTGACCTTCTTCCAGGAGAATGAACTCACATCTTCAGAAGTGAGCAAGTCTCACTTCAGTGATCTTATCTCAGAAAAAAAAGGCAATAATAAAACGAGAAGAGACGTGGAGGAGGGTGGTAAGGGCAGTGGAAGTGATGGGATAGATACCACATGAGGAGGAAAGACTAGAAAAAGAGGGAGACTCCAGTTTGGAAGAAAACCTTGGGGCAAATAAAGGCAGAGAAGTCTGAGGAGGTCAAGAGAGGTCTGGTATGGGCCTGGAATTCTTTCTCCCTTTTCTGCACAACACAAGAGCATGGAGAGAAATGTTCAGGAGCCAGGTCTGAAGCAGACAAAAGGAAGTACTTTTTCACACAACACATAATTACATTGTGGAACTTATTGCCGCAGGATGTCACGGAGGCCAAAAGTATAAACGAATGAGAAAAAAAACAAAAGGGATTACACAAATTCATGCAACCTCCGGCTTAGGAAGTCCCTCAACTGCTGATTACCAGGAGCTGGGAGGATATGTGGGAGGAAGGATCACTTTATACTCTCCCTCTTCCGATATCCCTTCCTCAGCATCTGCAGCTGGCCACGGCCAGGCCCTAGTTGTTGCCCAAGGTGGACGTTTGTTCTGAGCCAGTCTGACAATGTTTGTGTCCTCCTGGGAACTCCCTTACGGATGGAGCCTGAGGGACCAGAGACATCTCCTGCAGAGATACAGGACTGACCCCTAATTTTGTTACCTCCAGCCCGATGCGGTCACAGCAAAGTCCGTCGTGGCCACTCTTTGCTGATTTAGGCTGGTGTAATTGAGGCCAGATTGAGCCCTGGAACCTTCACAGAGGCTCTTCCGCTTTCCCTGCCCCTGGGATTAAGCACTGAAATCTCTGTGCTAAAACCCTCTTTGAACGGGGATGGCAGATAATGCACAAACTGATTAAAAAAAAAACCCCAGCACTGGGGAAAGTTAAATATTAAAGAGCCAAGGCCCAGTTTTAACTGCTGCTGCCATCGCTCCTTCATCTCGTGCCAACTGCCTCCAGGATACATATGCTGACACTGAATTTCTACCTCACAAAAGCGGCTGCAGCATGGGCTTTAAAACTCAGCCCATTAATATTGCGATAGGAAGCAGAAAAATGGAACAAAAGCAGTGAGAGACTCCTCCGGTTCCCGCTCTGACCATGCCCGAGCCATCTCTGCAGCATCACAGGGCGTGGTACCCCTGCCCCAGTGAGGCATTTTGCCCCTTTGACTTCTCAACATTAGTTGGTCTCAAATATTTTGCTGCCCGCTTTGCCCTGCTGTAACTACACTATAATTTTCCCTAGCAGAGCGGAGGGATTTGGGAGAAACATCTGGTCTCATTTCGTCAGGATAACAGCTCCGTCTCTATTTATACCCGCGCCGGGATCGTTGTGGCTCTCAGCTGTTCTTCTCCCGACAGCCCCTTCCAAGCTGCTGTGTCCTGCTCCGTTGGGGCAGGCATCGGGTCGAGGCCAGCCTGCTGCCACGTGAAACAGGAACCAGGCCCAAAAATGTGGGCTTGTGAGAGCTTGTCCTCTCCACGCTCGGGGCTTGCTGTCTGCCGGGCTGGTGACAATGTGCCTTGATGGATGGTCGCTCCTGTCCCTCTATCCTGCTGGAGAGAAAGCAGGGAAAACCCGTCTGACTGGACAGTTTGCTGGAACTGGATGATCTTTAAGGTCCCTTCCAACCCAAACCATCCTATGACTGGGAAAATAATTTTCTCGGTAATCCCAGAGACTTTGCTGGTCAAGGATCAGGCCTGCAAGGAGTCAGCCTCATTGGTCTGAATGCACCAACCTCAGTAGTCTGAATTTTTCTCCGAAATCACAGTGTGGATTTTGGAGGAAAGCTCAGACCATTGAGGAAAGACCAGCTGGCTCTGGCTTTTCTCTAAGGTGTTAGCAAATAAACTGTGACCCTGCAGAGACACAGGAGGGTCAGGGACTCTGCTCAGGAAGGCAGCACACGTCCTACTTAATTCACCACAGTGGGAAAAATCCTCTCTGCTGCCTCCACTCCAGTGCTCACAAGACATCACATCTCATCCAGCATGTTCAAAAAAAACCCCTCAAGTCAAATGGCCAAGTACCTGGAAAATCACCACGTCGCACATTCAGGAGCCCAAGTCTCCGTCTAAAAGGAACGCTCATACCCTGAGTGATGATGGGGTGTGGGTCGGCATCAATCACCTCAAGCAGGTCTGTCCCACTGCCCTGCTTTTCCCTCCAACGGGCTGTTCCTCTGCTCCCATCCCCATCCACTTAGATGGGGATGCCCCGACATGCAGCTATTCCAGCAGCACTCCCCCTCCTCTCCTCAGCAGCTCTGGACTGTTTATTAATTATTTTCTTACACTCAGCTGCTAAAGGAGGGACACTCAGAGACACCGGGCTTTGTAATCCGAATGAGACCAGCGTTTTCAGATGCTCCTATTGATTGTACTAAGGTTGCAAGCTCCCTGGAGCAGGGTTGAATTTCACCCTGCATTTATACCCTCTGATGCGATCCCGCCCCTCCGATACACTCCCTCAGAACACTGTTCTCAGCTGTGACCTGGGGTTGAGTAGATCAATATTTGTTTACTCAGCTTGGGTCTAATTTTCATATGTGCTGGGTAGTCCAAGTCCACCCGAAAACAACAGATAGGGCCACTTGTGCCTATTGCATGAATCAGAAATGTGGGCCCTGCCTGAAACACCGGCCTTTCGGAGCAACTCGAGGCAGGAAATATGACTCAGTCTTGGGAGAACATCATCCAAATATAAACCCTGGTGATGCTGTGGACAGTGAGGGGTGAGGGGTGGCCAACTGAACCCTTGTGAGCCCTTCACTTCCACGACTTTTCTGGCTGAGAAACATTTTTTTTTCCTCATTTGAGTCAGTCCTTTTGTGGCACATCAAGTATTTTTGCAAAATGTGTCAGAAGTGCACCAAACCGGCCAATTTCTGTGTAATTGCTGAGAAACGTTCCCTCAACCTAAGCAAAACTATTCAGAGGAGACTAAGGGAGCAGGCTGAGATAACAGCACCTTATCCTTCCAATGGGGTGTTTTTAGGGTGAAATGTGCCTTAATCCCAACTCCTTTATAAAAAGAAAATGTGAAGGCATATGCAGCACTAAATTTAATTTTTTTCCCTCCTCATGGGATTTGGGGAGGAGGGAGATGAAGAAAGGCTGGTGCTGGAATAGAAAGGTCTGATTTAGGATCTTTTCTTTGGAAACAAAGCTCGAGGAATGGCTGGATGTGGCCATGCCAGGGTCCCTGAAGTCTGATCAAAGGCTCCCACAAGTCAGCACAGGACCCTTGTTAAAGAAGGTGGAGCTGCTCAAATCCTCTTCCATGACAGCACGTCCCCTCACCTTGCAGGTCAGGAACATCCAGACATAAAAAATCGTTCAGCCTGTCAGAAGCAGTCAGCTGGCTTTAAAGCCCAAATGACTTTTTTTTTTTTAACTCCTCCTTTTAACAGTGGCTGCCTGTCTGCTGCTGCCCCGACTTTAGAACAAAATAACCAGCCTCCAGCAGCCTTCAGAACAGATCTGTAAAACTCTCCAACTGACTCTAACAAGCAAAGGCAAGATTGTGACAAACCTGCCAGCTTTCTCTTCATGGGCTGGATCATCTTCAGGGAGCCCAGGACTGGCATTTGAAAATGTAGCCTCTGAACAGGTCCCTTTTTTGTGATAAAACCAGTCCTCAGGACACTGGGGAGGTGACGACAACAGATGCTGTGATGAGTCAGTGCAGGAAAGGTCGTGGGATGGATGTAGGGTCAGTGAAAGGCTGCACTTACTGGACTGTAACTCAGCCAAAGAGGTTTGGGTTTTGTCTTTGAGCAAGAAATGAGGCCAGTAAGGAAGAAATGATTTATTTGTCCCTGTTTTTCTTGTCAGGCTCCCGGTTAGATGACTTGGCTGGAACTTTGAGCAAAGAGTAATGGCTAGATTTACCCACATCTCTAGAATCATGGGCTTCCTTCTCTGGGCTGCCTGTATTACAGATGTTACCAACTTCCCTCTGCTGTATTTTTGTTCTCCCTTGCCCAAACAGATGGGTTCCCTTCCGTCACTGTTGTGAGCAGAGGCAGATGCAAATGAACAGGCAGTTGTGCTCTGTTGTGTGGTTACCTAGAGAGGCTCTTGTTTGCAAACAAAGGCTGCACCAGGACACAAATAACCTCGTTGGGTGTAGCCTGGAGATGGCTCTTCGCTACAAATACAGCCTGGAGATGGCTCTTCACCACAAATACAGCCGTGGGGTTCTCCATGCTGCACTTCCATGTTTCACGGGATCATTCACCAAGCAGGAGTGAGCAAGAGCGCTGTGAGATGCTGACACCTCAGAGGAACGGAGGAGCAAACTCCTTCTCTCCCCTCCCAGTCCAGCAACCTATTGTTCCTTGGGATTTTGAATAAATAAAGGAGAAATTCTGCTCTGGAGCTTGTAGCAGCTCACACACACACACACAAATACAGAATCCAGCCTTCTCCCTCGTCCTGCAAGCAGACCCTGACAGCTGATACACATTCCCTTGCACCACAAACAGGAGCTGCTCGTGGTTTTACAGGGGCTGGATGCCAGCTTGGGGAATTTCCTCCTGGACCACACAAAAGTAGCTGACTGGAACTGCCAGCTGTCAAAGCCAAGTCCAGCCCTGCCTCCCACCTGGAGGGTACCTGCAAAGATGCTGGGTTGGGGATGCATCCCTGCTGCTCACCTCAGGATAACCTCCTGGGAGCAGAGCCTATCCAGCAGGGCTGATGGCCATGGTGGGTCCTGGTCCAGGGGCAGGCATCATGGTGACGTGGATGAGATACTCAGTCCCTGTGTGAAACACAGAGATGATTAAAGCTTCCTGCCAGTGCTTGTAGTTGTTCAGGCTGCGTTTAAAAGAAGGTGTAGGAATCCCAGAACTGGGCTGCACACAAGAAAACTGAGTCTCAGAGCAGGAGGGGTGGAAAATGGCTGTGTGGTGCTTGTCACAGCAGCCCTCCAGCCCTACGAGTGCAATCGAGATGTGGGATTGCGAGGAGGAGATGCAGGACAGCGGTACAGAGGCAGGCTGAAAATCACAGAAACATCCTGGGCACTGGAGAAGAAGCACCTGAACAGCCACACCTCCACTGAACTCCAGGATTTCAGCACATGACAACAGCCACAGTCAGAGCAGCGATGCAGCTTTGTGTTCCTGAGCAGTGTTCTCTCCTGAGGAGAAGGTCTGGGCTCCCTTGGTTATTGTGAGCCTCAGGTCTCACTCCTCAGGCCTTTGTTTTTCCTGCCAGGGTCTCCGCAAGGATTTTGATGCTCTCTCCCACTGGATGAGAGGGTACTAACCTACATGGGGATTTGTTGTAAAAGAGATGAGCAGCAACATCCCTCCAGGAGGTACCTGCTGCTCGTGCTGTGCCTACCTAGCGTTTGGGGCATCAGATATTCTACCCCAGTCCATTAAGAGTGTCCTAGGAAAAAACCACTGCCGTGCTTTTCCAGGAATAAAGCAGGCATTTGGAGCACAGATGATGGCAGTGCTGTCCATACAGGAGGGGAGAGAGTCCCGAAGGTGTTGAGCAGACTGGAACAACACTGGGCTGCTGCAGCACAGGGAGAAGACGAGCAGCATAGGATGGTACCCTTTTTACAGTCCCTATTCTTCCCTTAATTACAAGCTTAAGTGATGGCTAATAAAGATGATCCAAAACAAATAAATTGAGCTGCTGCTGTAATTAAGTGGCTTTTGCTGCGTGCAGTGAGCCAGATCCATCTGTGTGGCAGCTCAGCAGAAGCCAGGACGGTTCCGCAAGGGATTCATTTCAATTGCATCTGAACTGCTTCAAAGTGGAGCTGACCATCCTGCTTCCTACACTGCCAGCCAAGAAACACCGGCCTGTCCCCCAGACAGCCATTCTGGGCAGGGGCACGGTCATTCACAGACATTTAAGTTGTTTGCATCTGCCTTCATGGCAGGTACATTCAAGTGAGACCTTCCTTGCTTGCAGCAGGGAAGCTGGAAGCGGGTGGGAAGCAGCATTTGTTTCTCTGGGCAGAAAACACCACAGCAGCGACACTTGATGGCTGCACCCCTGGTTTTTAATCAGGGCTGTACAGCAGAGACAAGAAGCAATTACTGCTGGCCCTTTGCTTATTCGATGGATGAAATGAGCTGACAGGCTCCCTGCGGCAAAGTGCAGCAAAAGGCTTCTCAGGTTGTCCACCTGAGCTCACAGGAGAGGGCTGACGCCTGGCAAGGGCAGATGTGAAGGACAGCGTAGCAGAGAGAGCCCAGGCCGTGACTGCCCTGCAGATGTACAGCCTGGATTCCAGGAACCTGAGCTCCCAAACCACAGCTGATGCTCCCACAAGCCTCCACTGTCCAGATGTGCAGTGCCCAGTCCTCTCTGCAGGTACAGCCCCAAATGTTTAGGGCTTCTTGTGCGTGAGTGCACATTTTTGCCTGAGAAATACTGAGCATCCGGGAGCTGCATTGTTTATTTTCCCTCCCACCTCTGTATTTTCCATAGGAGTGTAGTCTCAGCACTTCTATGACCACAGATGATATTTTTAAATCCACTTGTCCCAGAGAAGAGTCAGTTCATGGCCCTTTTGCAGGATTCCAGTCCAAGCTGTGCATGATATCTAGTCACAACCTAGTATATCTAAAAATGGTATCAGCACTCAGCTTGAGCCTGCTCCCTTCTCCTTCATGTCACCACAAGGCATCAAGGCTAGTGGTCTTGACCCTGGTGAGCAAGGCACTGTCTCCCTAAGCTACTAAAACACCACCTATTGGAGCTAATCCTAGGAGGAAAAAGGGGATACACAGATGTCGCTGCTGTACCAGGGACCGCAAGAAATGACATGAGCTCGATCTAGGAAGAAAAGGAATTATTTATTAATTTAAAGACTCGTTTATATATCTTAGTTTGCTTGAATGGCACAAGGCCATTGGTCCTTGTCCATCCACCTCCCAGAGTGATTGATTAAATCCTACAACACTCATTTCAAAGTATTTCTCACAACAATACTGCATAACAATCTTGCACCTGCAAGATAGAGGAATTGGTTTATAAAAACTTCAAACTGTTTTTGGCCAGTGTCTGTGTGAAAGCAAGGACTCTCACACAGACACTGGCAGAAAGATGGAAAATCTCCCTGTGACCAAGCCTTCAGCATCCACACACGGAAAATCTCCCACCCGTTCAGTGGCAGCGCACCCCGCACTGTGGCACATCAGCTGGAGCTCTGATGGGGCGCAGATCCTGCCTCAGTCCCACTGCTCTTACTTTGCTCTTTAGAGCTCCTGCGGGATTTTATGAGAGGAAGTCACCTCTCTTCCTGCTCCCGAGTGCCAGACAAACGGGGGGTCACACGCAGATGGGGACACACAGGCGGTGTGCTCACCGCTGCCAGCCGGGAGCTGCCTCCAGCACACCAGCCAGCCGAGTCCACCCCGCGCCAAGGAATACCCCTGGCATGGCATGGGCTGGACAGCCACGCTGTGCCCGTGGCACAGCCACACCCAGCCCCTGACAGGCCCTGCGTCTCTGTCAGGCAGCTGCTGTGTGGAGCAGGGACTCCTGAGTGTGCTCTGGTCTCCCTCTTGGGGTCCCAGCTCTAACAAATAGCCGCACTGATTTCTCCACCCCCGAGTTTTTTGTCTCATCATCCCTCCCCCTCGTACATTCCCATCCGCCTTCCGGACAGGGAGTTATTATAAGATGTTTCAGCCCAAGAAGCACATTATTTTCTCTGAAAATAGTTCCCTCCAAAAATCACGCGCAGACGGCAGCGCAGCTTTGGAGTGCGAGATCCCCCGAGGGGAAGGGACAAAGCTGTGGTTAAACTGTGGGGTGGAGAGTCAGCAGATCAGGGTTCTCATCCCCTGGCTCTGCCAGCTCTGACTCAGCCCATGGCCCCTGAATGGTTTTCCCCATTGGGAAAATCGGTGTGATGACACACTGCCATGGCAGCACACAGCCCTTTTTTGCTGCTGGCAGCCACCACGGGCTTCTGCAAAGGCACACTCTCTCACTACCAAAAATATTAAATAAAGTAAAAAAAAAAAATCAAGCCATTGGAATCCAAAATACCTCTCTGCAAAGTTTTCGACTGGTGTGGTTCACTGAAGCTGCAAAGATCTGCTTAGATACTCTAAATATTTACCCAGCATTTTTATATGTACCCAATATTGGAAGTGCCAGTCAGTGCTCAATGCCCAGTGCCCTGGGGATGCACAGCCGTGCCCTGGGCTGCTGTGCTGGGAGCAGGACTGGGAAGAGCTGCAGCGACCCTGTTGCCTCCAGGACATCCTTTCTTTTTTCCCGTCTTCTTTTCCTCATCATTTGTGTCTCCCCTTCAGCACCCTCTGGCTCCCCCGGGTGTGCCTGCAGCTCAGCCCCACAGCAGGGCTTCCTTTGCCTTCCCCCCAAGCCCAGCACTGAAGATCTTTGCTCCCACACCACCATGCTGGAACACTCCAAAGATTCTCCTCGGCTTTAGCTGTAGGAGCTTTGTGAAACACTGCCCTGGCAAGAGGATGGTGGAGCCTTCCCTGCTGCAGGCTCTGGTGTTCATCCAGGACAAGCCTCCTGAAGAGGAGATGCTCAAGGCTGGCAAAGGTTCTGCTCACGTGGGATGCCCCATGCCCTCCTCTGCAGCCCCACAAGGTGTGGTGATCACTGCAAGGGCTTGTGGTGTTTATTGGATCACTGAGCACAATCTGATACCCTCACACTGGGGAAGGAAATCAGGGCATGTTTCTCAAGGGAGCTGGAACTTGCCCTGCCTGGCTCCAGGATTTGCTGTTCCTCTGCTCCCCCCTTTCAGCTCCAATTGTCTCCCTCTCCAGAACCTCCTTCTCTTTGGATCTCTCCTTGTCCCCTCTACAAACACTGCCAGGGTAGTGGCCACCAGCTTCACACACCAGAGAAAGCCCTGCTCTGGGAATTTGATGTGGATGCTGAAACCTGGGGTGCAGAAAGATTTTCCAGCTTTCTGCCTCTGTCTGTGAGAAAGTCTTTGCTTTCTCACAGACACTGGCTGAAAACAGTCAGAAGTTTCTGTAAACTAATCCATTTATCTTGCAGGTGCAAGATTGTTGTGCAGTATTGTTGTGATTCTGACCAGAGAAATATTTTGAAGTGGGGGTTGTAGGATCTAACCAATCATTCTAGGAGGTGGATGGTAAGGGACCAATGGCCTTGTGCCATTCAAGTGAACTAAAATATAAAAAACAGCTTGTAAATTAATAAATGATTCCTTTTCTCCTTGGACTGGAATCTGTGTCGTTTCTCGCCGTTCCTGGTACAACAGCGACAATTTGATAGTGCCTCCAGCCCCCTCTCCAAGCCCTCTGCCCTGCCCATTTCCCTGAAACCCTCCTTAACATGAGAACCTGCTTATTTTTGATAGTATTTGGGCAACACTTTACCACAGCATAAGCCCTGCTTTCCAGTCAGCCCCTTTAAATGCTGCTTCAGCAAGAAAAAGTTACCTCCCTTCACTGACACCTCTCCAGGCTCTTACCAAGGAGAAGAGCGAGTCTTTGACTCCCTTTAACAAGTGTGGACACTGAATTGACACAGGTGACTTGGCCAAGATCTTCAGGAGGAGAAGCAGCAGCAGAGCTGGAAGATGTTGTAAGTCCCATCCCAGTGAACTTACCTAAGAACAGGACATAAACAAAATTTATGTGCATGTTGCAAAAGGTGTAGAAAACTGAGGAAGAGAGGAAGGCTAAATCCAGGATGCAAAGCAGTGTGATGTTCAGATCTCCCTCCTCTCCCACATGGCACCCAGTATCCGCCAGCCCGTCCCAGCCTTTATTTATTTGTTTATTTATTTATTTGCCTATACCCCCGCCACGGCAGAGTGTTCAGGATCTACTTGCCATGTCCTTGAAAAAGCAGAGCTCTAAAAAAGTGAGTTTTTAATTTTTCCCAAATATTTGCACTGGGGAAAGTGGATGTCAAGCTTAAAATCCACAAGGCCTCGTGTACCTGCACCCAGGAGCTAAAAATCCACATGAGTCTCCTGCAATGATCAAAGACTTAAAGAAAAAACATCCCAAATGGAAGCATGGCACAAAACTGTCCCAGCACTGCTGCTCCTCAATGCTTGCTGCCCATTTCCCACCCCCTCCCGTGGGACAACATCCCCTGTATCGGGAAGAGCATGTGGAAAATCTGCCGGGCCTCAAGTACCTGCACTACGGAGCTAAAATCCACAGAAGTCTCCTGTAAAGAGCCACCCAGGCTGTGAGAACAAACGCCTTTCCATGCCTGGGCAATGCTTGCATGGTCCTTCTGATGCCTTGGGTTTTAACTTTTGTATTTTCCAAATCCTGTACTGCCGGGTAGTTTCTTGGAGCCTGTCAGCTTCTGCTCTCTCATGCTAAGATGGACGTAACAAAGCCTCTCTGAACTTGTTATTCAAGGACACTCAGAGTGTCCTAGGCCCAAAAGGTGCAAACTAGGGCCTCTAGAGAGGTGGAGAATTGTAGAAATTCCATCATTAGCTAAAGTTTTAATTGGCGAATTTATGCTGATATGCAAATGGACCAAACCTATAAAAGTGTGAAGAACCATCTCGGGGTCCTTTTTGGATGTGGCCTTTGGCTCCCCAGGGTGTACCTTTGAAGGCCTTTCAAATTGATGTCTATGTAACTTGGGTCAAAGTTACAAAGTGCTTATATAGCTTGAGTTGTAAGATATCTATGTAACCTAATATCAATATAACCTAAATCATGACTTTTTAATCAATATAACCTGAAGCAGAACTTTCTATACTTATAGCCTGAATCATAGCTTTTACCTATGTACCCTGAATCATAACTTTCTATACCTATATAACCTGATACTTATATAACCTGAATCATAACTTTTGATACCTATATAACCTGATATGAATAACTTTTTATACAATGTAATGGCCAGTATATAGTTAATTAGTCGCTTAAATGCTGAATAGACAAAAAGAGAGAAAAGACTCACCAGGTGTGGAGTTTCAGAGATAGATAAGTGTAGTACTAATGAGGAATTGGCCAAGTGCAAAGCCAATTAGCCACAAAACAAAGAATTTAAACCAGTTAAGACCAGAGAGACCAATGAGCACTGTAACTACGCGTGCCCCAAAGACAAAGTTGAAAAGTTCAAGTGTGAAGAAGACTTTAGAAGCCTTCATCAAAGACCCCCGAAGAGCCCCGAATTGGGGAGGCACAAGCGCAGTACAAAAAAATTTCTAATAACCAAGAGATCATGCTATGTAAATTAGTTCCGGTGATGATGTTGTAATGACACAGCAACTTTATGCAAAATTCACTGTATAAATACAGCACAGTACTTGACAGAGGTGGGTGAGTTAGGAGGAGAAATCCCCCTCACCACCAGCGCTGCAATAAACAAATACCTGCTCTATAGACATCAGTCTATGGGGATTTATTTCCAGCCTATCTTTAGGGCATCAAAATAAATCCCCACCTTTATTCCCTTATTCCTGTCTAGTCTGTGTTTTTAGGTGGCCTCTTCAGGCATCACTTCTCGCACCAAGCTCTTCATGCTGAGCCGTCTCCTTTGGTTTTCCAGCCCGGGAGCGGAGTCTCTTGGGCCTTGATCGTAATCCTGAAGTCCAGAGGGATGAAAACGTGGCCTTTCCTCAGCACAGCGGCGTTCCCGAAGGAAAGGAATCCCTGCCTGCCGGAGCAGAGCGGTTGCTGGGCTGTTGCTGCCATCTCCTGCCCACCTGGAACTTCGCTGCTCGCGGCTCCCCCGGCCTTGGCCCACGCCAAGGGAGAGGAAAATGCAGGAACACGAAGTTTGGGAACGGGCTCGTGGTCCCTCGTCGGGCGGGGTGGGGGAGATCCAGGTGTGTGCCCCCCTCAAGCCTCGGCACCGCGGTTGTGGATGCGGGTGAGGGATGCCGAGCTCTGAGGAGCCGCACCCAGGAGAGGAAGGGGATAAACACCCTCAGTTAATGCAGTTGCTAAGTGGACTGTAACCAGACACAGCGGGAGCCCTTCACGGTTCTTCCTGAAAACACCGGGAAATGAAATGTTTAATTCAGAGGGAACAGCAGGACTGCGTGGTTTCTCTCCTGACACCCATCTAATAGGGGTTTTTTTGGCAGGGAAGCAGAGGGAGTGGTGTGACTGGCACTAAAGCTGTGGCAGCAGAGCGTGCCGTCGATCGGAAGGTAAGGACACAGAGCCATTGTTGTCCAAAACTGCAAAGACTTTTGTCTCTTTGTTCAGGGCTTTAGTTCTGCCTCAGCTGCTGCCTCGAAACCCTCAGATTACATTTTCCCCCTTACCCTGTCATTCCTGGCGGAGTGGGATGCTTGGGGGAGGTTTTTCCAGACAGCAGGCTGTTAAAAGATGTAAAAAAGCTACTAAACCAAACTTTTTCAAATACCAAGCCCCACCACGGGTTCAGCCCAACAGATCTTCGGCCCCATCCCTCCTTGGGATGACTTGTCGCAGGTTTTTAAGCAGGTGCTGCAGCAGATCCCTGCAGGTGTTGTGTGAGGACATGGTGCAATTGCCAACCCCCTGTGGCACAATCTCGATGGCTCTTGGCCACAGGACGTGGACTCAACCAGGGTGAACAGCAGCAGCAGCTGCTCAGGGGGCAGCACATGAAGCATAACCCTACACCTGGGTATTTCAACTGTCAAAAATTTGTCACAAAAGCCGGCACCTTGTCTCTCCGGCGCGTATCTGTACAAGCTGAGGTGATCATTTCAGGTTTGCACCTTGATTTTCCCTCCCTCTAAGCAGGGGAAAACATGCAGATCCCACGGAGGTGAGGACTGCACAGCGTCCAGGTAGGATGCAGCCAGCGAGAGCTTCAGTCAGCAGCCCTGACCTGTTGAATTTCAACGGTCTGAAGGCGTCAGGGGCTGCAGGAGAGGCAACTTGTGGATGCTGAAACCTGGGTTGCAGAAAGATTTTCCAGCTTTCTGCCACTGGCTGAAAACAGTTAGAAGTCTCTGTAAACTAATCCCTTTATCTTGCAGGTTGTTTTGCAGTATTGTTATGGGTCTAACTAGAAAATATTTAAAAATAAGTGTCTTAGAATTTGGCCAATCCCTTCAAAGGGTGGATGGCCAAAAGACCAATTACCTTATGCCATTTAACACACTTTTGCAAACTAACATATAAAAGCCTTTGGAAAAATTATTAAAGTACTTCCTTTTATCCCCGAGCCTTAAACTTCGGGTGTTTCTTCTCTCGCTGTCCCCGGCACAACAGCGACAGCACCTCTTACAAACCAAACCCACACAGACATAGTGCAGACTTTAGACCTGTTGGACACCAACTTTCTACACGGAATTTGACATTCCTGGTGAACCTGTTCAGTGCCGACTCGCCACTGGCCACGTGCAGGGTGAGTTAATTCCCCTCTCCCCTCAGTGGGAAGCATCTGAGCAGGCCCTGTCCCAAAGCTGTCTCAGCCAGAGGAGCTCCGTGCCCGCCTGTCTCCCCTGCTGGGCTCCAGGGCAGCAGCTCTGGTTGTGAGCAGCGGTGTCTGCGCCCCTCAGCCCCCACCAGGGAGCCGTGGTGGGGGTGGCCAACTCCTGCAATTTTCAGGAGCAGCTGCCAGCTGAAATGCCAAGTTCTCCACTCCTCTGAAACATGGAAACATCCCCAGACAAAGGCATTGAAATGAAGCAGTGTCCTGAGGTTCATACAGGGAGACAGTGGCAGAGGAGGGGCCAGGCTGCAGGAATCATTTCTGTACCTTGATCCGTGCCACCCTCCTGCTCCTGCTCCGCAGCAGAGGCAATTACACGGGCTGGCTGAATGGGACAGGAGTGACATTTTCAATGCAGCCTGGAGTTAACGTACTCCTGCTTGTAAAGTCAGCAGCAAACACAGGTCCTTGCTAGCGGAACGTTTCATCTCACGGCATCAGAGCTTTGTGCTGGGGCAGAGGGAAAGGGATGGGGCTCCTTTCTCTAGATTTCCTCCTTGGAGGGCAGTACCCAGCACATCCCTGGTGGCAGGGGGGTTCCCATGGCCTGGTACCTTCCAGAAATCAATGACACGTTTTTTCCACTGTGCCATATGCACATTTAAATGTATACAGAGAAAGAGTTGGTCACACCCCAGCTTCCCACTTGCTTGAGAAGAACCTCACTCCTCCAGCCTGAGGTGCTCTGTGCTTCTCTGGGCAGAGCAGCTGCTGCACGGAGTGCTGGGTGTGCCCTCAGTCTCAGGTGAGCTGGGCAGCTGGGAGCTGCCCAGATGCTGCTCGCACCAAGTGTAAGCTGGCTCCCAAGGGCAGCACGAGCCACAGCATGAACTGCAGGTGGAGCAGAGGGGGGGAGAAATGCTCACAAGCAGCAGAGCAGTCGGCATGGTCATCGAGGCCACCAGTGGGGACAGAATCACTGAAAGGGTTGGGTTGGGAGGCACCTTAAAGCTCATCTCATTTCCACCCCCTGCCATGGGCAGGACACCTTCCACTATCCCAGGGTGCTCCAAGCCCAGTCTGACCTGGCCTTGGACACTCCAAGGGATGGAGCATCTGCAGTTTTCCTGGGCAACCTGTTCCAGGGTCTCACCACTCTCACAGGGAAGAATTTTTTCCCTTTATCCCATCTAAGCATCTTCGAGGAAGCTCTGGAAAGTTGCACTGAAGTAAAAGCCCTCCTCATTGTGTAGGTTATGCCTCAACATTGCATGCAAGGCCTCCAGCAGCTCCATCTTCCTTCCTCGCTCTCCTTGCAGGTTCATGTGGGAGGGCAGGATTGTGAGACTGGATCTTGCAAGAAGAAAAATCCTCCTCTTCCCCCTAATCTGCTGCTTCTGAAGAACCTTTTGTGCCATGGGAGCATTCCAAGTCCCTACCAGGAGGATGTTTTTTCCAGATTTTCCTTTATCTTCTCCATTCCCCAGTAATACCCATTGCCATGTTGGAGCACTCTCCAGACTAGAAGGGGTAAGCCTGGGGAAGACTCCTCAGAATTATTCTAGCAAATCTCCTTTTTTTTTTTTTGTAGAAACAGAGTTTTGTGAGCAGTTAGGCCCCTGGCACAGGAACTCCAGAGCCCTGGTTCTCTAAGGAACAAAAATATTAAATCAAGAAATCCCATTTTCCCCTCACCCTTTTAAATCTTCTTTCACTGGGTTGGAGCCAGGGAGTCGTTAACTCCTGGGTGGGTACAGCAAGGCCAGAATTGTGATGTGCTTAGTGGCAATGTCATAAAAACCCACTCATTCCCGTAGCAAAGGGCTCGTGTTCTTAAAGAATAATGTGTTGGGATAATGCTTTAGAAGTGGATTAGTGGATCCTGGTGCTCCTTCTTTTGCATTTCCCCCCTGGAGCATGTTCGAAGGCATTCAAATCATTTTTTTTTTACTTATTCAATGGTATTTTAATCTTTAAGTAATGGCTCAGCTCCACAGAAATATTTACATAGCCACCATCCAGCACACTCGAGGACGTAGAGCAGAGGGGTAACCAGGAGCTGCTCTGGTCCTGCACTATTTCAACCCCAACAGTGGATCCCAGGAGTGGAAAGCCCAGACTAAGGTGCAGACTTCTTCCCATGCATCACTCTGCCCCTTCCTTCCTTCCTTCCTTCCTTGCAAAGCCCCATGGCCATCACCATCCATACCTGTGACTGAATTTGCAGCTAAATGAAGCCTTCAACCACCTGCCACAGGCAGGGTGATCATCTCCAGGTGTAAGCTGGCCTCTCACCCTGCTCATCCAGCCCAGCAGCAGGCTGGGGGCCACTTTGTCCCCCTGACCACAGCCTAATTTCGTGTGTGGGCTGCAGGCACTGGTTATGGGAGCAGAGCACCACGGCTCACGTCCAGCTGCTTCTCACGGTGTGAGCTGTACAAAGAGCATCTGAGGCTCGTCAGGGTCCCACCCGTGCCCATTTGGGGGTCACTGCCATGGGGGAGCGAGGCACAGGGTGCCCAGAGCAGCTGTGGCTGCCCCTGGATCCCTGGCAGTGTCCAAGGCCAGGCTGGACATTGGGGCTTGGAGGAACCTGGGATGGGGGAATATGTCCCTGCCCGTGGCAGAGGGGTGGAACAAGGTGAGCCTTGAGGTCCCTTCCAACCCAAACCACTGTGATTCTGTGTCAGAGCAGTGCCCCAGCAGCAGAGCACCCGTCAGCAGCTGGACAGAAAGGTCTGAGCTGAAATGGGGACCAACATGAGAATGATGGCAGGCACAGGTTTGTGTGTTTTGAACAGGGAGTGAAGTCCATTCTCCACCAGCAGTGACCAGCAAGGCAGGGACACTGCTCTCCTGCCTTCCCTCCACGTAGCCTGCCACATTCCCAGGCATTTTTGCCTGGGGAGAATGAATGTGCTTGTGACCCTGCCTCAGCCCAGCTGGGTACCAGGAGGGGCCATTACAGACACTGGTACCTTTCTAAGAGCCACTGCCAGCAGAGGGGCCCTGGGACACCACTAACGAGCTGGCTGCTGCTCTCTGAAGCTTAACGAAAGAAACCTGAGCTACAGCAGAGTGTGGGGCCACAGCAGCCAAACCATTTCATCTGTCAGTGCCTCGGTCTGTCTGTGCTGAGCCCTGCTGCTCCAGCATCACCTTGGCTCTGGCTCCTGAGCCACCTCAGCACTGCAACACCCCTCCCAGCTTCCTTCTGCAGCAGCAACTCCAGTCCTGCTTGCCAGTGCCTGAGACCCTGGAGGAAGTTCTTTAACTCCCATCCATCCTTTAAAAGCTTTGCAAATTTATCACATCACGCACAGCTTCTCGTTACAGGAGAAAAGAAGTGGGTGTTTAGCTTATTTCACTGGTAATAGCAGAAAATGGCCTATTGCAGCAAAGAATTTGTCCAAATAAGCTGTGAGCCATAGCCTTGCTGCAGATAACATCCAGCTCATCTTAGAGCCCTGGAAGCACTCTACAGGTGTCTGCTATTGAAGCATCATTGTACTTCAGATAAATGCGCTGCTCAAAGATAGCTGTCAGCACAGACTGCTGAATAATGCCTTCATTTTTATACACTCAGGCTGCTCCCCAAGTTATTGGCAACACCTAAAGTTGGTAGTCTGAGAGCAGAAAAATAGTCAGAGTGATGGTGGAAGAGCAGGACCCTGCCCCTGTGGCACCCACTGAGCTCCCAGCAGTGTTTAAGGGCTCTGACAGGTTACACCCAGGTTACTGCATTTATTGGTTGTCAGTCATCACCCTTCCATCAATTTCCTCTGGTGGAATCCTGTCTTCGGTGTGCTCAGGTCACACCACTGGAGGTTCCACGTTTTAGTTACACGCTGTACATACAGAAATCCTAAAGAAGCAGATTTGAAGCCAACCTAACAGCACATATTCTTACACAGTGTTACAGTTACAAGTACTCACCACTGAGTGCTGCTTCCCTCTGCCATGTTTTCTTTTGTTCTTCCTTCACTCACATAAAATAATCTTTAAGCCTTGAGAGACTACTGTGTGTTATAGCCTTACCTCTCTGAGGACAGAGAAGCCTTTCTAAGGCTTCCGTTCCTCTTTCACACGTATTTATTTAAATTAAAATAATAACCACTTTTATTGCCTCATAACTTTCAGTTATTTTTTCAGGTTTTGGCCCCTACTTCTTAATCTGATATATAACTTCAATAACAATTTCAGTTTAGCTCTTTTTTCAGCAGCCAGGCCTACAGCACAGCAAAGTCAGGGGACTTTTGCTGCTCTACCTCTCCCCCAGCCCTTGCTGTGCCTCGGCTGCATCCCCACCCATGGGCTGGGGCTCTGTGTAAGCTCAGCCTGGGGGCTTTTCTTCTCTCTGGGTAGAAACACTGACCTCTAGGTCAGCTCAGCACCGTCAGCCTGGCCTCACACCCTGCTGCCCTGGGCCTGGCCAAGCATGTTTGATCTGGGTGCTTTCCCTGGACCTGATCCAGCCTGGGGACTGACTGACCCCCTGGACTTAAGACTTGTTTCATCCCCACGGAGCTGCCTGATGCCTGGATTCTCAGGGGGTGTCAGCACTCTCTCCTCCAGCTCCAAGAGGAGGTAAACCCTTGGCTGCTCATTTTATATTCTAATGTTAGCAATTCATCACAATTTGTTGCTCTTGCTGAGTATTTTCCGCTGTCGGGGTGGCTCCTGGGTATCACCTTCCCTGGAGCAGTGCTGTTTGTCCCAGGGTTTTCTCCCTGTGCAGCAGGGGCTGTGCTGGAGCTGGGTGTTCTCCCTCGCAGTGGCTGCTCCTCCTCAGCCCCCTCTGGATGGCAGGAGCCACCCTTGGGATCTTGTCGCTGTTGTGCCGGGGACGGTGAGAGAAGAACCACATGAAGTCCAAGGCTCAGGGATAAAAGGAAGCATTTTAATAATTTTTCCAAAGGCTTTTATATGTTAGTTTGCAAAAGTGTGTAAAATGGCATAAGGTAATCGGTCCTTTGGCCATCCACCCCTTGAAGGGATTGGCCAAATTCTAAGACACCCATTTCTAAATATTTTCTAGTTGGAACTATAACAATATCTGCAAAACAACCTGTAAGATAAAGGGAATAGTTTACAGAAACTTCTAACTGTTTTCAGCCAGTGTCTGTGAGAAAGCAAAGACTTTCTCACAGACAGTGGCAGAAAGCTGGAAAATCTTTCTGCACCCCAGGTTTCAGCATCCACAGGATCTGTTCCCCATTTGAGCCCCTGCAGCTGAGCCCTGGCACCCTGCGTGGAAGCTCCTGGGTGCTGTGGGATGGCCGTGTCTCCCACCTGGGCCTCCTTGAGCCGAGCTCAGGGGTGCAGCCAGCTCGGGGACAGTGGTGGGGGGCTGTCCTTGCTGGCTGAGCAGGTTGCTGTTGCCTCCTCCTGAGCTGCTGCTCCTCAGCCTCACACTGGGGTCCCCAAGTGTGTGTGTGCAGTGTTGGTTGGGGTGTTTCACCCCCCTGCTAGGCAGGGGTAAGTCAGGGGGGAAAATTGTGACTACCCACGGGGTGTTGCCTTTTGCAGCAACTGTGAAGGATTCCTTTAGCTCCTCAAAACGTCTGGAGTTTTAGTACTTATGATCAGCAAAAATTGGAGTGGAATATCAACGGAGCACAGCTTTCAGAAACTCATTTTCTTTTTCCTTTCAAACTGACAATAGGATTTTAAGAAAAACTTTGAATAATGGATATACTTTTGAATAATGGATGTTTCACAGCCAAAGTCCCTTGACTTTTCTTTCTGTGCCTGAATGAGAAGCCTTTTAATTGCACAACACGTGGCGAGGAGGTACAAAACGCTTTGTGTCTTGTGCTGCTGATTAACTGATGCATATACTCCATTAAACATTCAGAGAGGGCTCAGTGTATCCCAGCCCGAAGCTGTGGGCTATGCACGTTGGGTTTTTATCAGCTGAGACTCTGCCATGAGATGTTTTGTGATTTTCCTTGTCTCTGGCATGGCTGCTTATAATTTTCCTCTCTTGTGTGTGTGTGTGTGCTTTGGATCTTTTCTGCTTCTGGGGAGGCGTTCTTCCACCTAGAGAGCTTGTGCCTTGTGCTCTGGGCTCATGCAATGGGCTGCGAGGTCACCTTGTGAAGTGGAGAGGACTCCTGAGCTCAGACTGTGGAATAAACTCTGTTTTCCAAAATAGCAGTGGGGTTTTTTTTGCAAGGGTTTTGCAGTGAAATGGTGAAAGAGGTGCCAGGCTGGATGCTCTGTCGTGGTGGGATGGAGAAGAGCAATTGGAGCCCCCTGGAAGTTACTGGTGTGGGATGCAGGCAGGGGAATCAGCAGGAACAGCAGCACTCCGGGTCTTCCTCGCTCTCATCCCATCGTGGTGCTGTCTGTCCTTGGGGCTGGCTCTTCTCCAGGTTAATTCAGCTTTCATGAAAGTTTAACTCTGCTGAAGAAGGGAAGAGACAAGTCGCCGTGCCCCTGAAAAATGTGAAGGGTGCTTTGGGGTCAAGTTGTTGGGTTTTTTTGTCCTCGGTTTCCCCAGTTCTTGGTGCAGCGCCCAGCACTTGGAGGGAGCCCAGATGGGCTCAGCAGAGTGAAACCCTGCTGTGTCAGTGCTTCCCTAACTTCTGTCTGCACAAAAAAACCCCCAACAAACCCCAAAACCTAAACCAAGCAGCTATGACCCCATCAGCTCCCCAGGTTTCTTTCCAAGCCCAAATTCGGGCTGAGGACCAAGCCCCAATGAATCAATGCTGCCGGAGCCGGGCTCAGTCCTGCTCCCAGCCCTCTGTGCTCTGCCTGTGAGGGACTGGAGCTCAGTTTATGGAGTGAAATCCTCTGAGTTTGGGCTATTTTAACTCTTGGCATTACCCCACAGAAAACCTGCACAGGCAGCCCGGGGTGGCACAGAGTTGTGTGGGCTCCCTGCTATCGGGAGCTTCTCTTTCACCGAGAGGTTTTTGTGATCCTCGCCTCTGCAAGCCACGGGAGGCTGCCAGCTGGATTCCTGGCTTTGAACAGAGCTTGTTCTCTCTCAATTTTGCTGCTTCTCGCCTTGGAGTACAACTGCAATTTAGCTTTATTTCACCAAATTTGACATGACTGGCAACGGTGATTTACTGGCCTTGGAGGATGCGGCGTGTGTAACCGAGGAGGGCCTAAGTGGCTTCTCACGGCAGAGGAGCCATAAATTGAGATGAAAAAAAATGAGGGAAACGTTACTGTCCGACTTTACAAGGCAGCAGCAGGAGCAGGACACAGCCGAGCGATCTGTGGCTGCCACGGCTCTTTATTGCCCCTGATTGCTGTAATAAAGCTCCTCCGCGCCTCGCACGGGAAGGGCACCGGCGCTCGGGGTCTGACGAGACACGAGGTGGCAATGTTCGCCAAAGGACACCCTGCAGCTCCTCGGGGCTCAAGATTTCCAGCCTGGTCCGCTCTGCTGGCTCTGGCACTCGGTGGAGGCCTTGGGGAAGGGTCTGTGCCCGGCTCGCTGCCTCCACGGCCGCCAGAGAAGCAGCCGGGGGTGACCGGGGGCGGCGGCATCTCCGGGGGCAGCAGCTGGAGCAGGGCTGGGGTAGCCCTGGCCTCGCGTTCCCACCCAGAGCTCGGCACCCCTGCCCTGCTGCCTGGTGGCACGGACACCCGGAGGTGTCTTCTGGGCTCCTGGTGGTCCTTCCGGGGCTCCTTCTGCCATCTGCATCCCCCTCTTTGCCTTCTGTGCCCTCCACACCTTCCAGCAGACTCGGATCCAGAGGGACATCCTAGAGCAAGGAGATTTTAGACAAGGATTAACAACTTTCTCTTGGTTTTTTGTTTTTGTTTTTTTTTTTACTTCGTGCCACAAGAAAAGCTGCAGGATTTGTCTCGCTTACAAATTAATTCTCCGTGGTTGAGCAGGGGGTGGTGTGGGGCAGGTGGAAGATTTACCTCTGCTTGGTTTTTTTTTTTGCATTTGCCTGACAAATATTTCCGGGTCCCTTGGCTTTACATGTTAATTTTCAGCTTAAAGGTTGTAAGGCATTGCAGTGTGGCACGGGAAGGGGTGGTGTGACAGTCTCCAGGCTGCCTGGGCTCGTTTCATCCGCAAATGGCTGCATTTGCAATGTGTAATGATCTCTGTGAGGCACTTAGAAGCGAGATAAACATCAATTTTATGGCTGGGAAAACATAAGGGGTGTTGCACAGGAAAACGAGAGGACCTGAATACTGAAAGCTCTCCCTCACTGCTGTTGGGTTTCGCTCTCCTCTCTCCACGGGCCCCCCCTGTGCATCCCAAGCCCTTCCCGTGGTGGCTCCAGGCAGGGCAGGTGCTGCAGAGCCCTGATGGGATGCAGGAGCTGCACAGCCCCTCCTTTAGGGGTGGGGGATGCAGGTATCCAGGACTTGGTATTCACAGCCAAGAGTCAGGGAGGGGTGGCTGAAGTGGGAATGAAGAAAGGCCAAGATTAGGAAGTTTTTTGGGATTTGCCTGGTAGCAGGAGCTCACGCAGAAGGCCGAGGTCACGGCTGTGCTGCATCCAGACTGGGGACGTGTTTGGATTCTCACAAATAACAGCTTTTTGCAGCTCTGTTTCTCCACCAGACACAACGCAGGGTGTAAAATGCTTTCTCTAATATGCTGAATGCCTCTGGAATGCAATTAATATTCTTGCCTAAGTCTCCAAAAATTACCAGGCGTGTCTGGAAGCTGCTGAGCACGGCTGTGTGTGCGCAGGGGGGTGGTGGGGAGGGACAGCTCAGTCCACCCGAGCTGGAAACGACCTCACGTGGGGAAGGAAGGTGCAGAACCGTCGGTGGCAGCTGGAACTCACAGAGTGGCTGCAGGAGGACGTGGGGTGGTGCTGGGATGGCTGGGTCACACCCACGGGGTGCTGCTGGTGCTCGTAGGTGGGAGCAGACCCCATCCCAGCTGCTTCAGGAGCTACCCCCTGCTCCCACCCGGATGTCCGATGTCCAGGAGGCTCCAAATGCCACCCCCAGCTGGAGCTGGGGCTCTCACAGCTCCTTCCCTTTGAGCCTGGGAGGGGTGATCAAGCTAATTATTAATTAGCTGCCATTGAGCCTGATTGGGGATGAGGGCTCTCCCCATGTGGTGCAGGTGCTCAGCCTGTCCGGGAACCTGGGTGGGTTTTGTTTTCTTGCTCTGTGTGACACGAAATAGGCTGTCAAATGTCTCAGAAGCTGGCAGCACGTTCAGGGCTGGTGTTTTTGCTGTGTAGAATATTTAAGACGAGTTTTCACATTTTATGTAGCTCATTTGCTGCTTGCATTTCTGCCCTGCATGATGCTCAAGACATCTCCACCAAAAAAAAAAAAAAAGGTGTTTGTTTACATATATATTTTTCACATTTATAGGGGGCTGAAGCTCAGAGATTAACAAAGCTTCCTATCAATTCTGCTTAAAAAAAAAAAAATCATCTCAGAACCGAGTAGAAACAGCATGAATCACCTCAAAATAGTTTCAGGTACTGAAGCCACCTGAATTTCTGCTCTTAGGTTACAAAGGTTTCAGGTGAGGCTGGGTTTGGTGTGGGGGAGTGACCTGAGAGCCTGGGGCTGTGTGTGATCAGGGCCCCAAGGAGCTGCACAAACACACCCTGGGCAGGAAGAGAAATGTTTTCTAATCTTGTTACTGTAACAACAGCAGTGAAATCTTTCAAAGCAGAGAAATGCGATGTTTCAGGGCGATAGCGGAGTCCCCTCAGCTCTGTGACAAATGCTGCCCACGCTGCCATAGTCCTGTAAAGCTTGTGGCAGTCCTGGGGCACAGGGCTGGTGCTTCCAGGAAAGCCATGACTCCTTTAAAATCGTAATTTCTTGGCTAGATGTGATGACAGTAACAGGTTGTCCTTTTCTTCCAGCCCGTCTGAGCCTTTCATCTCTGTTTTTCCTTCTGTCATTTTCATTCCCCAGCTCTTTTCCTTGGCTCTTTCTTTTTCCAACACACTTTCCTGCTTTTGCCCTAAAGCTGGTGTTCCCCTGTCCATTTTAAACCACTTCTGCTCAAAGCTTTATGAGAGAAGAGTCTCTTTCCTCTTCCTCCCTAGCAGGAACAGGAGCGGAGTTCCCACACATCTCGAACACCAGCATCACAAGTTGCAGCTGTTTTTATGCAAGACAAGCTCCCAAATCTTCCTTGTAATCCAAACCTCCCACGTTAGGCTGGCAACAGCAGCCTGAGGATCACAGAGCTGGAGTGGTTTGGGTTGGAGAGGGCTTTTAAAGGCCATCTAGTCCAGCTCCCCTTGCAGTGAGCAGGGGCATCTCCAACCAGATCAGGTTGCTCAGAGCCCCGTCCAACCTCGCATTCAGCACTTCCAGGGATGGGGAATCCACAGCTCTTCTGGGCAGCCTGTGCCAGGGCCTCCCCACCCTCACTGTAAGAAACTTATTCCTTGTATCTAATTTAAATTGACTCCCTTTTTCAACATCTTTATGTGATGCTGACTGAGCCCTGCAGGCTCCCACTATAGATTTGTGTTGTTGCTCGAAAACAGGTTGGGAACATCCAGCAGTCGCCTCTTGGCTGGAACCCTAAAATTATTAGCCAGAAACCAAGCGGAGTCATGTTGTTTATATTTATGAAATATCCTATCAATTTGTGTATTTTTAAAGGGTGATTCTCATGGTTTCCAGGGATCCTGTCTCGCTTCCCCCGACACCTGATCTGTCCATAACAGACCTTTTACTTCGAAGCCTCCCCAAGTTTCGAAGGGCAGCTGTGAAATGGAGAGGAGATGCTTCATTTCCTTCTGCTGCAGCAGCTCGGCAGCACGAAGGCAGCGCTGCCCTGGTTTGTGTTTCTCCCAGTCGGGTTTCTCTATGGCTGAGTGCTAAGGATATTTTTTTTACTTGAAGTCTTGAATTCTGCAGAGACCCAGCGCTTATTTCTTAGGATCACCAGGGAAAATTTCTTACTCTCCCAGCAGGGTGGAAATTTCAAGGTCTGAAGCTATAATGTATTTAGTCTTTCAACATCATTAAAGGAGGGGGTTTCTGACAGTGCCACCGTGATGCAAAGCAAACTCTCCTGCCTGTGAATCCCGAATCAATCCGTGCTGTGCTGTTCCAGTGGAGGTAATTTGGAGGCTCTGGGAAAGGGGGAGAAGGTGACACATCACTAAACTGCTGGGTGGCAGATGATGGACCTCATATCTAGCTTTTAATGTGGTTTTCTATGGTATCATTTGCCTTCATTTGCTCATTTTCTCAGTTTTTAAGGTGCCTGGGGGAGTTCAGGGTAGGGTCTCCAGGCAGGAATCCCTGGTCACTTAGAGAACAAGGCCATTGTAGTGCTGTGATGACTGAGATGAGGCAGTGCTGGGGTGGAGCCCAGCTCCACCCTGCCCAAATTCTGCCCTGGGCAGTACATGGTGGGATGAATGTTATCTGCTCCACCTGTGGCTGGGTCTGAGTTAAACCAACCAGGTTCTATTTATTATTATTTAGGAAGTGTGAGGCTGTGCAGAGGAAGACACTTCATAGAACCCTGGAATGGTTGGAAGGGACCTTAAAGCTCATCTTGTTCCACCCCTGCCATGGGCAGGGACACCTTCCACTCTCCCAGGGTGCTCCAAGCCCTGTCCAGCCTGGCCATGAACACTTCAGGGATCCAGGGGCAGCCACAGCTGCTCTGGGCACCCTGTGCCAGGGCCTCCCCACCCTCACAGGGAAGAATTCCCTCCTAACATCTAATCTAAACCTCTGCTCTTACAGCTTAAAGCTGTTCACCTTTGTCCTATCACTATCAGCCCCTACTTACTTCACGGCGTGAAAAACCTCCCCAGGAGGAACATCTGGCTTTTCCTGAGCTCCGAGGGCTGCGTGCTCCTTGTCTGGGGTGGGAGGAGACCCAAGTGATGGGAAAGGTGACCCTCAGGACGCCACGAGCAGCGTGAGCCCCCCAGGAGCCGAGTGAGCGGCCGGCGCGGGGCGGAGGAGCCGTGGCTGCCCTTTGCCCACTGGCCCGTGTGGAAGTGGACTTTGGAAGTGGCAACAGGGAGCAGAGGAAGGGCCCCGGCGGCCTCTGAGCAGGTGTGTGCGGCTGCTGCGGGGGGAGGATGGTGGTGGGAGCCCCTGGCCAAAAACTGGGGGGGGGTGGCCATGGTGGGACTGAAATAATGGGTGCCTGGATGTTTGGGCCTGGGGGCTCTTTAGGGCAAGGGTTTGCCTAGAAGGGCACAAACTGAGCCACCTCTGTTCAGACCTCAGTGTCTTCCAGTCCTGAAATTACCCCAAAGTGCCTTAAACCTTGAGTGGGAGGAGTGAGGAGGGGTGCAGGCAGCAGCTGAACCTGCACTGGGGAGGCCTGCAGTGGCGGGGGCACTTTGGGTACTGATGCTGCAAGAGGAGAAGTGGGGGGGATTGAGGGTGACATCCCCTGGCAGCTGGGGCTTCACCCACGTGCTGCCCTGGGCTCTCCCCAGGATTTCCTCTTCTGCATGGGACTGTTGTAGCTAAATCTAAATATATGACTAAATATAGCTGAATATATAACTAAATATAACTGAATATAGAACTAAATACAACTGAATTCTGCTTGGAATTCTTGCTGGACCTGAAAGGCAGGAGGAAACCCCATCCCACAGCTCATGAGAACCTCCCTCCCTTTCTCCCTAGTTGCTCATTTCTTTGAGCAAAACTCCTTGGCCTGCTCATGGCTTTGCCAATGTCCCTTCCCTTGCTGCACATCAGACAGGGTTTCGGTGCTGTGGCACAGAGGTGAGGGGGATTTCTCACCCTCCCACAGCTCAAAGGGGCTCTGGGTGCTGGGCCTTTGCAGGAGGATCCCTCCTGGGGATAAGGGGGCTTTGTAAGGGAGATAGGGACAAATTTTGTAGCAGGGCCTGTAGCAATAGGACAAGGGGTGATGGTTTTAAGCTGAAAGAGGAGAGATTTAGATTAGGTGTTGGGAAGAAATCCTTTCCCGTGAGGGTGGTGAGGCCCTGGCACAGGGTGGCCAGAGAAACTCCTCATCTCTGGAAGTTCAACATCAGGTTGAACGGGGCTTTGAGCACCTGGGATAGTAGAAGGTGTCCCTGTCCATGGCAGGGGGCTGGAACCAGATGATTTTTGAAGTCCCTCCAACCCAAACCATTCTGAGATTCTTGTTCTGGGAAGAGCTGGATGCCTGCTGCTTCCAAAGGCAGGCCATTTCATCCGGGTGTTTGAAGGGGAGCTTCAAGCTGAGGAAGATGTAGAGATGACTTTTCCTTGCCTGTGGGCATTTTGGAAAGGATCCTGGGTTTCCAGGACACTCCCAAAAAGCAGAGAGTATCTGGCAGCGGGTTTCAAAGGGGGCTTTGAGGGGGTTGAAAAGCTGCTGATCCACCACACTGTGACTTATCATTTGCAGGCCACTAAAGCCATTTGGGGCTTAAGCTCCCCAGAAGCAGAGAGGATTTTGCTGGCAAGCTTGTGATGGAGCCCTGGGCCCCTGTCCATCGGCCGCAGCCCCGGGAGAGGCCGGCAGGCCGGGGGCCATGGGCAGAGGGCCCCCCCGGCCCCCCAGCTCCGCTGCGGCGGCAGCTCCTGGGCGCAGGGCAGGCTCCTCGCCCCGGCTCCTGGCACGGGGGCCACCTCCCCGGCCACCCCCAGGCCGAGGGCCACCACCCCCGGGGGGACACCCGCCGGCCCGCGTCCCGCGCCGAGCGCTGTGACAGCAGCTACCCCGGCCAGCCCTGCCCCAGGTGAGAGCCGCTGCTGCCGAGCCCCCTTCTCGGAAACCTGCTCAAAACAAGAATTGCCCCTTTCTCTGCTCGCGGGTCCTGCCCTTGTGACCGCGCAGGGACACGGCGGGTGATGCCCAGCTATTCAGGCAGCCCGTGACTTCTGTGTTTAAGGCTGTGTAGTGTTTGCAGCTCTGATTTCTTCTTAAAACCGTGGCTTCTGTGGCTGCTGTTTGACAAGCTCCCTCTCAGCCCCGAGGTGCATTTTTCTCACAGATTTGATTAAATGCAGCTCTTTTTTCCTAAGTGCAAGGTGGACGATAAAAAATACAAGCGGTAATATAGGAGCAAGAGGCAGCCTGCAAGCTCAGCTGCTGAAACAGTGGAGAGTGGTCGGATAAAATGTGGGCTGGAGGATGCTCTCAGTGCTGAGAAAGAGCTTTGAGCGCTCCAGCAAATCTGGATTGATTTGCCTGAGTTATTGCCCTCAGTGAATGATGGAGTCAGCACGTGGGGTTTTGTGCTGAGGTCGTACGATGCAGATGGGATATTAGGAAGTAAATTTTCTCTCTGAGGGTGGGGAGGCCCTGGCACAGGGTGCCCAGAGCAGCTGTGGCTGCCCCTGGATCCCTGGAAGTGTCCAAGGCCAGGTTTGACAGGGCTTGGAGCACCCTGGGATAGTGGGAGGTGTCCCTGCCCATGGCAGGGGGTTGAAATGAGATGACCATTGAAGGTCCCTTCCAACCCAACCCATTCTTGGATTCTGTCAAGCTGGGCACCACCTGAAGCTGCAGTGCACAGCTTTCTCATGGGTGAGGATGGGAGAGCATCCAAACCTCCTCCTGCTCCTTCCAGGTGTGACGCTGGACCAGTTTCTGGCCCTGCCACAGAGCCGGGGACCCGGCTTTATTTCCGTCACCTTTTCTGCCTCCAAAGGTCCCGAGCAGGAGGGGCCCTGGGTGTGACCCTGGCCCCTGCAGTGGTGCCCCTCCTTCCCCAGACCCACGTGCCATGTTGTTTTCCAGGCAAGGCCGTGAAGACCCCCCCTGGCAGTACCCAGAAGCTGGCTACGGGGATGGCTACCCCCACCAAGGCCACCAGTGGCAGCCCGTGGCGTGGCAGGGTGACAGAGGTACGGGCTCCTCCTGCAGCTCTGGGGATGGGGGCAGCGTGCAGGAGAAATGCTGCTTTCTCCAGGATGGGTTCTTCTCCCGGGGCTTGCAGATATGCAGGGCTTTCTCCTGCCCACTCTCCTGGGTGCTGGTGCTCTGGGCAGCCCCAGATCCCTGCTTGCATTTAGGAAACGTGAACAGGAGCCAGGTGCACCCAAGGGATGTCTGATCTTCATTTCCATGGCTAAAAGCCTGTGTCATTCCTGGTTCCAGCCTGAGTTTGGTGGTGCTGTGTGATCAGGGTGGCCAGGGCCTCTTCTTTGCTCTTTCTGGGCTGAGCAGAAGGCGAAGAAGGAAAGAGAGGACACTGGCGCTGTGCTGGCAAATGTGTACAGGGCGTTATCACATCTCCAGTGTGCTGGGATAATTTGGGAGCAAACTGGGTGGGCATGGCCAATTGCCTGACTCACAGCTTTTCTTTTGCACCTTCACTGTGGCTCTGGAGGGCTGATGCTGAGCCTTGGTTCTCTCTAGACCCGAGACAGCGAGAGGCTTACGGCAAGAGTCGCTGGGACCAGCACTACTACAGGGGCTACCACCCCAACCTGGCCACGGGCCCCCCAGGGCAGGACAGGTAAAGCTGGGAAGGCTGTGCAACCTCCTGAAACCACCTGCTGCAAAATTAGCGGGGTTGGGGGTGGTCCAAAACTCTCAGACCTTCAGCGTGTCTCCCTTTGCTCCCACCTGCAGGACACAGAGCTACAGCTCCTATGAGGAGAGCTACATCTCGACTGCCAGGAGGGAAAGGACAGGGCAGGGAACCCTTGGCAGTGATTCGGGGGAGGCTGGTGGCCAGCCCAAAGAGGTAACCTCGAGATGGGCAGGGGTGGGGGACAAGAATCTCTCGGAGATTTGGGAACAGCCCATGTGTCCCCCTCCAGGCTCCTCTCCACATAACAAGTGACAGAACAAGAGGAAACAGCCTTAAGTTGTGCCAGGGAAGGTTTAGGTTGGACACTAGGAAAAGTTTCTTCAACAGAAGGGCTGTCAAACCCTGGCATGGGCTGCCCAGGGGGGTAGAAGAGGCACCATCCCTGGGGGGATTTTAAAGACATGTAGTGTGGCAGCTGGGGACATGGTTTAGTGGTGAACATGGCAGTGCTGGGTTAATGGTTGGACTCAGTCTTAGAGGGCTTTTCCAATCTCAGTGATTCCATGAATTCATGGTTCTGCCCTTCCTTGGGGAGCTGACAGCTGCGTGTTCTGTCAGCTCTGTCCACCAAGTCGTGCTCCATCACACTTGTGTCCTGATTGCTGGGTTTTGCCAGGAGAAAATTAAAAGATCAAATCAAAGCTGCTCTGGTGATTTTGCTGCTGGGTGATGCTTTTTTGGGTTTCCAAGCCCCGTCTCCTTAGGAGCTCACATTAGGGCCAGGAAAGCTGTTGGACTACAGCTGTGGCTGATGCAAGTTATTTTTCTAAGCTGTTGGGTGAATCCAAGCTGGTGTAGGGCGTGGGCTGCTCGGGTGAGAATTGGCTGTGCTGCTCCTGCTGGGCACTCTCCTGGAGCAGCAGAGCCTGCCCCACTGCCTGGCAGCAGGACAGCAGCAGTGTCCCTGGGTTTTGAGCCAGGTTTGTGCCTTCTCCCTTCCCCGCAGCCCTCGGGCCAGCCCAGCCTGCTCCTGCAGTACCACGAGTCAGGACTCAGCTCCAGCAGCCACGAGCTCAGCCAGTACATCCGTGACGGTGCTGACCACTATGACCCTGTGCTCCCAGGGTCCTGGAACGTGGGACACACAGGTGGGGTGTGATGGGGGGCTCTGACCAGGGGGAAACAAGGGAATAGATGGCTGGTGGTAGGATATTGGCTGTCTCTCAGCTTGGTTCTCTCCTGGAGGACACAAGGCATGACTGGGGTCTGCGAGGTGGGTGAATGGTCTGGGGGCTCTGCCTGGGCAGGTGTAGGAACTGCTGGGCACATCTGCTGCTTTGGGGGACAATTCTTGCATAGAGGGGTCAGCGGAGGGCGACTTAAATTGGGGGACAGTGTTGGGACCGGGTCAAGTCCTCCATGGTGGATGTGGTGTGGGATCAGTGTGAGGGGCTCACGGTGGTCTGTGTGTCATTGCAGGGGGGCCCTCGATGTCCACCCCGACCCCAGCAGCACCCCTCAAGTTCCCCCAGCTGCACACGGCGCTGTGCTTCGGAGCCGGGGGCCACCTGGTGCTGGCGTGTCCCCAGCGCCCTGCCGAGGGACAGCCACCCCGAGTGGAGCTGCACAGCCTGGAGGTAGGACACAGTTGGCCCTCCAGGCCCTCTTGGTCCCCTCCCTGGAGCAGCTCCTCTTGCCCTGAGGGATGCAAACGTGGTTCACCACCCAAGCAGCCCCCTCAGCAGCCTCCCCATTCCTTGCTCCCGTCTTCTCTCCATCCCACGTGGACTCTTGACTCTCCATGGTGCCAGCCTGTGCCTGGGTGTTGCTTTCAGCCTTCAGCTCTGTAACTCTTGGTGCCTGGGACCTGCTCACAGTGATCCCTTCCCACGGGGACAGATGTGGTCTGTGCCTCTGCGAAGGACAACTCCACTCACCTTCCTGAGGTGCTCCAGCACAGGGGCCACAGCCATCCCCCCAGTCTCCCACAGCATGCCAGTCTCCTATTTCACCTCCAGGAGGAGGCAGGTGCCATCTCAGCAGACATTTCTTTGCTGGACCTCAGCACTGGAGTCCATGGGATAGTTCAGGGGCTGTGCTCTGGTTTCCTTAAGACAGCACAGGGTTCGCTGGCTCTGTTGAACCCTTGGCCAAGGCACTGGCTTGCAAACAGCCCAGCTGGGGCTTCTCTGATTGCTGGAGTCCAGCTGCTGAATTTACTTTGGTTTTTTAGGCAATCCTTCATGGCACAGAAGAGCTGGAGGAGCTGCAAGCCTTCCCAGGGCCCCTGGCCAGGTATGGCAGCACAGCAAGCCCAGGAGCTGCGTCCTCCTGGCTGTCTCCTTCTCGAGGAGACGTGAGCTCAAGGCAGACTCGAAGGGTCATCATGGTTTTGAGATATCTGCAAAGGCCATGTCTAAGTTCAGGTTGGGAACCCAGCCCCTTTGATGCAGTGTGCCTTGGTTTGGCTTGTAGGCCATGGTTTCTTTGAATATTCATAGCATGTGGGTTTAGTGTGGTTTGTACATCTGACCTTATTTCGTACTCATTTTGTCCCAGAAAAATGATTTTTTTTGGGTTTCTTTGGATGTCTAAAGCCCTGGGTCAACCCGTGGTTTAGCTTCTCCTAAGGTTTTTGTCTCAGCCTGAGATGGCTGAGCCACAGCAGGGTCAGAGCCATCCTTCCTCCAGCAAGAGCCTGGGGATGGATCAGGGTGTGCTGCACCAGGTTGTCTCTGTTTCATCCTGGTGTGACCAGGAGGTCTCCTGGCCACTCCCAACCACAGCAGGGAGAGGACAGGAAAAAGCATTTACCGAGCAGAAGAGCTGTGTCTACACAGAGGCTGGGTGGGAGATCTGGAGCTCCCCCTGTGCTCTGCTCTCGTGAGACCCATCTGGAGTGCTGCAAACTGCTCTGGTGCCACCAGCATAAGAAGGACATGGAACTGTTGGAGCAAGTCCAGAGGAAGATAAAGGGACTGGAGCAACTTCCCTATGGAGACAGGCTGAGGAAGCTGGGGCTGGAGAGGAGAAGGTTGTGTTGAGATGTCACAGCACCTCNCTGTTGGAGCAAGTCCAGAGGAAGATAAAGGGACTGGAGCAACTTCCCTATGGAGACAGGCTGAGGAAGCTGGGGCTGGAGAGGAGAAGGTTGTGTTGTCACAGCACCTCTCAGTATCTGAAAGGGCTACAAGGAAGCCAGAGAGGGTCTCATTGCCACGAACTGTAGTGACAGGATGAAGGGGAATGAGTGCAGAATGAAAGAGGGGAAATTTAGGTTGGATATATGGATGAAATTCTTCCCTGTGGGGGTAGTAAGGCCTCAGGTTGCCCAGAGAAGCAATGGATGCCCCATCCCTGGAAGTGTTCGAGGCCAAATTGGACAGGGCTTGCTCTAGTGGAAGGTGTCCCTGCCCATGGCAGGGGGGGTTGGAGCAGATGAGCTTTAAGCTCCCTCTCAACCCCCAGACCATTCTATGATTCCGGGTTACCACTCATGCCAAAGGGTGCATCGGGAATCTCCGCATAATGTGTTGGAATGATTGAGTCAGGATCAACATCTCCATCTGCAGTTTCTCTCTCTTGTCTCATCCACTCTTTCTTTCTGGCTGTATGGTTATTTTATTGTATGGCAGTGCTTCTGCCTGGCTTGCACGTAGCTTAAGGGTTTGTGTTTTGGCCCCAAAGGGTTTCTGTGGTCACAAGAGTGACCCTCCACTCTGCCTCCACAGCAGATTGTGCCTGCTTCTGCAGCCTTGGACATCCACGGCTGTAATGGCAGCACAGCAAATCCAAACTGTTTCTTTGCAGGTGGATGGAGGAAAATATTATCAGGAGGGCAAAGAGCGGCTTTGAAATGTACTTTGCACTGCTGAAACACAGAAATCTTCTAAGAGTCACTATAAATTTGGGTGTGTTTGAACTTAAAAGTAGTCATTGGTACTGGGGATCGTCTTTCCTCCGGCTTTTGCTTGGAATCTTTGGCATCCCCATCAGTGAACCTGGGGACTGAGCCTGAATGATGTCCCGGATTGCTTTGCCTTGGGTTTGTTTGACGCCTCTTTCTGCTGCTGTAGGGAAGATCTGCACAAGGTGGATGTGATGACGTTTTGCCAGCAGAAGATAACCACAGGCTGTGACCTCTCAACACAGAGGGGCAGAGATTCCTCTCTGCTCTGGAAACTCCTGGTCCTGCTCTGCCGGCAGAATGGGGTAGGTATCCCGTGGAGGGGGACGACCCTTTTGATCTTGGAAATGAGACAAGCAATATGTCCCTTAGGCGCCTCTTGATCCAGTTGCTGGTTTTGGGGAGGAGGGGTGTACCTTAAGACAATCCCATTCCCACACCACTGTCCATCAGTTTGATGCTGCCTGGATGTTTGGAGCAAATCCTTCTCCGTGATTGCTTTTTGTCCTTGGGAACTACCAACAGCCCAGTGAAGGGGACTGGTGCCACCTTCACCGAGGAGCCAGCACTTACATTAAAAGGGGGCCATTCCCTCAATCCACTGAAATCCACCCAACCCAGTCTGTAGCTGCTTGTTGGAAGCAGGTGGACAAGGTCGTCAGAGGGAGCGTTGTGAAGGTCTTGCTAATTGTGCTGAATCCTTTTCCTTCCAAACCCACGTGCTTCCACCAAAGCTGGTCCTGCTGGGGGGAACGTGCTGGGATGAGGATACAGGTGTGAGAAGGGTACGGCACTGCCTTTGCTCATGGGGCAGCCTCCACCTGCCTCATTCCTGCCCTTTCCCAGTCCATGGTGGGCTCGGACACAGCGGAGCTGCTGATGCAGGACTGCAGGCGCCAGGACAAGTACAAGGGGCAGGACCCTGTGATGGGCCTGGCGGACGACGAGTGGGCATCGCGCCAGCCGGGCACGCTGGACCTCATCACCGGGGAGGTCCCTCCTGTTGTGGAGACACAGGCACAGATAGTGGAGAAGTTCACCAAGCTCCTCTACTATGGCAGGAAGAAAGTAAGTGGTGAGTGGGATCCAGGACATGGGGCTGAAGGGTTTTTTCTCTTGGACCTGTGGGCCTCTTCAGGCAGGTTTTAAAGGGAAGGGTGGTCGAGAAGTGAGTTGTGGTTGTGGGATCAGCCCTCCAAGCCGTGTTTGTACAACAGGGCTCATGGCAGGGATTTCCCACCACTAGGAGCTGGCATGGGGGACCCAAGTGAAGATGAGATGCAGATGCTTTTACCAGCACTTCTTCCACATTTAGTTTCATAGAGTCCTGGAATGGTTTGGGACCTTAAAGGAAGGGACCTTAAAGGTCATCTTGTTCCAAACCCATCTGCAGCTATGTGATCTCATGGGATACCTAAGGCACAAGGAAAAGAGAGGAGGGTTGGATGCAGAGCAGCTTGGGTGCCCAGACTGGGATCCCACGGCATGGAGAGCTGACAGGCAGCACAGACCTGGAAATCCAGGAGACACCACTTTGCTTTGAAGGTCCAAGTTCTTGTAAATTTTCAAGGTAGAAAGACAAAGTGACCTGGAAGAGATTTGAACATGGAAGAGATTTTTGGAGGATGCTATTTAAAGCCAAAGCAGTTATCGGGGCTCTTCTCTGAGCTGGGGGAGCAGAGGAGGGGGGGGAAGCAGAGTTGGTGCAAACCCTATTTCTTCTCCCCCTCAACTGCAGGAGGCTCTGGTCTGGGCCATGAGAAACCAGCTGTGGGGCCATGCCCTGTTCCTCTCTAGCAAGATGGACCCTCGGACATACAGCTGGGTCCTCACTGGGTAAGTTGGAGAAGCTACAGCACGGTATGATGCTCCATGGCTGGCTTTCCAAGCCTGCTGTCCCCTTCAGTGCCCCCTGACCTGGAAAAGAGCATTGATCCCAGCTGGAGCCCTTCCAGAGGGGGCAAAAGGGACAGAGGGCATCCATCCAGATAGGCCCCAGTCCTTCAGGCTTTCCAACAGACAGGAGAAACCAAGTGGGGGGCTGGGAAGCAGGAGGAAAACCATTCCCTGGAGATGGAGGGTTAATTTATTCTGAGTCTTTGGCTTTGCCCGTGCTGCCCTAGCAGAGACAGCCATGGGGCAGGGGCAGCTGAGCCATCTCCCCTGTGATCCCAGCTGTTCATCCCACTCGTATGAGCGTTTTCTGGTGGAATTTAATGTGCTTAGTCTGGATCGGGTTGATCCTTTCAGAGAGAGTTAAGCAGAAATTTTCTGTCTTGTGGAACCCAAATCCTTCTAAGGAGGTTTTACGCAGTGCTGTCCTGGAGACCTGCCTGCTCTGAAGGTAACACAGATCCTCATCCCCAGGGGATGATGATCCTCTCTGCCTCCTATTACAAGGGCATGGAGTGATAGGGCAGGGAGGAACGGCTTGAGCTGAAGGAGGGTAGATTTGGATTAGATGTTAGAAAGAAATTCTTCCCTCTGAAGGTGGGGAGGCCCTGGCACAGGGTGCCCAGAGAAGCTGTGAATTCCCCATCCCTGGAATTGTCCAAGGCCAGGATGGATGGGGCTTGGAGCAACCTGGGATAGTGGAAACTGTTCCTGCCTGTGGAAGGTGTCCCTGCCGATGGAAGGAGGGTTGGACTAGAAGGTGGCTTCCAGCTCAATCCATTCTTGGATTCTCTGGGAAACCCCTCGAGACATCAGTTTCCTGGGGCATTTGGGATGTGCTCTGGGAGGTGAATGAAGGTTTGGGGTCCTGGTCTGCAGTCCTCTTCTGCTGTCTCCTCACAGCTTCACCAGCACCCTGGCCACCAACGACCCGCTGCAGACCCTCTTCCAGCTCATGTCGGGAAGGATCCCTCAGGCAGCACTGGTCCGTGAGCAACAGGCTGGCCCTGGCACGTGTTCCCCCGTGCTGCCACCTGCCTGTGACACCCACCTTTTGGTGACCATCTCTGCTCACCTTTGCTCTCCTCATCTCCCTCCAGTGCTGCGGGGATGCCGCCTGGGGGGACTGGAGGCCCCACCTGGCTGTGATGTTGTCCAACAAGGTTGGAGACACGGAGCTGAACCAGCGGGCCATTGTCACCATGGGAGACACCTTGGGTGAGCTGGGACCAGTGGGAGCAGCTGTAACAGGGGAACTGCAGTGTCACCGTGCATGTCCCCGCTGGTGCTGAGATGCTGTGCCTGGACCCCTGGAGCTGCAGGGCCTGTGGGGTGGCAGGGGTGAGGTGCCAATGGATCCTCAGATGAATCAGGCACATCCATTAGCTGCTCTTGTGGAGACACCTGGAGCAGCTGGGCCCAGGGAAGGTGTAGGTGACTGCAGGGGCTGAGCCTTGCTCCTGGTGGTGGGATTTGATGTCAATAATGGCACCCTGCAAGAGCTGGAGCTGGCCCTGCTCAAGCTCCCCTAGTTCTACCACTGAACTGAAACCTCCTGAAACAAAAATCAGCAATTGGGGAAAACGGACAAAAACAGGGACAGGAAACAAAAAGCAGCAATTGGGGAAAATGGACAA
Source organism: Edolisoma coerulescens (assembly GCA_013397115.1). Classification (NCBI taxonomy): domain Eukaryota; kingdom Metazoa; phylum Chordata; class Aves; order Passeriformes; family Campephagidae; genus Edolisoma; species Edolisoma coerulescens. Next base: position 210,212 of record VWZW01003593.1, on the reverse strand, counting down.
AAAACAGGGACAAGGGAGGGATCAGGGTCTGTGTGGGCAGAAAAGTGAGGCAGTTTGGTTTGGGTTTTTCGTGAGCTCAAGGGCCTCCAAAGCAAAGCTGCCCACGTGGTGATGTCTCAGGACTGCTTGTCTTTTTCCTGCCATGCAGCCAGCAAAGGAGCAGTGGAAGCAGCTCACTTCTGCTACCTGATGGCAGACATTCCTTTTGGGTACTTCGGAGCAAAGGCAGATCGCATGGCCCTGCTGGGCAGCAGCCACCGGTGAGCGAGCAAGCACTGCAGGCTGGGGTTCTTCACCTGTCCCACGTGTTCCCTTTCCCTGGGATCTCACTTCTATGTAACAGCAATCCCTGTTTGGGGTTTGTCCTGCTGCCAGTGTGCGCTCTGTGTGGGGCTGTTTGGGGAGGGAGTGCTGGTCACTGACCCTGCCCCTCTCCTCTGCAGCCAGGCGTTTTCCCAGTTCGCCAGGACAGAGGCCATCCAGAGGACGGAGATCTTCGAGTACTGCCAGCAGCTACGACAGCCCGAGTCCTTCCTGCTCCCCTTCCAGGTAGTGGATATGCTCAACTACGTCTTGTGCAGCAGCTCAGACTTGCCCCAAAACATGCACCCATCTCCCTGAAGCCTGGAATTCAAGCTGTTCCTGAGGCTTGTCCCCTTACTGGGCTTTGGGCATGATGGGGAGTCCCTTCCCTTGGCCAAGGCACTCATGCAGGGCAGGTTTTGGGGTGCACAGTGTGTCTGACCAGTGCTTGCTCAGGTCTCATTGCCCTCCTGCTCTCTGGGTAACAGGTGAGCTTTTCCTACTGCAAAGCAGCACCCAGCTGTTGCTGCCTTGGGCACTATGGATTTGGATGGATTTATCCCTGGAAGTGTTCAAGGCCAGGCTGCATGGGGCTTGGAACAGCCTGGTTTAGTGGGAGGTGTCCCTGCCCACGGCAGGGGGGTAGGAACTAGATAAGCTTAAATGTCCCTTCCAACCCAAACCATGTTGGGATTCTATGGAGCTGCCACGCTCCTCCCTGCCTGCTTCAAGGAGTGGGGGCTGGATGCCTCCGTGGGGATGGGTGGAAGTGGCCCCGAGCTGCAGGTGAGCTCTGGGTGATGAGGCACACGCTCCGGGGTGCTCCGAGTCACGCTGGGGTGATGTGCCACGGGGCACCCGCAGACTTGCCCATCTCCCTGCTCCCACCCATGGCTGCTCTGCTCCCACCCGTGGCCGCTCTGCTTGCCTCTCCCAAGGTGTACAAGCTGCTCTACGCCTCCCGCCTGGCCGACCACGGGCTGCCAGCCCAGGCCCTGCAGTACTGTGAGCACATCTGCGCCGCGCTCCTGCACCACGACCCCGCCGCGCACCCCGTCCTGGCCCGGCAGGTGGTGAGGGTGAGTCTGGACCTCCTGCACCCCAACCAGGGCCTGAGACCTGCTCAGGACCTGCCGGGGTGGGAAGCATCCTCAGGGTTTCCCGTGGGTGGGAGTGGTTGGCAGCTCCAAGCAGCCCCCCAGGGTTTGCTGCCAAGTGCAGCAAAGCCAACACCTCCGCAGGGTTTCTGATCCCCGTGGATTTTAGGGTAGGAAACAAAGGTGTTATGCTGGCTGCCAAGTCAGAGCAGAGTTATTTGGAAACAAAGGATGTTTTTAAATCTGGAGGGGGTTTCTGAACTTCTAAATGTCACAGACTTAAGAAGTGAAGTCTAAGTGCACATTTCCCCTCCAGCACATCATCTAGAGTTCTCTTTACCTCCTGAGGGGTGACTTTTGGGGTGACAGTGAGAGGGAGCATGGCCCAACTTGTAGCACCAAGTGTAGCCCCTCTACTGCCTGAGCAGGGGGCTGGGGCAGAGAGGGGTGGAGCAGTGTCCCAGGTCCCCAGGAAGGCTGAGCTCTCACAAGGACAGGGCAGTGCTGGGGCTGCTTGTGGCCTTCCTCCAGCCTTTAGGACCAGGACGGATGGGGCTTTGAGCAGCCTGGTCTAGTGGAAGGTGTCCCTGCAAAGGCAGGGGGGTTGGAAGAAGATGAGCTTTAGGGTCCCTCCCAACCCCAAACCGTTCTTTGATTCTATGAGAGGGGCTAATGCCATGGTGCTGCGAGGTGAGAGGCAGCAGGATGCCTGTCTGCAGTGGGTGCTGCTGAGTTCACCCAAAATTTGGCTGGAGCTGCTTCCCCACCCCGTCACTGAAGCCTATTTACTGTCTAACAGCCTCTCAGATCTGCCGTTCTGCTGGGGATAATGCTTCTCCTGGGAGAAAACACTTTCATCTGGAAAACTAGTGCATTCGTAGATGCTCTTGTCTTTGATGTTCTAGACTGTGTTACAAATTATGATACACATTAGTGTTTGATTAAGACTTCCCCTCTTTTGAAGCTGGGGACGATACACAACCAGGTGCTGGTTCATTAATGCTGGATCAAAGTGCACATTAGCTCTTGGATTAAACATTCCCCCCGTTTAGGAGTAATCATGCTTATAATTTCCTTTTTCCTGTGATTGATTTAGGATGAGCATGGGTGTGTTTGTAGAGAGGTGGGACAGTGGGTCTATGGGCAGTGCAGGCTCCTGGCTGGCCGCTGGGTTACTTTGCTCTCGTGGCCAGTCCCAGTCCCGAGCTGGGTTCCAGCTGTGCAGCTCCTGTCCTGCTGTAAACTCAGGTGTGTTTTGTGCTGGCTTGGGGTTTGTTTTTGAAAGGTTCAGGAACAGAAAGAAATGGCCGCTGGGGACTGGTGCAGGAAGGAATAGCTGAGTCTTGTGTGCCTGAGCTGCAGAGTCACCTCTGGGTGGCTTCTGGTGGCCTTCAAGGTGGCAGCCTCGTAGGAAAGCGTTGAAGATAAGTGAGCAGGAAGTAGCCAGGGGAAACTGGGGAAATCCCCAGGAATCCTAGAATGGTTTGGGTTGGAAGGGACCTTAGAGATCCTCTAGTTCCAACTCCCCAGCTGTGGGGGACTCCTTGCACTGGATCAGGGTGCTGGTGGGCTGATACCAGCGAGAGAAAATTCAGTAAAGATGTGGGTGGAGAGCGGTGCTTTGAGTGCCATCTCCCCTCACCCAGCTGTCTTAAGACTGGATCCTTGTCTAAACAACTCCTTCAGACAGGGAATTAGCTCTGCAGGGAGCCCTGCATCTCACCTCAGACTCCTGGGTCGCCCCAGAAGAAGGATCCACTGATGGGAGCTGGAGCCCCACGACACCGAGGTGGCTGCAGCAGGGCAGCACAGACCCCTCTTCTGCAGGAGAAATCAACTACACAGCAGCAATACTGCAGAGAGGGACCTGGGGGAGATAGTGGAGCATGGAAAAAATACTGAGCAGCAGCACAACAGGATGCTGCTACAAAAGGAAAAAACCCCACAAATGTTATGGTGTTATTCTGGGTTGTGAGAGCACAACTGGTGTGTCTGAGGCAAGGAGGTGATAATCCCCCCGTGCTGGGGTCTCAGGGGTCTTGGCTGGGGCCTGTTTGTGCTGCTGCATGTGGAGACACGGCTAAATTGGAGTGAGTGTGGGAGTGGAGAGCTGGGGTGATAAGAGATTGAGGGGAAAATGGCCTGTGAAGAAGGCCTCAGGGTTATTTCTTCTAGGCAAGATATGGTGGGGGAGAAAGGGGTATGAGGGATGTGATAACAGCCCTCCAAGCACGCAGGAGGCTGCTCCTGGGGGATGCTGACTGGCTCCCCTCACAGCTTCCACAGGAGCAGGGATAGAGAGGCTTAATTTGCAGCAGGGAAGATTTCACTTAGATATTGAGAAAAAACTTTTTAGCTCTAAGGACGTCGAGCATCAGGACAAGCCTGGGAGGCTGCGAAATCTTATCAGAGATTTGTGAATGCAGATCAGACAAACACCAGCTCCCGTCCGTCCTCATGGGGTAGGTGAGGAGCTGATGAGCTGCCCTGGGAGCTGGGCTCTGTCCAGGGCTCCTGGTGGGGCGTCCTGCAAACCTGCCAGTGCCCCAGGATGGCTGTGAGGTGGGATTAAAGGCACCTCAGGGGGGAAAAAGGAGGTGATAGTTACCAGTCTCTTTGGTGTGAGGAGCATCTTTGACACGGGTATTTTGGCATCTCTGTGGAGGTGCTGAGCCAACCCTGCTGAGCCTGTGGGGCACGGGATGGGCTGGTACCTCCGTGGTGGTGCGGGAGAGGGAACAAATCCTGCACAAGAGGTTATTTTACCCCTCTATTATGAAGTGATGCTGTTTTCCCGAGCCTGTGGGCCCAGCCAGGTGTGACGGGTCCCTGTGGGTCTGACGTGCGTGGTGATCCCTGCTGTCCCTGCAGCTGGCCGAGCGCCTGAAGCTCTCTGACCCTCTGCTCCTGGAGATGCCCGAGCAGGACCAGGCGCTGGAGCCCGACTGGCTGGACCGGCTCCGAGCCTGCTGCCGGGAGTGGGAGGTAAGGAGGAGCGAGGACGCAGTGGGACAGCTGCTCTCCGTGGTGGTTTGGCTGCAGGAGCATCCTCCTGCTCTTCCCTGCATCCGAGGGGATGGAGGCTTAAAAGCTGCTGTTCTCCTTTGGCTTGTGAGCTCCGGGATGTGGTCTCTGCTCTGGCACCTGCAGATTCCAGTGGCAGCAAGTGCCTGAGGGCTGCAGAGCTGAGCTTCACACAGGGCAAAACACTCCTTGTTTTGGCTCCAGGAGGGCAGGCAGGGGCTGGTGGGTGAGTGATGGTCTCCCTTTGCAGGGAGGGCGTCGCAGAGGTCGCTGGTGGGTGTACTCATGGGTCTTTTGACCATGGTCTGGTGCTGGGATTAATGCTCTTCGTTCAGATTTCACATCTGCTTTTGGTTTTGTGGCCTTTTCCATCTCGTTTCCCCTCCTGCCTGCCCTCAGGGGTGCTGCAGCTCCTCTCACTCGCTGGGAAAGAGCTGTGCCCGTGCTGGTGTGGGTCTCTCCTGCAGCCTGGGCTGGGCTGTGAGCCACAGATCCTCAAGCAGTGAGCTTTCCTTTGCATTGGCTTCATGGCTCCCTCAGTCTTTGTCCCGTGCCGTCCTTTTTCCTCTCCACTTTACCCCGTTTTCCCTCTGCAGGTGGAAGATGCTCTTCCTCCAGAGGTGGCCCCCGCTCAGCTGGAGCTGCCCTGTGCTGTTCTACCCACAGCAGGTAAATAAAACAAAGCAGCAGGCTGTGGCCACCACCGCGGGCTTCTCCCTGCGTGGAATTGTGCTGCCACGGGCTGGGAAGCAGCTTCCCACTCCCTGGAGCAGCTCCTTGCTCCGTGCATCCCCCCCGAGCTCGGAGGCTGCTCCTGCCTGGATGCATCCCTCAGGCACGGGCTGCGAGGCGAGGGCTGGGTGCTCCTGTCCTCGCACAAAGGCTGAGTAATTGGGCCTAATTAGCACAGCTCCGGGGTCCCCGTGGGGGCCGTGGGAGGAGAAGAGGAGCTGGGGGTGGGTGCTGGATGAGCCTCCCAGCTGAGCCTCGGGGGAGACGGCCCCGTTCCCAGGCACTCCTCCGAGGGTGCAAACTGGAGCTGAGCTAAAGAGATTTCCCACTTAGAGAGCAAAGGATTCGGGAAGGAGCTCGTCCTGCCGTGTGCCTGGCTGTGGGGTTGCTGAAGACCCAGCATTTCTCCTTCCTTGCTGCCTCTTTGACCCCTTTGCTTCGCCCTTTGGTGACCCCAAGAGTCCCCTCCAGTGCCAACCCACCCAGAGGCAGCAAGATGAGGGACACGGCCATCCCCTGGTGTCAAGGGAGGAGCTGGGGAGCTTTTCCTTCCCAGCTGGGCAGGCCTCCATTGGGATGTCCCGTTGAGGAGGAGTCAGGGGCTGGTGGCACACCGGTGTTCCTTCACATCCACCTCCACCAGCAGGACGCTCCCACACAGTCCCCTGCTCCTCGGATCTGGCTTTCTGCTGGGAATGCTGGCACTGAAGTGTGGAGAACAGAGGCTGGTGCAGACAGGATGAAACACAACTAATTCTTTCAAGCCGTTTCTTCCTATCAGCTTTCCCTGCTGCTGCCAAATTCCTTTTCAAAGAGCTCTCCCAGGCAGTAAAAAGGATCATCAATCCTGATTGCCTTCTGCTGCTATCAGGGCTGAGACTATGATCTTCCTTCCCTGGAAGGAAGTTGCAGGTGTGATGATCCCTTTGCCTCGGCTTCTCCGAGCAGCCAGCCCTGCTCCATGTGGTCTCCACAGGTTGCCTTCCCTCTGCTTGGCCCTTTTCCTCATGGTGAAGGCCATCCAGAGTCACCACCTGAGGGACCTGCATGCAGAGAAAGCTGGCTTGGTGCTGAATCCATCCATCTTGGAAAGACAAAGCCCAAACCAGGTGCCAAGCTGGGATCCACGTGGTCCTCCCTCTCCATCCTTACAGCCTGGGCTGTCCTCCCTGACTTGTTCCAGCTGAGCTTGCCAGGCAGCAGGAATTTGAGCATTCATCCTCCTCCCTGTGGATCCTGAGCACCTCCAGGCCATGTGGGAGCAGCTCACGGGTGTGAAGCCAACCCTGAGTGGGCTGCAGGTGATGCTGGCAGCAAAGCAAAGGGGTTGATAGCACTGCAGCAAGAGGTGCCATGGTCCTTCCCTGTGGGATCTGGGTCCTGCCTGCCATGTCTCACAGCAATGGGAGAGAAATTTCCCAGTGCCCAGCGTTTCTGGCAGGAGGCTGCCAAGCTGGAATAAGCAGGACACACACCTGGGACCAGTGTGTGTGTTAAATAAAACAAATCCCACTCGCTCAACTTGCCTTTCAAACAAAAAAAAAAAAGTCCCAACCCTGAATAAATCTGCCTCAAGCGAGGAACTCACCCGTGGGTGCTGCTGTGGAACAGGAATGAAGGCTGCCTGGCGAATCCTTCCTGCTCAGGGTGTGCAGCAGGAGTGGGGGAAAAGGCTGGAGGCCTCAGACTCCTGTGAGCTGCTGGTGCCTGCTGCCTGTGGGCTCTTTGCTTCTACAGCATTCCCCTTCTGAGTTCATTTACAACCTCAGGCACGTTCCCAGGATTTTAAAATTTTTTTCACCCCTATCTTTCCCATCCCACCTTCCTTAAAACCTCTGGAAGGTTCCTGTTGCCTTGCTGTGTCCTACCTCCTCCCTTGCCTGCTCCCTGGAGCCTTTCCTCATTCCCCCAGCTCCCGCTGATGTGTAATGGAAAAGGGCAGAAATCTGTGTAACAGCCCACTAGAATTATAAACATTACAAAACCTGCAAACTCCTGAGGTGTGGGGTTTTTTTGCAGATGGAGACCCTGGCAATGAGATTCCCCAAAGTGAAGACTACCAGTATGACCAGTGGTTTGAGCCTGTGCCACCCCAGGGACCCAGCTCCCAGGAGGACGTGTCCCTCTGGTCCCCAGCACCTGCTCAGGTTGTGGCATCGCCGCTGCCCAGCGCTGGGAGAGACCTGCAGTCCCCTGTGCCTGGCCAAGGGGCAAGTGCCCCTCCAGGAGGGGATTCTGCTGAGCCCCCTCCGCAGCTGGTGCTGCCGGCAGGTAAGTGCTGCAGCCTTGTTTCCCTGCAAAAATCCCAGAATCCCAGACTGGTTTGGGAAAGGACTTTAAAGATCATCTCCTTCCAACCTCCCTGCTACAGGCAGGGACACCTTCCACTAGACCAGGTGGCTCCAAGCCCTGTCCAGCCTGGCCTTGGACACTTCCAGGGATGGGGCAGCCACAGCTTCTCTGGGCACCCTGTGCCAGGGCCTCACCACCCTCACAGAGAGGAATTTCTTCCTTAGAAGTCACCTTTGAGATGCACCAGTTCAGCCTCTCCACTTAGTCCCTGGTGCTGGCAGGGACAGGGACCAGAATGGCCTTTTGCATCTCCTGGGGGACATCTTGGCCACCACGTGGGTGGCTGTGCTCTGGAGAGGGGCTGGTAGAAGCTCTGGAAATACCTCTGATGGATACATCCAGAGCTCCTCAGGTCAAACCTTGACTGTGTCCTTCCCTCTGCTCCACAGGAGAAGCTGGGGAGCTCTGGGGTGCCAGGCTGTCCCCGGGAGGGGTGCAGCCAGCGCTCCCAGCAGAGCAGGTGAGTCAGAGGGGCCAGGGAGACCATCCCAGCGAGGGTCCTGGCTGGATTTGGGATGTGCTGACCCATTCTTCCATGCACTGAACTCGCATGGAATCCCCCCCGCCCCCGTGGTGCCAGTTGTTCCCTTGTGTACCCTGCTGTGGGTGCTCGTGCTCCCCAGCTGCTGTGTAAGGCATGTGGGGGTCCCTGGGGGTGCTTGCCACGAATGGTGGTGTGGAGCAGCCCCAGGGGCGCTCTGACCACGCTCGGTGCAGCTCCTCTGGGAACAGCACGTGCAGCTTCCCTGTCTGATGCCAGGAGGAGTTACCCACGAGGATTCGGACCCTCTCGGAGACCTCCACCATCTCCCTGGGGGACAGCCGGCCCTCCTCGGACAGCACAGATGAGGACAGCGCCCAAGAGCTGGCGGAGGCCGTGAAGCCAGAGGAGGACAAGGTGAGCATGCCAGAGCCACCATGAGCCGCAGGCACTGAGCTTGCCTGTCCCTGATGCCAGCCCTGCCCCTGGAAAAACTGTGCCCACTCCCAGCAGGCACCTGGGGCACCCTGGCGTCCCCCTCTTCTTATCCCTTTCTGCTCTTTTCCTCCATTTCCCAGAGCTCTGGATTCAGGTGGTTTGGCTGGTTTTGGTCGAAACCCACCAAGGAAACTTCTCCCAAAGCTGAGTCTGAGACAGACCCAGACTCTCCCACATCAGGAGCAGAGGTAGGGGACAAAAAGCCATCCTGTCCCTGGTGACATGCAGGGTGCAGAACGGGTGACACATCCCCCCATCACCCCCTGCTTCTCCCTCTGTCCTCGTGCAGGGGCCGTGGCCATTCTGTGTGGGGACAGAGCGGGGCTGGGAGCCCTTTCAGCCTGGAAGTGAATCCTTGATTAGTAATAACTGTAAATTCACAAAGCCTCTTTGATCCATGAGGTCATCCAAGCCCTTGGCAAACTCTGCAGGGATCTCTTGCCCTCCGCTGGAGCGGAACAGAGCAGCTGTGAGCAGCACTGCTCTGGCAGGTTTTAGGAGATGCAGGGAAGGGAAAACCTCTTTAATTGGGACTGCAGCAGCCAGGGAGAAGCAGCCATGTGTGGTTATCTCAGACCTGGCCAACTGCTCAGGGTGTCACATCCCTGGTGGTGGGGCTTGGAATGAGAACCTCCTCTGGAAGTTTCTTCCTGGCTGAGAATGACCTACAGTCCCAGAGCAAAAAGTGTTGGGATATTCTCCTAAAACAAGCAGGAGATGGAGAACAGAAGGGGACCCATGGGCCTTGGCCCCTCATGCTGTGCCCAGGCTTGGTGTCCAGCCTCCTGCCTAATTTTGAACTCTCAGCCTGGTTCAGCTTCATGCCAGGGTTGCTTGCCCTGACCCTGTAGCCCCTCCTTAGCCATGTTTCCTGCAGCTCCTGGGGTACCTCTCCAGCAGGACGGGCGCAGAATGGGTACCCAAAAGCCTGGTGTGGTGTCTGGTGCAGAGGTCTTCTCCCGACACAAGGAGCTTCTGCTCTAAACGGGTGGATGTGATTTCAGGAGCGGACGTCGCCATCCCCACCCGATGCCCCTCTCACAGCTGGGACAAACCATTTGGCTCAGGCTCTCTCCAGAAATCCTGGTAAATACCCCTCACCTCTCTCCCCCATTGGCCTTTTACAAGTTTCTCCTGTTAATTTTAAGTTGGCTTTTGGTTTTGGTTGCTGGCCCTAGGAGGAATGCAGGGTGAAAGCAGCTTTGCTGTTAGTCCAGTGCCTGCAGAGGTGAGGAGCTCATGGGAGAAGGATGGAAGGCAGTCAGCAGGAAAGCAGGTGAGGAGAGGAGGGAAGTGCATCCGTGTGTGATGGGGGTGCCCAGGACACCTCTCTGCTCAGAGTGGCTCTGAAACTGGGAGGGTGTCTGTTAAGTTTCTCTTCACTCCTTCCAGTCCGGCTACCCTGGACCTCTCCCACCACTGGCATCAATCCCTCTCTTCAACCCTGCCCAGGTGTCCCAGGTGACAGCATTCCCGAGGGGTTGGTGCTGCATGGGGCTGGGGGCGGCTCCCGACTTTGGGGGAGGAGGCGTCTCCTGGGTTTTGGAGTGGTGCCAGATTTCAGGTGATCTGCTGCTATGGGCACGGGGATTTAGGGGATACCAGTCCTGGGTATAAGGGTTTTTTATACAAAAACCAATTGTGGGAGGGCAGTGATGGGAGGGTGTGAAATCGAGGGAGGATGCTTGTGGTTGCCATCCTGATGATGGCAAAACAGCCTGTTACTTACACCACCTCTCTCTCTCTCTCTCTTTTCCAGCTTGCTGCCCGACCCACCCAACCCAGGCTGCTTTCCCAGCATCGCTACCCCAAGCCACTCTGAGGTGGTGGCTGGGGACAGCAGAGAGCAATTGCTGGAAGTTTTTTTTAACCAAAATGGTGTTTGTGTTTATTTTGGGTGGGGTGGCAGAGGCTGGGCCTGCTTGGTGAAGGGTGTTGTAAAATAAGGGGGAGGTTTCTGGGTTTAAAAGTCAATAAATGGGGGGGTGTGGGGCTGGGATGGGGGTGAACAGTTTGGCCACCCAGGTGGGACCCCAGGCCTCTACACTCCTCCTTCACAAAAATCAGGTCTGCTTTGTATAACTCATTGCTGTCATCCCTTATGCACGGTTCCTGAAGACCTGTCCAATCTTTCCTTTCAGCTTTCTTTGATAACATTTATTTATATGTAGATATTTTAACCAAGTCCCCTCTCAGCTGCCTCTTCACCCACTCAACCTTTCCTCATTAGCAAGATGCTCCTTAATGATCTTTGTTGCCCTCTGCTGGGCTCCACGTTCGGGGTTTTAAAGTCAGTATTAAACAGGGGTCAGAGTGGAGCATTAAGGCGTCAACTTTGAGCTTTTGAAGTCAGGATAAACAGGGGTAGGAGTGGAGTATTAAGGTGTCAGGTTTGGGGTTTTAAAATCATGATTAAAAAGGGGCAGGAATGGAGTATTAAGGTGTAAGGTTTGAGGTTTTAAAGTCAGTAATGAATAGGGGTAGGAGTGGAGCATTAAGGTGTCAGGTTTGAGGTTTTAAAGTCAGGATTAAACAGGGGTAGGAGTGGAACATTAAAGTGTCAGGTTTGGGGTTTTAAAGTCAGGATTAAATAGGGGTCGGAGTGGAGCATTAAGGTGTCAGGTTTGAGGTTTTAAAGTCAGTAACAAGGAGGGGCAGGAGGGGAGCATTAAGGTGTCTGAGGAAGGTAAGGGGGTGGAACGATGGAAAAAAGTGTCCGGGGGAGAGTAGTCTGAATTGGGTTATGGGGCGCTGCCCCACCTCACCCATTGGACTCAGCGCGCCGGCCGTGAGTCTGTCTCAAAGCGCCGCGGGGCCACGAGCATCCGCCGGGGTCCGCGGGGAACCGCCGCGGCTTCTCCTGCCCGGGCCGGCCCGCGCGGCGCCCCCCCTTGCTGGTGGCTCACCCGCCCGTCGCGGGCGGGGCCCTGCTGGGGCCGCGGGCGGCCCTTCCCTCAGACCTTCCCCGAGGCGGGGCGCGGGTGACGCGCACCCCGTGCGTGGCCTCGGCAGTGAGCTTCCCCCGGACGCCTGCAATTGCGCCTCCGTCTCTATATACAGCTTCGGCTACGGAGCAGCTTTCTGCTTAGGGTGAGGCGCCGGCGCTACCCACAGTGCACCGCGACTATATGCTGATTTCGAGCCGCCCATTGGTCGGAAGGGAGGTTGGGGGCGTGTCCGCCGTGTGAGGGGTGAAGCGCGGGCTCATGGCGGGGCGCGGACCCGCGGCCGCAGGGGCTGGGATAGGACGTGGGGCCACGAACGCTGGCCCTTTGTAGTGGGCCGTGGGGCTGAAACCTGCCCGTGACAGGCTGTGGGGCCTCGACCTCCATCTGAAGGACAGTGGGGCTGAAACCTGCCTGTGACGGGCTGTGTGGTCGGGACCCCCTCGTGAAGGGATGTGGGGTTGTAGCCACTCGTGGTGCACTATAGGGTTCGTGCCCCATTGATCCAAGCTGGGGCCCAAGCCCTGTTGGTTGCTGGAGACCACTGGGGACGGGCTGTGGGGTCGAGTCCACGTCCAGGGAGGTGCCGTGAGGGCTGGCGGTAGTGGGTGAGCGTGTGGATGGCTTTAACCCCCCCCCAGACCCACAGCGCAGGGGCTGTTGGCTTTTAATATCAGAGTACCAAGGCCGACGCAGACTCGGGGTACCTGCCTGGGCAGATAGAGGTGCCCTCACCTGGCTCTCCCTTCCTGCAGGGCTGCTTGGCTCCCGGGACCGCGGAGCTGGAAGTGACTGGCCGAGCCCAGGATGCTGCGCTGGGGTGAGTCTGGCGGCACACAATTCCAGCGGGTTTCCTGGGGATGGGCTCCTAATTCTGGGATGTGTCTGCCTCTGTGGGCGCAGGGGGAGGGACCTCCGTGTTGCTGGATGTCCTCACAGCCCTGTGTGCACACACACACACCTTTAAGTCCCTCAGTCCCAGCTGCAGGATGCTTTGGGCAGCTCTTTGGGGGGATCACTATGTTGCTTTTTGGCCTGGCAGAGGCTTTTTGCTGCCCCACAGTCCTTTGAGTCGGTTTAAAGAGGTGTGAGTGTGCAAATCTCTCACCTCAGGCCTTAGACATCCTGCTCTTCCAAGACTGAACATGGTCTATCCTGTTACTCAGACAATCTCTTTTCCAGAGGAAAATGATAAATACAGGGGACTTCTTGCTTGTGGAAGTTGCAGATCTGACAAATAATTTTAGAAATAAATCCAGTGATTTTAGGATTGCTCCTCAGATTTTTGGTTTCTCACTCTACGCTTCATTCCCCTGAGGTCATAAGGAGTCAAATAGCAAAACTTTCCTGGAGCAGAGTGTGCTGCAGATCCCCTTAGGCTCAGTGTGCAGCCATGCACATGGGGTACAGGAGGTTCTTTGCTTGCGTGTTGCACTCTTGATACCACGTTTGGACATTTGGAGATCAAGGGTTACGGGAGAGTTTAGAGGCTGAATCAGCCTTACTTAATGCACCTGTGTTGGGGATCAACATCCATTAAAGAACTAAAAAAAAAAAAGAGTCTGTGGCTTCTTTCTTCCACCAGGGAGTTTGCCTCGTTTTTGGTGAGAGGTTCCATTAGCTACTTTCTGTATGTGGGAACGTGGAGGTAGGGCAGCTGTCTGCTTGGACTAGGAGGGCCAAAGGAGCCGATTTTTCCTGTGGGGCTTTGGTTTTTTCAGAGGTTGGGAATATCCCGGGGAACCTGGGTATGTGGAAAGTTTGCCCGTGAGTTGCTTTCTTGTGGCCTCCCAGTGAACTCGAGGTGAACTGGGACTAAGACTCCCTCTTCCTTCTCCATCCTCTCCTGAGAGCAGTGGGAATGCATTAACCTGATGCTAATTGTTAGCGTGACTGATGGGAGCAATTAGGGTCTGCAATCGAGATCCAGTCTCTGCCTGTGCAGTGCTGTAAGTGCAGCCTGGGGAAGCTCTCTGTGCTGGGATGCTTCCAGGAAACCCTGGGGTGCTCCTAAATGCTACTGCCCTTGGAGGGAGTTGTGTGTGTTCCCTGCACTGGGCTAACGCTGCCTGAAACAGCAATTTAATTCAGATTTACAGCCCCGTTTTGCTGGATGTTGCTTCCTCCAACAGCATCCCCCTGGTCAGGGTTGCTGAGAGGAGGCACTGCCGTGCCCGACACTGCAGTTTGGGCATCTTTGTCCGTGATGCTTCCAGTCTCACGTGGGTCCCGCTGGGCATGGCAAGGCCATGCTCATTTAGAGCTGTTATTTATTAAAAGAAGTGCCGGGTGATAACCCTGTCTCCGTCCCTTCAGCTCCTGGTGACATCAGTGACGCAGCTGGCCTTGCGAGGTCACTCATTTCCCTTCGTTTAATGATCTGGCGAAAACGAGCTTCCCTTGCTCGCTGGAGTGTCACGGGGACATGAATATTGATGAAACCTCGGTGGTCCTGTGGTGCTGTCACAGCGTGGAGGGCTCATTTGGAGCTGCCAGGCAGTGCAGGGAACTCTGTGATGGAGTGATAATAAAGTGTTGCTGAACTCTGCTCCGAGGTGCCGCTCGGCACTTGGAACTTGCAGGCTCCCGGCACGGCAGCAAGAGGCTGGGCTGGCGTTTTCCAAAGGGATCCATCCCTCAAACATCCCTGGGGGTGCTGCAGGTACGGGAGAGTTTGGTGGTTGCAGCTTCAGGTGGCAAACGTCCTGGTTAATGGAACCTAAGCATTTTGCAAGGTGGAACTGGGGCGAGGGCAGATGCAATGCAACATCTCTTGAAATGGTCATTTTGGGCTGTTGGTATGGAAATCACGGTAAGAAATGGGGTGTGGCTGCTCTAGGTGTACAAGGGAAGAGCATGATTTTAAATTTGCAGACTGCAGTAATCCAGGTGAGTCCCTTCCAGCTTCTGCTATCCTGTGTAGAAAAGTCAAGGTGACAACTGAGCTCCTGTAAACAATACAGTTTTTTCTTTGAGAACTGAGGTATTTTACATGATAGTTTGGAATATATCACACAGTATGCTGTGCCTTTAAAAAGAGTATATTTAACATCTGTGCTTGAATGGCAGGGAGAACCTCAGGTCTTGCTCTGAACCCTTATGTAGCTCCTGCAGTGAGAGTCCAAGGTCAAGGGGTATGGGGTAGGTGGTTGGTGGCCTTTATTTTCCTAACTGTGGAGAAGGATCTTCTTCACTCTTGGTGTCATGCAGATCTGACCTGCTTTTGCTTTTCCCTTCCTGACTCAGGTGTTCTCTGGCTAGAGGTTGCAGGAGAGCCCTTCTGCAGGGATTTCTGCTGGATCGAGGCCATCGGGTGTTGGCAGTGTCTGGTTTTAGTAGTAATGCACATTAAAAGAATCACGTTCTCCCTCAAAACCTTCCTGTACCAGTGCCTATAGGAACTGCCCCTTGCTGCTCAGGTTTTTGCACCATGTTACATTGCTGTGCAGCCCCTTGCTACACTGAGGGACTGTTCCAAGTTCCTCTGATCCAATGGAGCATGGCCTTTCTTGCAGGTCCTGCCAGATGTGGCACAACTGAGCTCATTTAGGTTTTTTTGAAAAAAAAAAAAGTGGATATTGGCTTGTGTGATCTCCAAGCTAATGGTCAGTGCCAGCTGCTGTGTCTCAGCAGTGTGGAAAACCTGCTGTAGTAGAAAGACTACAGGGCTGCCTTTGGAAAGGATGCACATGGAAACAGATACAGTTGGACTTGATAGCCTTAGAGGTCTTTTCCAACCTTAATAATTCTGGGATTCATACTTCCTCATCTTTGCTAGGGCACGTTGGAGATCCTCAGCCCCCTAAGGATTTTAGGAAAGACTGACCCATTAAATCCTTTCAGGTTTAAATCCTTGTACCCATGCACCAGTGTTTCTGGAGCATAGTCCTTATGAGTAAGAAGTAGGAGGGGCTGTGAACCCTGAGGGATCTGTGCCACTGCTCTTGGAGATTTAAGGGTCTGAGTAGTACTTTGAGGATGTGGATTATATTCATGGCAGGGGGAAGGAAGCAAAAAAAAATTTATTATGCTTTTGGCAGCGTAGGGTAGAAGCATCACCTTCCTTGACATGTTTGTCTTGAGCGGAGATGGTATCCAGTGGTAGGATGAAGAGAAGTTCCATGCTGTCTGGTGTTAATTACAAAGGGAAAACCACACGAAAATCAAACGAAATTGAATCCCACTGCATTTGATATTCCCAGAGTTGAAGGCCTCGGTACATCTCATTAGTTTAAAACCCCTGATGGAGAGAGCTCAGCTTCGAACGGGAAAATTGATATGACATTGAGACCTGGGAGAGGATTAGCTGCCTGCCTCAGAACTTGTCCAGAGGAGTCGAACATGCAAATGTTCCCAGAGAGCAGCTCCCTGCGAGAAGGATGCTGGATAATTAAGGCCCCTGGGACCACATGGTTGCAGCGAGGGAAGGATGAGGTCTGTGTGTCTGAAAAGTCCTTCCACTGCATTCTCTCTGTGGGGGGAATAATGCTTGGGCAGTACAGACAAGCCTGAAGCTTTGGATGTGCTTGACTGCTGGTGACAGAGATGCTCTGTCCTGCCTCTCAGTGGGATTTGCAGGTGCTGGGTTAGGATTGAACTATGTAGGGTATGGCATTCTTGGACTGACAAATTGGCTTATCTGGCAAAGGTGTCTGTGGAAGGTGTGTGGCTGAGACGTAAGCCTGGGTTTGGCCCACAGGTGACTCGAGCTTTCGTGGCAAAGAGTTTGGTTCCATTTTGTGACTCTGCAGCAGTGCTGAAGGCCCAAACACACCTGGTTGTTGCAGCCCACTGTCTTCAGCAGTATGAAAATTGCAACGCCGAGGCAATGTGTATAGAAAGGTGTAGCTGCTTTTCTAGTGCTTGAGCTGGTAGGAGGCGTTTGCCGGGGAGTGCAGGCCCTGGGATGTACTGTGCCTGTCAGTTTGTACCTGTGAGTCTCTGCTTTGGGCCCTGCTGGGTTTCCTGTTCTGATTAAGTGCTCTCTAACAGCCGTGTGCGGAGAGAGGATATTTCCCATTTTCTCCTGCAATGTGCACTCTTAGGCAAGGTGCTAATGATGAAGAATCCGTGACTTGGCAGCACACCGGGGTTTTCAGCTTCTGAAAACAAAATGTGTTGGTGGACTGGCTGTGATCTGGTGGATGTGGCAGGTGGAGCTTGCAGACCATACCAGCATCACTGTGCTTCTTGTGTACTCAGAGGGCTGTTTCAAGCTGGGACATTGCAGTCCTCAGGCAGGATTACTGCAGAAGGGCTAGCGGGACCCCCTTCTTCCAGCAGGGTGATGGAGGATGTGGAAGCCTGCAGGAATCTGGCCATCAGCATGATGCCTCTTCTTTGGACAGAAACTCCTGCCCAAGTAGCCAGGAGGTGACAATCTGTGCATCCCTCTGGCACAGGCTTTTTTCGAGGGAAATCTTGTCTCTCGTTGAAGCAGTGACCTGAGGCAGGGATCCTCCTCATCCATCTTCTGCCTGTGCCTCTCTCTAGCCTGCTTTAAATAAGCAGACCTTCTGAATCTCCACTGGAAGAGCAGCTCCAGGGAGGAGCCCCGGAGGAGAGCACTTGTCCCAGCACAGGGCATCGCTCACGCTGACGTTGCTGCTGGAGAGGATGTTGGCAAGAGCAAGGAGCCGTGCTTTATATAACTTGGTGTCAGCTTCCATCTGAGGGTAGCCTAGGTCAGGACTCACCAGCTTGGGAAAAGTATCGAGACATGGATAAAATCACCCAAGAAGATGATTAGAAGGTAATTGTTTGTTGTTTCCTGCAGGGTAAGAAAATAATGGGCTTCAGGTTTAAATCAAACAGCTTTACATGCTGTGTGGGGGGGGAACTAATTCAGCCCTGGAAACGTGTTGTCCTAGGATGTTGTGGTGGCCAAAAAATTTCATGAACCTTTAAAAAGGAACTTGGCAATTTCATGGCAGATAACTCTTGATGATGGGCTTAAACACAGCCCTGAAGCAATTTACAGCTTGGGAGTCTGTAAGTGCTGGGCTGCTAGGAGCTGGAGAATCATCCTGGGAAAACACCTCCACCTTCCACCTTCTCTTCAGTTCTTGCCATTAGCATCAAGCCCGGTTGCTGTGGGAGACAGGAGGCTGAGTTAGAGGGACCTACAGTCTCTTGGCTGATGGCTTTCATGAGTGGACAAAGGTGAGTGAGTGACCCTATCACACATCCTCTGAAGTGAGATCCTTCTTTTTTGAGAGGCTGGGATCAAAAGAGGCATTTTGGGTCTAACGCTGGCGCCATGCGTTCCTAGGTACAGGCAGATGCTTGAGTGACTCCTCCAGTGCCCACGCCTGCCTGTGCAGAAGTGGAAGTTGTGTTGAGGGAGTTGCTTGGTGACAGTTCTGGGAAGGTTTAGAGAACTAAACAGTTAAGTAGGCTTAATAAAAATGTATCAAAATTTGTAAACATATGTATCACATCTCTTTGATAATGAAGGAGCAGTTAATAAGTATTTGCAATCAATGTTCCTACCTGGAAGCTTTCTCTGAAAGTGTTTCTGAGGCTGCTCAAACAACCCATTTATTTCTATCATTTTAACAACCTGTTTTCTCAAGGCAATTGAAATTACTTGCTCAAAGAGCTGTCTCCCCTCCTCCCCACCTACGACACGCTCCATTTTACAAAGCCTTGGCTCAGTCTCTGCCTTCTGGCTATGTCCTGAACGGCTGGGGAAGATCCTGGAATTGGTGCTGGCTGGGATCCTGCTCTGCTGGAGGTGTTGGCAGGGCAGGTGGGCAGCTTTGGGTGACAGTGATAAGCTGGGTTATAATCACTCACGTGGTGATCCCTACCTAAAAACCAGCTTGTGGGAAGTCAGGAGCTGCCTTGATGCATGGCCTGGGTGTGTGTGTGCACTGGGAATACTTGCACTGGCTGGAGGAGTGCTGGTTTGGCAGTGTGGGGAACAGGGCACTTCTTTTGCTGTTCTTCTGCAATAAGAGGATGTGACATCCCACTCGTGTGTTCTGAGGACTTGTAGTACAATTCTTAGTCATCTGACCTCTGTGCCTGGTGCTTTAACAAGTCCAGGTGCTGAGTCCTGCATTTTGGCCACAATAACCCCCTGCAATGCTACAGGCTGGGGGCAGTGTGGCTGGACAGTGCCCAGGCAGAAAAGGACCTGGGGGTACTGGTCGACAGCTGACTGGACGTGAGCCAGAAGTGTGCCCTGGTGGCCAAAAAGGCCAATGGCACCTGGCCTGGATCAGGAATGGTGTGGCCAGCAGGACCAGGGCAGGGATTCTTCCCCTGTACTCGGCACTGGTGAGGCCACACCTCGAGTGCTGTGTCCAGTTCTGGGCCCCTCAGTTCAGGAAGGACGTGGAGATGCTTGAACGCGTCCAAAGGAGGGCAGCAAGGCTGGTGAAGGGCCTGGAACACAAGGCCCATGAGGAATGACTGAGGGAGCTGGGGTTGTTTATCCTGGAGAAAAGGAGACTCAGAGGTGACCTCATCACTCTCTACAGCTCCCTGAAAGGAGGTTGTAGTCAGGTGGGGGTTGGTCTCTTTTTCCAGGCAACAACTGACAGAACGAGAGGACACAGTCTCAAGCTGCACCAAGGGAAACTTAGGTTGGATGTTAGGAAAAAGTTTTTTACTGAAAGAGTGGTAAAGTACTGGAATTGTCTGCCTGGGCAGGTGGTGGAGTCACCATCCCTGGATGTGTTTAAAAAGAGATTAGATGTGGCACTCAGTGCCGTGGTTTAGTTGAGGTGGTGTTAGGGCATGGGTTGGACTTGGTGGTCTTGGAGGTCTCTTCCAACCTGGTGATTCTGTGATTCAGCGCCTTGGTGAGCTGTTGTATATATCCTGGTTTTCCTCTGGCACAGACAGATCCAGGTCCCTACCTGCTGCCTCCAGGATGCGTGGGCATCACAGAGGTTTGGATGACTTCTTTGGGCTGTTGGATCAGTATTTCTTCCTGTTCATAGCAGTGTGAGTGGGAGGGTGGCTGGTTCCCAGAGCAATGATGTGCCTTCTTGAAGACTGCAGGATTAGTTGGGGTTGGTGCAGGAGTAGTTTAGGTCTCCCAGCCGCGGCACATCCCAGGACAAGGCTTAAAAGGTCAGTGCTGAAAGTGGGGATGATCCCTGCCTGTTAACAGAAGCAACTTACTCTTGGCTAAGGAAAGATGACAGGTGATGAGCGAAAGCTTCAGCTTCCAGGGTTCTTCCCCATGTACTTCTCGCAAGGGTTTCACTTCTCAGGCTGTAGTGATGCTTTGCCTTTCCCTGGGAAACTGGGAGCCATGTGGCTTTGACGGTCTCTTATTCCCTGGGGTCGTTCCCTGTCCTCCTCTCTGGGGCTATGTTTGGGCTCTGCTTTGTGAGGTAACTAATAGGGCTGTCAGCCCCCTTGTCCCAAGCGCCTGAGAAGACAAATAGTCCAACACGTGTAGCCACCTTTGCAGGTCCCGAGGTCCCGGCAGGAGCCAGCAGGGTGACGGATGGGCTGACGAGCGGGGCTGACACAACTGGGTCAGCGCGAATGTCAAAGGGGTGGAAGCCGGGCCTCCTTCTCCCCTCTGCCTGGCACCCCAGCGCCTCTGGGCCAGACGGTGGCCACTTATCACCCCTTCCTTCAGTGCCTGCTGTAAGCTGGCAGCACCAGAGCCTTGTCTAGAAGAAAGACACGAGTCATGGTCTTAATGCTGTGCTGTGGAGCTGCCATCTGTCCTCTCCTTGGATGTCGCTGCCCGGGCGGCCTGGGAACATAACCCAGTGCTGATGCTCTGTCAGGCAAACATCTGGTTAGGCTGTGCTCTATGCCTCTGCCTTCCCAGCACGCCATGGTGCTGCGTTCCCTCAATGAGGTGAGCTTCGTGCACCTGCACTTATAGATGCGTATATGTACTTTTTTTTAGGGTTCCGACTTTGTGCTTTGCATCTTAATGCTGCTTTTCTTGCCCAGCCTCCTACAACCTCTCCTCTCTCATCTGGAGCCAGCTTCTGTGCTGTGGGAAGGGTTGCTTGTTTGGAGAGGACCGTGCAGATAATCTCATGAGTTTCTCCCTTTATGCACGGGTGAGGAAAATTTGCCAAAGCGGCTGCGAGTGAGTCTTGTGAGCGTTCTGGAGTAATGAGCTGAGAGCCCTGAGCCAGTCTCACTGTGCAAAATCCATTAGCCATGAGCAGAGCTGCTTCTGGACTCAGCATTCAGTACCTGTTACGGCCTGAATTAGTCCCTAATTTCTGTCTCTTACAGTTAAAATGACTCAGACATTTCTTTTTGAGACGGGGTATTGCTTCTGACTAAACACCCTACAGCCACAGCTCTACTGACTATTAAATTGTTCTCAGGAGTGCACTGATCCTTTCGTCTCCGGGTCAGTGTAGGCTGGTGCCATCACCTGCACGTTGCTGTGGGGCTGGAAGAGGCACTTTGCTTTGCTGTAGGCGAGCAAATGCTGAGACACATCTGAGGACTCGATGGCTGCAGGTTTAATAAGATCAATACTACCTCTGCAAAAGATTATATGGTATACTAGGCAGCAAATAGACCACTTCTGCTGGATTTAGAAACCATTTATAGAGTCTTTTAGGGATGGTGAGGTAGAAGGGACGTATCTGGAGTGAATTGCACAGTTGCAGTAGTTGAGACTCCCACATTAAGGGTTTTGCAGTCTATTAAATAATGGAATTAAAATAAAAATGAATGAGAAAGTTTTGTCCAAGAGTCAAAACCACATACCTGCAGCCACATCATCGGCTAAAGAACAGAGGAGAAACGTGCTGCCCAGAAGACGAGTGCTTGCTCCTGTGCTGCCTCCTTGAAGCCTTGAAAGATGTCGGGAAGAGGGGAATGTTTTCTGTCAGGCTTCTGTCAGGACAAAGAGCCAGTCAAGGTGGAAGCCTGGAGATCTTCCTGCTCCCACCCAGCAGGCTCTTGGGTCTTCCACCCCACAGCTGCCAGGTCAAAAGTTGTCTTGTGCTGAGGAACATCCCTTGTGCCACTCTATGTGCTCTGCAGCCAGGGTTAGTGCTGCTGCCTAACGTGGTGGGCTGGCTTGAGTTGAGGAGCAGCTTTTGGGAGCTCTGTTGGCCTTGTCTGAGCTGCCCTTGTGCTGCCATCACCTCCTGTGGTGTGCCCTGGAATAATTAGCTCTAATCACACATGAGCAATAGCCTGCCTGGTCACCCTCTCTGCTCCCGGGGAGCGCGGCAGGGTGCCCGGCTCCTGTCATTTCTCCAGTGCTCTGTCCAGTCTCATTTGAAATGCCTTGCAGGATGAATTACAGTGCTCTAAGGGAATCTGCAAAATAGGATCACAGGCCAATTGAATCCATCTGCAAAATGTGGGACGATGATATATCGCCCTACGGATGGGTTCTGCTCACCCCTTCTTTTTTTAATTTTATTTTTAAACTCTTGGTGAGAGTAAGAACAACAAATGCTCAAGGAACAAGGAGCTGGATCAGGCCACGCTGACTAAAGGTGAGTGATGCAGAAGGAAAGCAGGGGGAAGCAAGGAGAGATTCACCCTGTCTGCTGGCCAGCCGGTCCCTCCAAAAGCAGACTCATGTATGGGAGTGTTTCATGGTGTAAAATGTGCTGGGACAGGCTGGAATTACCAGCCATGGGCAAGCTTTAGGGACAAATAACAACCTGCCCAAGTCAATCAAAGCAGCTTCAAGTAGGAGCTGTGCAGGTGCTCTGACCCACGTGGACATCGCAGGTACCCCAGACCATCTTGGGGCACAAGGGCAGCCGAGTGCAGCCCTCAGGATCTGATTCAGCAGTTCCTGGCTGGCTGGCCTGGCCATGCTCCCCTGGGAATGTGGCCAAGGTCACCCATCTTGGCCCTGTTGTGGCTGGACTGCCAAGGAAGAAGTTAACCCCCCTTGCACTTTGGGTGGATTGAGGTTGGGCTGGTGTTACGGAGCCGCCTCCTCCTCCGGCTGGGATGCTCCAGCCATGGCCTGAGGGGGAAGGGAAATGAATTAAACCCATCTTCAGACACGTTTGTATTGATTCTGTCACTTTCTTGCTGCTTGCTGACAGGTGATGGATGGCTCATAATGCGGCCGGCACAGTACATTACGTTTCCCATCCAGGGACTCCTAAATCATTTCAAATTTTCAAATTCCCTAATCAATATTTTATCAGTAGCAGAAGAAAGCGGAACAGACCCATTTCTCAAGAGGTAGAAGAATGAGCGTGTGTGGATGCGTGCCTGCACATACATAGGCATGGGAGTTTGGGTATTTATAATCACAACTGAAGCACTGTTAGTATAACAATTATATCTGCAAGCAGAAAAATAAATACAGAAGTAGGACCAGGAGTGGTGCTTACATTTAAGTGACTTCAGGATGAAGTAAATTAGAGATTTGGATTTCTGATATGAACATGGAGGATTAATGCCATTTGCGCTCATTGCTCAGCCGGTCGCTCCATCCTTATGCAGGGTGCAGGGGGGCCGAGGCAGGTGCAAACATGCCCAGTTTTTTGGGGAAGGAAATTGGGTTTGCCACCACCTGTAATGCACTGGGACTCAGATCTGTCACTCGGCACTGAAGCAGTAATGGGGAAATATCCCTAGCAAGCCTGTCTGGAGCTGGGTTATGTGGCCCGGGTGGTTGTTTGTCTGGAATTTTAACCGAGCATGGTGTTGCTTTCTTGGGACTGGAGTGGGCAGAGAAGGATCCTGTTGCTGCCGTGGTGTGTTGGCTCCTGGGGCACTGGAAGACTGGATGGGAATGTGCCTGCAATCAAGTGTGCTCGAGCTGGTCCTGAGCAAACAGCGTGTGCCTTTCTACTCCTCTTCTGGCACCTGCTGTCACTCTAGGGTGTGATCCTGGTGGGGCTGAGTGGGGATAGAGAAGGAAGTACTGGGGCATTTCAGAGGAGGTGCAGGGGAATCTGTGCTGTTAGGATACCGTGTGGAGCGGCTGGCTCCAACCTGAGACCCGGATTCAGTGACTTTCCATGTCTTCCACACTGGGCTACCTTCACCAGTAGCTCCCAGTTCCTGCCTGGCATCTGGATTTCTGCCGGGCTTCAGGCTGAAGAGCTCAGGGAAGAACGGAGCTGGTTCCCCCTGCTGTAGGAGTGGGGTCTGTGCAAAGTGGAGGTGGCACAGGGCTTTGTCCTTTCCCCTCCAAAAGATGATCCTGCTGAGACAGCTGGAGCATGCCTGTCTGCCTCGAAGATGGCTGCTTTCCCCAAACCCTTCCTGTGCTGGTGGTCCTTCGTGTGTGCTCCTTGCATCCCCTGACCTCGCCTGCTCAACAATCTTTCTCCATTCAATTACTCATTCTCTCAGACTCTTGTTTTTTATTCCCAGGCTGGATGTTTTCCAAGTAAAAGATTTATTCTTAAGCTATTTTTTTCTTCCCTGTGAAGAGAGCTTCCAAACAGCACAGATGTGAGGCTAAACATAACCTTCCTTGTTACTGTCACCTCTCCTCAGCGCTCGCCTGGCTGATCTGGTGTTGCCTTTGCTTCTGAGTGTTGTTTCACAGCTCAGTTGTAGCTTGCTGCTGGAATGCACAAGGTAGGCTTGCAGCAGAGAGCAGGGCTGCTGCTCTTGGGAGCACAAGGTGGAGCTCAAGCGTGGCACTTCCAAACCCACTCTGACCTCCTGGCCCTTTCCCAGGCTGTGTGGGGACCCTTAGCCCTTTGGGCTGGTGTGGTGGCATAGGCTGGATAACAGGAGAGTCAGGCTCTCCTTCCAGAGGTAGTTTAAAAAACAGCTTTTTACTCGCAGGAGAAACTTTGTGCCTTTCCATCCTGACCGCTGTACAGTTTAGGGGAGAAACACATGCTCCTTCCCCAAGGCAAGAGCTGCCTCACCACCAGCAGGGAGATCTTGTACTACAACACCTCCATGCCAACATTTTTTCTCTATGTTCAAAGCTTTCTGTGGGCTTGGTTTCAGAGGCTAGATCCCTGCTGTGCCAATGTGGAGGTGAAGTTTGCAGCTATACCCTTTTCTCTCTATTATTGCATGCTCAGGGTTTGTCAGGGATGGGGGGGGCCTCTGGTTTGTGCTGTCCACACTGCTTCCTCCCTCAGAGGCACTATGTGTAACAGGAACATTGCAAAAAGATGTGTGGAAATAACTGATTTTCTTCTTCTGAAAGCCCGTGCCTGATCTGCAGGAGCAGGAATCCTTTTGAAGAGCTCCTACATACTTCATGTGTACCGGAGGCAGGTTGCAAGGCTGTTTTCCTTTTTCCTTGGTTAAAGATAAGATTTAATTGAACCAGGGAGAAGTCACTGTTTGCCTTGTCATTAACTGATCTGATGGCTGTTTGGAGTTGGGTCTGAAAGTGTTTGGAAGTGGAATTCCTTCAGCCACGCTGCTCTGGGCAGTGTGTCTGGGATTCCTGGAGCGCAGCAGGAGAGAGGAAAGGAGCTACTGAGGTGCCTCCCAGGGAGACAAGGTATTTGTCATGTAGCTGTCACCAGCCACTCTTCAAAGCAAACTTGGTCACCCAGACTGCCTGCTGCTTTGCCTCTTTCAAGTACAATAGCACGAATTGCCTTTGCCCCCCTGCTTTGGTGTTAACCTCCTCTTGTTCTGGTGCTTTTTGAGGATACATCACGTGTTTCACTGTGAGCAGGACAAGAGTCAGACCTTGGTGCTTCACAGCTGTCACCTTTGCAACACACATATGAGTCCCTGTCAACAGCTGACCTGGACAATGACTGCATTCAGCTGATAAACTCAGTCCTGCTCAAGAGGTGAAGCCCATTGTTTGGGCACAGGTGGCCTTAAATACTGTTTCCCTGGAGGAGAGATGTTCTGAAAAACCGTGTACCTGAGAGAGAAATGGGCCCTTACCACCTGAAGAAGTTTGCTGTGGAACTGTGTGTTGCAGTTCTCGTCTTTAGGGTTGCTGTGCCTGGGAAAAAGCAGAGAAGCTGGGAAACTCTCTGCAAGCAGTACTAGGATTAGCTCAAACAGGAGAGGATGGGATGAACTGGCTCCCCAAAGGCAGTGCTTAACCCCCATTTGTCCTTAGGACAAGGAACGTGTTCAACCCTAAAGCTCCAGGGCACAGCTCCACCCTACATCTTAAGAGGTCTGTTCCAACCTAAGTGATTCCGTGATTCTGTATCTTATGTGCTTTAAAATATACGTGTGTGTCCTGAAAGGATCTCAGGTTGGGAGCTGGGATTTATGTCCCTCAGGATAAGAGCCTGGAGCAAACAGATCTCAGCTTGGCTTGTCATCTCTCTCGGCTGGCAGTGCCCCTTTTGTAGTGGGACAGAGCTGGTCGTGGTGGTGCAGCTGCTGTAAGGACAAGGAGGACATGGGCTGAAGATACCTCGAGACTTCATGTAGAGCTGTCACTCGCCAGCCTGCCCAGAATGCCGTTCAGGGAAGTGAGGTTTGGGTAACTTAGCAAAACAACACAAAGGCTCTGCGTGGTTTTCAAATGAGCTGCGCTGGCATGAAGGGGAAATGCCCAGCTGGTTTTAATACCCAGCTTAAGGGAAGTCCTTTTGTTCATTTAGTCTTGATTTAAAGTGGTCTGAGGAGGTGAAATCCTCTTGCCTCATCTGGGTCTAAGCTGGGTGCTGATAAGCAAAGAGCTGTTTTTCCCTGCCAGCCGCTTCTGCCAAGCTAGAAATAGCCTGCCCGAGTAAGCTCACCATAGCAGCATTTCTCATTCAAAAGTTAATAAGCTTTGAAATTGGATTTTAATCAACTAATCTTTGATCCTAGGCACTAGAGCTCGATTAAGAGCGTCCAGTAAACCAAGTTACATCTTTCTTCCCTGCTGTCTTTTTCCCCCCCCCAATCTAGCAAAGAAAAGGCTGAGAAATGTTTCAGCATTTGAGGACCTGTGCATTTTAGGGTTTGTGTTGTGCCTGTTCTTTTGATCTGATCCATACCATGGATGAATGGAAAAAGGGATCTCTGGTGGACATTTGCTCTTCCAAGGCTGTAAATGTCTTTTAACAGCTCCTTTTGGGAAAAAGGCTGGAGCTCTTTGTTAACAAAGATTTGGATTCAATCAGATGAGGTAGGACGAGGGATGGAAGATCTGCTGTGGCCCTAACCATATCCCTCCTATTCCCAGCATCAGAACAGAGTGCCATGAATTCTGCAGCCCACAAAATCATGAAATAGCTGAGGGTGAAGGGACCTCTGGCATTTTGCCAGGCTGCAAAGGAAATTATAACTGGACTTCAGTGTCATGTAGTTACACTTCTACTCAAGGGGTGGATTCAGTTCAGACCTCTCCAACTTTTTCTACCTCCCCATAAATCTGAGCAAACATTCCTGTCTCAATTTACCCTCCAAACACTTTTCTCTTGATCAGATAGAGTTGAGGCTGGTTTTATTTTTTTAAAGCTATATTTAGATTCTGGTGCACAAGCTTGCGTTTCCTGCAGAAATACTGGCTTAGTGAGCTCCCCGAGGACCACACAGTTTTTCCCTGTGCTTGTGGAATGGTCAAATCAAATGGGAGAGGATTTGTTTGGGCAGCAGAGGAAGCACACAGAGGCACTGTGCTGCTCACATGTTGTACTCTTGTTATCTCGAGTCATCCCTGACGTCGCTGTATTCTCCAGGGTCAGGGTGGGCTCTCTAATGAGCACCTCTTTCCCTAACACCTCTGTCCTAGGTTACAATGTAAGATGTAACCACAAGTATGTATTCTATTATCATCCTCACAAGCTGTTAAAGCAGGTGGGGCAGTGCTCGTTGTCTGCTACCAAGACTCACCCCTGATAACTCCCTCTGGGAGCTATCAAGGACCCACCGCAGGACTCACAGAATTCCATCATCCCATTGTGAGATGCTCCGCCCAGGGGGAGGAACCAAGCATTCCCACCTGGATATAATCTGGGGCTTGGAACAGCACAAGTAGCCCTACCTACTGGCTTCCCAGAGGACAAGAGCTCCATAACCACCACTGGACCTTCTGAGGAGGACCAGACCTTTCTACAGGATCACCACTTCAAGAGAACCACTTCAGAGAGGGCTGCTACCACCACCCTGCCTGGCAGGGTGTCAGGTCATATCCTGACTCTGTCAGGTTAAGCTAGTATTTTCTGTGTCATTGTTTTATTATATATATACTAGTAAAACACTGTTACTCCTATTTCTCATATAATTGCCTGAAAGCCCCTTAATTTCAAAATTATAATAATTCGGGGGGAAGGAGCTTACATGTTCCATTCCAAGGGAGGCTCCTGCCTTCCTTAACAACACCTGTCTTTCAAACCAAGACAACCTCACACTCGGGGTGCTGGGAGAGTGGCACAGAGGCCCTGGAGTGGGCTTGCCACGGGTGGCTTGGGTTTGGTGGGACACTGGGGAAGCCGGTCACGCTGGCTCTGAGCGCAGTCTGTGCGTGGCTCCGCTCCCCGGCACTTCTGCTCGCTCTTCCAGAGGATGCTGTATTTCCCTTGCCCTGGGCTATGAACATCCGTCTGCACGTTTATCTTCTTTCCTCCGAGGAAAGGCAGTGGAGGGAGTGTAATGCTCCTTCTGAACACACTTTACAACTTCAAGTATCTGTTCCGTATAAAACTCCCCTAATGGCCAGCTTTTACCGTTTCCAATACTTTTCAGGGGATTTAAGCTCGGTGATGGTACTTGCTAGGAATGTGAACTGTGGTGTGTCAGCTTTTGGGGGCTGTCCAGCCTGTGCTAGGCTGACAGGTAGCTTGAAGGGAAGCTGGTCTAGTGGGCAGGACTGGCTGGCCCTTCAGAAAACAGTGTGCTTAGGGTGAGTCAGCTTCCCCCAGAGGTGATGCTTCCAGCCAGCCACAGCCCCATGATAAATTAAAAGCGACATTAATCTACTAACCCTCAGGGCAATGCAGTTAGCAGAGCTGATTGTACCAAGGGAGGGATGAAGTTAGGCTGGTTAGGATCCTCTGAGGCCTCTGGATTTTACCGATCTTGGAGGGTACTGATCCCCAAACCTTCCCAAGCTGTGAGTGGAATTCAGAAGCCCGCAGAGGGCAGATCCTTAGAAGGAGTCTGGAGCACGTCTGATGTCCACAGGGTGGCACATGGGGTCCCAGAAGCTTTTTCCAGGCCACGCTCGAAATAGAGGAGGTCTTGACTTGTGTGGCCCCAGCTGTGAAGAGATGATGGCCTTGTACAGGGAAATCTGCAGTCTTTCAAGTTTTTCCTCATGTTTTCCATTCCTACTTGATATTTCTAGCTAGGGCTAGTTTTCTTCTTTTTAAGTTCAGATAAAGAGCTGCCCCCCCCAGGAAACATCAGTCCTTTCTTGGGTTACCAAAGTGTTCTTACTCTGGTGGCGTGTGGTGGTCAATTATTTTGTGAAGCTTCTTGGAGTGAAGTTGCCCCATCCCATAACAGAGCAGCAAGTCTGGTGTGGCAAAACAGCATTTCAGGCCTCAGCTGGTCCTCCAGGCTCCATGAAATGTGTGAACGAGCTGCCAGCAGCCATCATGGGTGTGAAGACCAGATCCTGCCTCCCTGGGGATGTGTGAATGTCTTGACCTTCTTTGGGCTTCCCATTGCAATGTTTTAGGGCCTGATTTCTGACAGGGCTCTACATCTCCCAGCTCGTGTCCAGCTCTCTTGCCCAGTTGGCCCCAAATCTGAGCATGAGATCAGGTTTGGACACTTCTCCACGTGCTGTGGTAAATGTTTGTGTGGCTGAAGAGTACAGGCATAGCTCAAAATATCTAGGAGACAGTACCTCATCCTATTCCTTCCTCCTGATCATCTTCTCAAGGTGATTCCTCCTTGTTGCATCCAGCCAGCCCCTGGAAGGACTGGAATCTCTGGAGATGTCCCTTCTGGAGAACCACCCAAGCTAGAGCCAGCTGGTGAGCTACAACTTTCAAATTTGAAATTTTTTTGATGCTGTTTGAATGGAAAGGCTGCATGTCCAGTGAGTTGTGGTTTTATGTTTGGTTTTGTTTGGGTTTTTTTTTGGGGAAAAAATGAAGGCTAAATGAATTGTGTTGTGCAGGTAGAGGTAAGCAGCTGATGGTCATGGAAGTTCAAGGTCTTGGGGACCTGCATGAGTTGAGAATACAGGAGAACCAATTTTGAGTCCATGTTCAGCTTGATTCAGAGCAGTGCTGAGCTTTTTCCCTCTCTTAGGCTCACGGCCTAAGAAACCTCTTTTTTGATCTGTGCTTAATCTCACCTAACATTATGGATCCATCTCCTTGAAAACGGTTGGCAATATTGAAGTAGCACCTTTAACTGCCTTTTTCATGGCTGTGTTGTGTTGGGGCAGGTTTGGGTATGGCTGTGGGAGCTGGTAGGAGGATGCTATGGAGATGCTGTGATCGTGCAAGCCTGGGCAAGGAGGAGGAAGAGGGATGGAAATTTATTGTAAAACCATTGCTCTGAGGGGAGGGGAGGGTGTTTGCCTAGGAATGTTTTGAAGGACTGGTGCTCAGTGGGCTGACAGAAGCCAGTCTGTGACGAACCTCTGGGAAGATGTGATTATGCTTAGAAGTTTAGACTGGGGACCCACCAGTGACATTATTCTGCCCTTTAAATGAGGGCAGAGTTTGTCTGTGTCCTTCAGGAGGAGGACCAGATCCTGGTTTGGTGTACACATGGCAGTCCCCAACAATCCCCTGGAGGGCTGGGGCTGGCCTGCATGAACTAGATTTTACTTGTCTGCCCTTCTCCTTGTCCCAGCACAGAGTCACCTGCAGCTCAGCCCAGGACGTGTGGCTCATTCCTTGTGAAGGACACAATGAAACTTTGCCCAGGTGACAATCTCCAGGGACTGCTTTGCAAAGACGTGCCAGAGCTGTGGCAGCCACAGACTCACTTAAATTCCAACAGCGAGCTAGTTGGTGCCAAATCCCATTTGTATCACTGAGAAAAATGGTAAAATCATTGTTAGGTGTTCACTAAAATACTCTAAATTTTAGAGAACACGGAGCATGAGTCAGGCATTGAAACCAGCATCCAAAGGAGGGAGGGAGTGGCGAGAGGCAGCAGGAGTGCTTATGAAATATTTTGTTTCACTGGCAAGAGGACAAGAAATAATTGGGCCTTAAATCAAGGAAATGGGAGAATAGGAACAGCAAATCAAGGGAAATGGTGGAAAATTAGGTCTTAGAGTAGAGAAATGTGTACACATGATCACCTGGTGGTTCTGGCAGAGATATATGCCCATAAATCTTCTCTTTTAACCTCTTCCCTGTTGCTTTATGGGGAATAGTGTCAGGCTTGCTGGCCCCATCCATCTTTTCTAGAGACTACTGGTTTTGGTTTCAACTTGCTTGGTGCTGAGCTCCCACTGAGTGGCCTGAATCTGCTTTAGAGCTGGAGAGGGAGCTCCCAGGCTGCCTGGACTCCCTGGGGCAGCCTGCAGACTGTGACCCCCGAGAGAAGATAACTGTGCAGATCCATCCTGCATGTGGGATGGGGCTGGATGGATGGGCTGAACCACGGAGGGCTCTCTCCTAGAGCTGTAGGGTGTGTGTGTACGCCAGTCCCTTGGGGTTCACATCAGTAGGTGAGATCTGCTCCTTGTGCTCTGCAAACTGGCACAGCTCTCGATTCCTACAGGGTGAGGTGGTCCCCAAGCAGGGGAGAACATGGCCTTTACTGCACATGGTCCAAGCTTTCCCTCTCTGCCCATGGTTGCAGCTGCATCCCCAACAGGACCCACCAATATAGGATGAGGGATGTCCCCCTTGCAGTTGTTGACACCCAGAAGAGTAAGGTAACCTGAAATGTCCTGTGTGACACCCAGGCACCTCCCTGCTACTTAGGCACAGGACATCTCAGCAGGTTCTTCCAGCTGCAAATTCTGCTATTAAAAAAAAAAAAAATTATTAAAAATCCCCTTTACGCCTCCCTTAAGGTCCCAGGCTCATTTTTCTGATAAAAATAATGAAATGTAAAAATAAAGCTCTCCCTGTTTGCTTTCTGCCAGCCCTCCCTCCCTTTGCACAGTGCTCATTAACTCCCCTAACGCTCGAGTCAGACGCGGCCTCTGGTTAAAAACAGCAACCGCCCTCGTGCCTTGCCTGTTTCCCAGGAGCTGGCAGCCAGACAATAACACCGATGGGATCGTCTTCATCAGAAGATGTCAGCCCCTCTGCAAAATTTACATAACTTGAGTTTGGAGTCGGGTGGGGGGGGCAGGGAGGAGGGGGAAGCAGATTAAAAAATAAATAAAGACTGCTGGAAAAAGAAGTGGAAAGAGGAACGCTGCTGTTTGGGAGAGGCTGCTGGAGAAGCTGCCTCCCTGCAAATCCCTGCTGAGGGCTCTTTTGGGCAGGTAGGAGTTTCTGCTCCAGGATCACAGGTGATGTGAGTTATGTTGCTGCATCAGTGGTTGGACTTGATGATCCTGGAGGTCTTTTCCAACCTTAATGATTCTGTGGTTTTCCCCAGCACAGCCTTTCTGATCCACGGTGATACCTGGGGGTAAGAGCACTCAGGAAGAGTGGGGTGTTAAATTATTCTATTAGAAACAAAAGTCTCAGCTGAACATTGTTTTAAAATAGCCAGCCTGGGCCACATGGTTTGAGGAGCTCTATTAGTCAGATAAAAACATTGTCCCCTCATATTTAGGCAGAACGGGGGTGTCCAGAAATGTCTTTACACAAAAAGTGCTCCTGCAAAGCCTTTAATCTGATTTTGTTTGGCTCTTGGTACATCCTGGTGGGAGTCTGATGTTGGCCCACCTTTGGCTGCCCTAGGGAGCAGGCAAGCCCAAGCCCAGGGTGTAAGGACTGTTCGGGTGACACTGCTGGTCTCCAATTCCTGCTTGAAAGGGCTGCACACCCAGGGGCAGGCTGCCCCAGAGGGAAGGGGAGAAAGCCATCACTCACTGCTTTGGTGGGGGAGGAATTGTATCTGATTTGGGCATATGGGGTGAGGCTCCTGAGCCACCTGGAGGAAGCTCCTGTGGCTGTCAGCATAGCTCAGTCTGGTGTTACATGGCCTTGGGGTTCAGTGCTTGATGCTGTTGTGGATCCCCTTTCAAGGCCTGGATTGGGGCTTTTGTTTGGTTTTTTTAGTTATCATCACTCCAAAGTGACGCAGAGGAGTGAACATTTGTGCCAGCAGCAGCTGAGGGGATCAGCAGCTGTCTGGGGCCATTATGCAGAAGTTCAAGTCCTGGCCAGCGTGCTGAGTCCTAACGATCCCCGGCCGAAGGCACGTCCAAGAGATGTCAGGCAAAAACTTCTTCTTTATTAGTTTATGCCTTTTTGAATGTGGGAGATGCAGTTTGGAATGTGTATCTGGGCACAACAGCGTTGCTATTCCTGCCTGCTTTTCCATCACCTCGCTCTCTCTGCTTGTTTGTTTGCTATTGTGCCTGTGTTATTTTTTTCTCTCCCCCCCCTCCCCTTGCTTCATCTCTAACACAAAAAGTTATTCAGCCCCCGAGTGCGTGGGAGCCTATTGTGCACAGAGAGCTGCAGCACAAAGGATTCCAGAGACAATCTTGTTCCCTCTCGCCAGCACAAGCTGCCCAGCCAGATTCAGGAACACATCTGCAAGTCTTAAAAGGAGTTACGCTCTGTTTGACTGCAGCTTAAAGCATGGGGAACAGGGGAGGCAGAGGCGTTTCAGGAGCCTGGTGGGTTTTATCAGCCCACTCACGGTCCTGTGGCACAGCTGCAGCCCAGCCCGTGCAGATACGTTCGTGAATGCCCACGTTTGAGATGGGGCTTTACTTTGCAGCTGGTCTGAAGATTAGCAATGGACAAACTCTCCCCTTGAGAACCTCTGGTTTGCGGGGTATGGAGATGCCTCCCCAGGCAGGCAGGCTGCAGTTTTAGCACCAGAATGGCTGTCCTGGTGGTGTGTGGATACTCATTGGTCCTGATGTTCAGCAGGGCTCAGATCTGCATGCAGACCTTTGTGGAAACTTGTGTAAGAACCTGCTGTCAGTCTGGGTGGTCAGGACTGCTAGAGACGAGAGATCTCTTGAGGTTGGTCTTAGAACATGAGGTTTATTGCAAAAGGCGTGAGTATGGGGGCCCTGCTTGGAGCTGCTGGCACAGCTCGAGGCAGGGCAGAAGAGTAAGGGAAGCAAGAGAGAGAAAGAGAGTGCAAGAGAGCAAGCGTGCAAGAGAGAGTGAGAGAACCCGAGGTTCTCATTTACAATGCTATAAATCATCTTCTGTGCTGAATGTTCTAATTTTCATTAACCAATCTAATACAAGATACAAATCCTGTAGCATTTACATACAGCCTATAAGAATCATTACATTACCATACTGTGTTACATTTTAAACCCTAAAACTACTCTTTGGACCCTTTCTGCCAAGCTAGTAGGGTCTGCTCTGACCCTTGGACCTGTCTGCAAGCAGAGGGTATTGTTCAATCATAAGGGGGATTAGCCTCAGTGGCCAGACCATTGTTTTCCAATTGTTCAGTAACTAAGGCCTGGTATCTCAAAGCTGGCTTTCATTTCGATCTCGCTTATAGTTTCCATATTCTCAGCATCTTTTGCCAGGCAATCATATTTATAAGGTTTTCCTATTTCATCTTCCTCAACAGACCTCCTCGACTGCTTTCCTGTGGTGGCAGCTCGGAATGGCACCATGCTGTAGGCATGGAGCTACTTTCTCAGCAGCAGCTGCATGTTTTCCAGGGCTCCCACTGCCCAGAGAAGCACCTGTGCAGGGACCCTGGGAGCTGTGTTGCCAGCCCTGGCACGTGGTGGCTGTCAAGGGCACCAAAGCACATGAGGTGAGGTCAGGAAACCTGGGTTCCTGCATCTCCCAGAGCTGTTCCAGGCAAGCCTGCTTGAATGCTGTCTGGACACTTGGCATAACCCCAGCTCCTGTAGCAGGGATGGGAGAGGCTCGAAGCTTGGGTTCTGCAGGTCAGTTTAGTCACGGGTCTGTTTGAGTACAGCTCTAGTCCAGCTGGGGCATAATGGGGTTTTTCTGACTACAGAATAACAGAATGGTTGGGATTGGAAGGGGCCTCACAGATCTTCCCATTCCAACCCCCTTGCCGTGGGCAAGGACACCTCCCACTAGACCAAGTTGTTCTGAGTCCTGTCCACCCTGGTCTGGAGCACTTGCAGGAATGGGGCAGCCACAGCTTCTCTGGGCAACCTGTGCCAGGGCCTCAGTACCCTCACAGGGAAGAATGTTGTACAAATATCTAATCTGACCTCCTCTCTCTCAGTTTGGAGCCATTCCCCCTCTTCCTGTTGCTCCAGGACCTTGTCCAAAGTCCTTTTCCAGCTCTCTTGTAGCCTCTTTCAGCATGGGAAGGGGCTCTAAGGTCTCCCTGGGGCCTTCTTCAGGCTGGACAACTCCAACTCTCCCAGCCTGTCTCCATTGGAGAGGTGTTCCATCCCTCTGAGCATCTTCGTGGCCTTCTTCTGGACTCGCTTCAAGAGGTTCACACAAACCTGTGGAAAACCAGGGAAAGCCCTCATCTCTAGATCTGCACAGATGGGAGGGTTGGTTAAAGCCATGCCACTAATCATTCCTTGTTCCAGTCTTGTGAGACAAAGCATTCCCAAGCTCGTGGATCAACCTGCAAGCTGAGGCGTGCTCTGTGAAATGTCAGGATTTGGGTGACCTCTTCCATTTCACCTTGGATGCTGTTGCAGTTCAGCGCTGCACCGAAGTAGGAGAAGAGGAGGTGTCCAAGCAAGTGGCAGGGACAAACAGCTTTAAAAAAGCTCTGTCTTTGCAGAGTGCTGTTTCTTTTAACCTTTAAAGACTCTGCCTTGCTTCTTTTCAAAGCCTCCTGCTTTAATTTCCCGTTCACAGTTGTCTTTCTGGCAGCCCGTGGAAGAAAGGAGACACGGATGAGGGTTAAAGAACAGCTGCAGGAACATAATTAATGTTTTGCAACATTTCTGAAGGCCTTTAGCACCTTGCCGTGACCCAGCCTGTAACATCTGTGCGTTGGCAGCAGCCAAGCTATAAAACTTCCCTCCTCCAAATCCTGCACAGAGCAACTGTCGGCTGCCCGAGGCGTGCAATCAGGGCGAAAACGTAACAAATCAGTACAAAAGGCAGGCTGGAACGCAGATGGCAGGTCCTTGGGTGCTGGGCTTGGCAGTGGTAAGGGGCTTCCAGCTGCTGATCCTTGTTAGGTGCCCAAGGGGGGAGGTGGAAGAGCGCTGCTCTTGCAGAGGTTTGATAGGAGAAAACAGGACACAGCCCAGTCTGAGCGTCCCCGCGCTCGGCCGCGTTCTCCCCCACGGAACGGACGTGGGCCGCAGGCAGAGCCCCAGCCCCGCCCGGCGCTGCCAGGATGATTGCCTGTGCAGCTGTCACGGACCCCGAGGGATGCCGAATGTGTCCCCATTTGGATGGTGTTTTATCAAGGTCTGTCTTTTGCAGCGCTTTTCCCTTTATGTGGCTAAAGGGCACCTTCAGGGCTTGCCACCCTCATTTTTATGTGAGCTGTAACTCAGTACAAAGAAGACACATAAGTGACTCCAATTCCCTAGGGTTCCAGCCAGCGTTCTGCTTTCAGTCCCAGACCCAGGTCACAGCTGGAGCTAACTTGGTGACCAAAGAGAAGACGAACAAAACCACTTTGTTTTTGAAGATTAACTTTTTTTCTTCCTCCATATCTCCCTTTCCCTCCGTGTTTCGCTGCAGCCAGCCCTGCTGAGTTTCCAGCCTTCAAAGCCCATCGTATCCAGCAGGACAGGAGCGAGTTTGCCAAGGGGAACTGTTTGTCCTCTGCTCTTTTTGGTTTTCTGAGAGGCCTGTGACTGTAGTGGATGCCAAGCAGCCCTGACCTTCACCTGACTGGAGTTCCCAGCTGCTACAGTGTTATTACAGCATCTCTACCTGATAGACATTCAGCTTTGTTCCTTGTACCTGGAAATTTTATGTGACAAATGGGTTTCATTTCTAATTCTAGCCTCCTTTTGGTGGACTGGAATGTCTGCTGCCTGGGAGAGGTTTGTAGATCCAAAAGGCTGAAAGGAAGCACTACATTTCTCTCCTTCGCCTCCTGTTAGAAGTGTGCCAGAGACACTAATCCAGCATTTGAATTTCAGCCAGGTAGCTGGAAGGGACTGCATCTCCTCGGCACCCTCCCCTGATGGACTATCCAGCTTTGCTTCTCGTCATGCCTCCCTGTACTTCTCTTCCTTAGGGCAGGAGGGAGGTGTTGCTGGAGAGACTTTCTTTAAAGAAATCTCTTGCTTCACAAGTCAGATGAGGATGTTTTGCTGCATCTCTGATGAAATTTCTTCCCTTTGGAAGGAAAAGTGGCTGGGTTTGCAGTAGGCTCCCTCCGGGTAATAAAAATGATGGGATTACTTCAGGGACAGCAGCTGGGGAATTAGGTCTGAGTAACAGCATTTTATAACATCTCAGACATCTTTGTTTATACAGCTTAACCAGTGCCTGAGCCACGACATCCCTGTGGGCTTGGTGAGCCCCACCAGGTCTGTGGGCACCTAGGGCACCTCGGAGGCAGATCTCTGCCTTTGCAGCAGCTGTGGGTGTAACTCTGTGTCTGCTGCTACATGCCTATGCACTCCTTTCCTTGGTGGGGAGGAATACGAATTGCTGCCTCGCTGAGATGGCTTGGCTGTGCTTGGATTTCTGGTGCCAAATTATTTTTCCTTTGGCTGGCATTCATAAGGAGGTATTGTGGCCTTTTTTCTGGTGGTAGTGCACTAGGGTCTTAATTCTTGACCAGCTCCTTTTGCTGGATACTGTGCAATCACTTCTTTCTCACCCTACAATCAGGTTTTTTTTTTTAAGAGGACTGGAAGAAGCCATAGAGTATTATTTTCATTTGGGAATTGCAGCTGAAATAGAAAGTGCCTTGCTCTGGTGGTCAGTCCAGTGTCAGATGTTTCCAGCTGTGCTGGTTGGAAAATGGTAAGCAAGGGTAAGCTGCAGGCTGCATGAAGGAGAAAAGGAGAGAGAATTATCACGGGGGAGCGAAAGCTGAAATGCTCTGAAGATCTGGTATCAACAGTCAGGAGTATGGGGGGACACTCTGGGCTCTGCAGCCACATCAGAGGCAAGGAGGAAATAAATGGCATGCCAGAGAAAAAAGGGCAGTGGATTAATAAGTTACACAAATAGGATTGCCATCACTCCTGCTCTTGGTCTTATTCCCCTCAGCTCCAAGACAGTGATTTTAAAAAGAAAATGAATGCCAAGACTGTGTGTAGAACGTACACAAAATCCCAAGCGTTTGGTTAGGAAGCTTCTTGTTTCTCTCAAGGATATTCTTTCTCTCTGTGCAAATGTATATGCCCTGGGAAAATCCCCTTAAAGTTATTCTGTGGTGAAGGCCTTCGAATACTGGTGGTTGAAGGAGAACAGATTTCACGTTTGCACTGGAATTTCTAATTGTATGGGGAAAAACCTCACGTTTCCACCCAATTCTCCTGAAGCAAGGAAGTGTTACATTCTTCTGCTTTGCCTTTTATTAACAGAGTTTCTAGAGGTGCTGAGCTCCTGCAGTTCCCACTGATGTGAGCAGGGCAAAGCAACCCTGGAAAGTAGATGGGAGAGCTCTCCAAAGAGAGCTTTCCTTGCAATCCCAGTGCATCCTGCAAGCTCCCAGACGTGGGACGTGGTGTGTTTGCTGCATGTTGGTCTGCCTTAGGATTCTCGCCTCCTTTATAGCCCTGTGTGGTGGGAAACTCAAACCAGTGAGTCACTGGTCAGGCCAGGTGATGGGGACCTGACCTGAACACTATTACTTTTGGCTGGAGGTTGTCTCCCTTTGATTGCTGGGTGTAAATCTCCTGGGGGTTTCAGGCAGAGATAAATCTGTCAGTGAGACCCTGGCTGTGGAGTCAGGGCGAGTGTCTGAGGCGCTGCCGGTGTTTGTCCCCAGCCCTGTTGATGTGGCAAGGTGCAAAGGACTAGTTAATCACACTGCAGAAATTAGGTGCCACCTGGCTGTTTTTCAGTTGTCACCTGGTGGTCAGACAGAGCAGCTGCTCTGACAGCCCCAGGCACTCAGCCTGTGGTGTTTGACAGTGAATTAAACAGCAGCACCATGCTTTCTGCTCCTTTGCTCTTACAAATTGGGGCTGAGTCCTCAAAGCCACCGTTTACCTGTGTGGGGGAGGAGGAAGAACCAGGGTTGTAAAATAGAATGAAACAGACCAGTCAAGTAATTTAATTCTTAAATCTTGCTTCCCTTGGGCTAATCTCGTCCAAGCCATTCTTTGCTCAGGTCAACTGCTTTTAATTAGCAAGCTTCATTGATCAGGGCAGGAGTGGGAGCTGGTGGGTTGCTGTCCAGGTCTTTTTAATTAGAGGCTTTTCTTCCTTGCTGGAGGAATGGTATTACCCAGAGAGGAACCTGGCAAGAAGGCCTGGAATTGTTTGAGGAAGGCTGACCTAGGATCGCCTTCGCTGCATCTCTCCTGGCAGTGTCAGGGGTTACTGAATTTTCAAGTGGAGAAGGAGGGAGGAAAAAGAACCAAGCCTGAAAGCAGGTTGTGGTAGCACTGGGAATTGCTGTGTAGATGTAGTTGCAGGCAGGAGTGTGGGAGTGTGGTTTTTGTCCTTCCTAGGGAAAGGCAGAAAACCTGAGGATTGTTGCAGACACCTCCAGTCTCCCCAGCACCTTCAGTCTGCTTTCTCAAATGCTGCTGCCCAGCAACAGGAGCAGTGGAGCACCTTTGTGGGAAGAAGAGTGAAGAATTCTTGTTCCCTGCTTTGGGGAGGAATGCCCTGCAGTCTAACAAGGTAGAGGTTGCTATCACAGTTTTTCCCTCTTACAGTGGTTCTCTGGGGCTGTAATAGTAGTGGGGTTTTTTTGCCCTCTTCCAGTGCTCTCTGCCTCTAGGCCTCTGCAATTCATAGTTAAAGAAAATACATCTAATATTAATTAATTAGCACAAATTTGCTATTTTATGTATTTGATCAACTCAGCCATGAAAATCCTGAAATGCAGTTAAATCAAACGGAAAAAAAGTGGCTTTGTGTCAAACTATTGAATTAATATAATTATCTTATTGATTAAATCATCAAATCAACCTACAGCTCCTTTATCTGCTTCACCTGGCCATTTGGGAAGGCGTCAGCTCTCAATCCCTGAAGCACCACTCTCAGTGCCAGTGCCTGCCTTTATATTCCAGTCAGACAGCTGGTCCTGAGGTGATCTCCAGCCGAATCTCCCCTGGAAAGCAAGGCTCTGATGTCCATTACAGCTGCCAACCAAAATTAGATATATTTGGGCAGGAGGTGATCTCCTGTATACCCACTCTATTGTGAATCATAAAATGGTTTGGGTTTCAAGGGACCTGAAAAATCATCTAGTTTGTTATATTTCAAATACCAGGGGTGGAAATGCTGGTGAGTTGTGACTTTTTAGGGTTCCACATGCCATAGGAACACAGGCACACGTCTTGCAGGCCAAGGGCTACTTCAGGGGCTGCTTTTGGAGCTGGGGAGATGCTCTTGAAATGTCTTGTCTTATACTTTGTGTGGCTCTTTCTTGCAATGGCTTTCCTGTTCTTGCATCCTGAGGGAAAGGTGTGTGAGTGGAAAGATATTGGTGTTATTAGGTGTTATTATTAATAAATCCCAACGTGGGCTAGCTTAGGGAGACCTCCCCACAGGACTGATGTTCTGCTGCAAGTCATTTTAGCCAGTGGGTTTGGTTGCTCAGCTATTTAATGTATCACACTGGTTTGCTGGCCAGAGGTTGCTGTCTTAGACCTGTCAACTACAAGACCTTGCTCATGGCCCTGATTCCTGGTGGCTCACCAGAAGTGTGAGAGGAAACAGCTGTGCCATAAAGAAGATATGTCAGGGACAGCCTGGCAGCTGCAATGTGAAACTGTAAAATGCGGGCCTGAGTTTAAATCAGGGTCAGCTTCCCATTGGAGCAATCCAGGTTTTAAGCAGGCAGCCAGCCAAGAGCTGGCTGTGATTAGTCAGAGCTGTTATGATCTGTGAGCACACTTCTGTTGACCCTGCAGGACTCCCAACTTGAAAACATTAAAAACTTGACACAATTTGGTGCTAAAATTGTCATTGAGCCCCTCAAAGTTTTATCTTCCATAGGCATGTGCAAGAGCCAGTTGCTGTCCCTGCAAGCAGATAACTTTAAGTTGGTTTTAGGCTTTGAAGCAATGCTGAGCTTGTGTAGGAGTTGGACAAAAGGTTGGGTCTTTGGAGAAAGTCCCTGCTTTGGGCTCTGTTTCCTAGTCCCAATCTGTGGCTGTCTCAGTGGTCCTGCAGCCACCTCATTGCTGATAAGCGATGCCATTTCATCCTTAATCATTCCAGCTGACAGCAGCGAGGGTGAGTCATCCACAGGGCTGCTGTTGGAGTGTGAGTTTAGCCTCCGATGGTGCTGTGAGGAGAGAACAAGCAGGAAGGGTTCCCCAAGGGGCTGTATTGTTCCTGCCAGCTCCGGGCTGCTGGCAGGGGGCTCGGGCACTGACAATACTGCTGGGCTCTCTAGAATCTCACTCCTAACATGCCTCAGGAGGGGGTGAAAGGGTGAAAAAAAAAAAGGGACACAATCCAGGTTTGGCTTTGTGCCGTGCTCAAACTTCTCCATGGTTCCTCCTTCTCCAGGAAACAGTCGCTCTGCAGGTGAGGCGTGAAATACATCCACTGAAGAAATTGAAAGAGACTGTCTCAGCAGGGGAGGGATTCGAATTCTGTCAGATTTGGGGGGGAGGTTTCCAGCCTTCCTTGGATGCAGATTTCCCAGGGGTGATGCTTTTCGTCCTGCATGTGATTTTTGCTTTTGGCAAGCTGCCCTTTGGCGCTGCGTGTTGCTCGAGATGAAAGGCTGGAGCGAAGCATGTTCTTAACACTTAGGAAACCAGCTGTGTTGTCAGATTCACCTTGAAATACTGATGAACATCTTTGCATGGGCCAACCCTTGTGTTACCCTGCCTTGTCCGGGCTGCTGCCTTGCCTGTGGTCCATAGATGTGAGGAAGACCACGGCCTCCCTTTCTGGTGGAGACAGCAGCAGGAGAGATGAGTTGATCGAGGACATGAAGAAGGAATGGTGTGGTTCTGGCCTCCATTTCTGGAAGTCTGGTTCAGCCTTTGAGCTTGCACCCTGTGCTGATGTCCCCTCTGTGATGTGCCAGTCCTCCCTGGGCTGTCCCTGAGCAACGTTTCTCCTGGTTCCCTCCTGGAGAACTGTCATGTTCACCCATCAGTGTCAGCTGATGGGACCTTCCTCTTGTTGTCAGGATTTGCTTTCCTCTGATAATGTTGAGACATGGGAGCTTCACCTTGGGGAGATACTTTCAAGTGGATAGGATTAATAATTTCTAGGTGGATGGGAACAGCTGAAGAAACATCACTTGGAAATGTGTGCAGGTCAGGCACTGAGGGCATCCTTGGCCTGGCATTAAAGCCAACATTTCTGGCTGTGTACAGCAGAGTGATGATGGGTTGTTATTACAAGTAGCTGCAGCGCGAGGGAGACCCTCCTGCTGGAGAAGGTCTCTCTGTGGCGGGTGTGTGTGATTCTGATGATGCCTGGTGTGATCCATGCAGTCAGTCTGCTGTCAGCTCTCTGGTTTGTAACCCTTACAGTGCTATGGTACCCACGCTGCAGTGTCAGAGACCTCACCTCCCCTTCTCCGATGCCTTGCTTGCTTTCCACTGGTAGATTTTAAGAGCAGCTCCTGTAGATTTGCGTAAGGTCAGATGCCTTCTCTTCTTTTTCTTCCTCCTTCCCAGTATGCCTGACCAGCGTGCATCTGACAGGTTGATCTGCCCCAGGAAGATCTGTCTGCTCCCTGTTGGACATCACAATCTTTCTCCCTCTTTGCTCCTATCAACCAGTCAAGGTTCGTGACGGGGGAACGCTCTGACTGCTGGACCGTGTTGGTGTTTGAGCATCACTGGGCTATGCATGAGTTGCAGGTGGGAGGGTGCCCCAGGTGCTTGATGCCTTGGTTTTCCCTGCTTGTCCAAATGTGGCATCTCAGGAGGATGCAGTGGGGGTTTGCTCCCCTTCCTCATCTGTATTCCCTCACCTGGAAGCAGATGCTCCAGCACAGGATTTGCTGTCAGTGCTGGCAAGGCTCATGATACTGCACACGGCAGCAATTCCAAACTGTTCCAGCCCTGCAGCATCTCCCTCCTCTTTCCCTTCCTTGCCCTCTTTGGGCTGCCCACGTCTGCACAGGGCCATGGCCGTTCACTCTGTGGACAGCTCTGAGTCTGGACTGCTCTTTTTTGGCAGAACAACAATCCGTGCTTAGGTCAGCTGTAAATTTAATCGAGCAGCACAAAGGATTTAGTGCACCTTGTGGATAAAAATTGCCTTGGGCTGGACAAAAGAAACACACATGCCATTCCCTTTCTCTCCTCCTGCGATGGCTTAGGCCGTGGTTGTTTTTTTCCACTTTTGTCTCCCACTCCATGACATAAAACTCAGATGTTATTTGCATCTCGGTGTGTCTCGAAACACCGTGAGGCTTCTTACCTAGCAATGATGAATTCAGTGTATGCAGCATAGAACTGTGATTTCCCTCAGGGTCCTTT
Source organism: Edolisoma coerulescens (assembly GCA_013397115.1). Lineage (NCBI taxonomy): Eukaryota > Metazoa > Chordata > Aves > Passeriformes > Campephagidae > Edolisoma > Edolisoma coerulescens. The sequence continues at coordinate 167,378 of VWZW01003593.1, read as the reverse complement.
GTAGTAATAATTTCTGTAAATAAAGGCTGGAATCAGGATCTCTGTTGTAACAGGATTTTGTTTGTGCAAGGGCTAGTAGCCATGTCTCCCTGATGCTGTCCTATATTAGGATCGTGGGCTTTATGACAGCTTTGTGTGTGGGATGGGAAGGGTGGGCTGGCACAGAACACCCTTGAAGGGAGGGAGAGGAGCAGGACTCACCTATGGGAGGTGTTGGGAAGTTTGTAGGCCAGAAACCCAGTGCTTAGGGGCATGTCCTCTGTCTCTTGAATTGCTGGATCTTGCCGGACTGGTTTGTGTTCCTGACAGGGGGCTGGCTTTCTGCAAAGACCCCATGGCCAAGGTAAAGTCCCCCTCCTGCGTAAGCCTGCGAGTCTTGGAGGAGAAGGAAGAGCTGGAGAGGATAAGGTCTGAAGAGGCTCCAGTGACTCTCGCTGCTGCTGTGCCTGCACTGGTCTGTGTGGAGGAACACTGCAAGCTCTTCATGCGTCTCTGGACTCGCAGAACTCGTGGTTTGGTGAGCGGGCGCCGGCGGTGACCCGCATCCCGCAGCAGCTGCCTTTCCGAGAAGCTCACGTCCATAAAACACACACCATTGCTGAGAGAGCGATTTGTCAGCCCCCTTGAATGAAGGGTGCGAGAAAACGGTGCCTTTAATTACGCCTGCTCGGGAGAGAGGTGGGTGAGGAGCGTGTGCGATCGCAAGCCTCGGGGGCCGTTAGATTTTCTTCTCACCTGTTCTATCAGTAAGAAGCGCATGGGGGAAGCACACGCGCGTTCACACGTTTGCTCTGCTACCCCTGCTGGGTGCAGTAACTCTTCCTGTGCTGGTGAAGGGATGCTGAAGGAAACTCCTCTTCAGTGGGAGGACTGGTGGCTGCGCTGGAAGTGGTGGGGCTCTTTGTGCCTGGGCTGCTGCAGCACTGCAGAGGATCGTTGCCGCAGGATCCTGAGCAGCTGTGGGTGAATGCAGCATGCTTTGAACCTACACACATCAGACATGTTGGTTAATTAAGATTTCTATTCTTGTGCTGGCAGTATGTCATCCTGAATTGGTCCTGTACCCAGATTAGGCGGGCTCAGTACCACCTAGTGATGTGAAGCTGAACTGTAGCTCCACTATGCTATGGAGGTGAGAGGCTTTTCCTCAGGCAGTGATGGCAAAGGATGTGTGCCAGGTTCGGTGTCAGCAGCAGAGAGTTGTGCTGTTCTCAAAAATAACCAGGTGCCAGAATTGTTTGTCACATGAAAAGGTGTGCTGGCACTTCATCCCTCCCTGGCATCACCTGGAAGGCTCAAGTAAGCTCTGACAAAGCCTGCACACCATTCACAGTGTAATTAGCACCACAAGTCTTGCTAATTGCTGAGGGTTTTTTCTCTTCCCCCTCCCTTTCTCCAGCACAAAATTTCGCTAGTTATCTTGGGTTATCATCATGGTAGACACTGTGCTAAGCCTGGATGCTCCTTCTGAGGGCTGGTGTCAGGAATAATTACTGCCATAGTAAGCTGATCAGCCCTTCCTTATTAGCTGCTGTTGTTGTTACTCGACATTGATTAGTAATTTGTAGCTGCCAGTGCTTTCCTCTGCCCTCAAAGCCGAGGGTTTGCTGGTGCTGCCTTGCTGTTCTGCCAAGGACAAATGAACATTTTCCCCCCTTGCCACCCACCACGGAGCTTCCCTGTCTAGAGTGTGGTTTTTAAATCTCCAGCTCATGGCTGGGAGAGCAGCAGCAGCCCTGTCTGAGTGCTGACTTTGCAGCTGGAAATTGCTGAGGGTCCCAGCCGGCTGCAGTGGTGGAAGATCTTGTGGTGAGCGGCCCAGTGGTGGGACAAAGTTTGTAATTTCAGGCTGAGAGCTTTGCACTGATGCCCTCAAGTCCTGCATCATCCTGCTGGCTGGAGAGGTCAGCGGAGATGCCACCATAAATATCAAATGGCTCCAGAGAGGTCTGTGATATCTGTAGGTGGCTGCTCACGAGTGTTCATGTCTGGGCTGGTGAGCAGCGGTGGAGGTGGATTTTGGAGGGGGATGAGGAGAAAACACACCTGTAGCCTCTAGGCTGTTATGAGATGCTCAGGTTTGTTTTAAAGTAAGGCCATTTAGCAACTTGAAACTGCAAATGCTGGGAGAAGGGGAGCTTCCCAACCAAGACCTGGGGTCAGGGGTCCTCGCTCACAGTGCTGACTCCCGCTGTGGTTGGGTCTGTCTCTGACGTCTTTCAGCTGTTCCTATCCAGCTCTGTGAGCTACGTGCCATCACTTGTTTGTCTGACCTGCTGGTCTGTGGACCAGCTGTGCCTGTCAAAGCAGGGCCAGAGAGCAGAGGGCAGGCTTGCAAGCCTGTGCTGGGATGGAGAGGGAAGTTTGGGAAAGGAATATAAGAACGCAAGTGCCTTTTATGTGATCCGTGTCTCTTGTGTCAGCGTGTTGCTGCCTCACATGTTGTCTCAGGACCTGAGCAGCGAATCTTTTGAGCATTTTGGGTTGTCCAACGTGGCCCCTTGCAGAGTGACATCCCCAGGAGATGCTCTCCCATCAAACACCTGCACGCAAACAGTAATCTACCCTGGGCAAGCCCTCCGTGGAGGGGACATGGAGGAAACCTTGGGCTGGCATGGAGCAGAGCAGTCTCCCCATCCATCTTGTTGCCTTTCTCTGGTCTTAAAATTAAAAGCCAAATGCAGTTAAGGGAAAAAGGGGGTTTTAACCTCGCTATTTATTTAAGGATCTTTAAGGTGCACCACTTGGCCAAGGTGGAACACGCCGAAATGCTCCTACACGATAGATCGAGTGTACAATTTACAGGCCTTGCAAATTAGCATATCTATCAAAGATTCCCCAATGAGAGGCTTGAATGATTATTGTGATATTCCTTTATCCCGAGGAATTCCCCCCTGGATGTGCCTATGTTAGTTTACAGGATGTGTTCTGGAGAGGACCTTGCTTTCCCAGGATAGCCTGGGGCTTTCTGGCCTCCAGGAACGAGGCATCCAGGATGTTTGGTCTCCTGGCTTAACGGAATATTAGGTCTATGCTAAGTTATCAGACTTAAGGAATTACAAGTGTGCATGCTAGAAGCACTGAGGATACATAAAAGCTATATAAAAGGCAAATAAAGAAAAGGCAAAAAATCATGATGGCATCCATCTCGGTCCCCCGTCTGTACCTGTCCGTCTGGCACAGCCAGGATAAATCATGCACGGGCAGCAGAGACGGCGGGGAACGCGCCTCCTCTCACCCCTACTCTGACTAGCGTCCCCGCGATGCCAGGGGGGTGGCAGGGGGCAAAGCCTGATGTCACTTCTTGGCACTCTAAGAAGACGTTATTCAAAGAGACGGTGACCTCTCCTGGCACGCAGAGCACTGCCGGGGACCTCCAGCCCCGTGTCTGCGGCAAATCAAATGATGTGCTGTGGGAGAGGAGGGCTGGCACTCAGACATCCATCACCAGCCTGCTGGCCGTGGAGCAGAGGAAGAGAGAGCTGCCAAGAAGCCTCCCCTCCATCGGTCCTCGGAGGCGCCGGTAGCTTAAATCCTGGGGTGTCTTCTTACTCATCCATTAGTGGACACTAACCACAGCTCCCTGTGCGAGCACCTTAATGGCTGCCTCGTCTGGACGAGCCCTAATTAAGACTGAGGAGTGGTTTCTTTTCAAAACCTGTGCTCAAGTGTGTTTTTCTAGTTTCTCACCTTCCCAGATGAGATTTCCAGGGCTTAGGCTAGGTGATTTTTCTTTTCTTTAGTAGTTCCAGTGATTCACCAGTTTAAAAACGTGAGAGGACTGCAGGACACCCGATCAGGCTTCCTTTCCGATCACACATTCAGGGGATTTTATTATCTTTTCTTTTCCTCCCCAGAGAGCTCAAGCTCTGAGGTAGCTCAGGTAGAAACCTGCAAACCACAGAAATTAATCTTTGCTGACAAAAGCTTTCCGACTAAGCACTGGTCTGGATTTGAGGATGTGCTTGACGCTCCCAGGTGAGCTTGCAGAGGTGGAGGGAGCACTGGCGTGTCCCACCACTGTGGCAGTGGATCACAATGGGGTGTGCACTCACCATGGGGCAGAGCTAGGGGGTCCAGGCTGCTCTCTGGGTGTGACAGTGACTGTGTAGTGCTGTTGCTGGGGGTCTTGGAGGGTGAGGCCAGTGAAGTGCTAGACATCTGCATCTTGTTTGCAGGCTGCTCTGTAGGGCTGAGAGGTTTCTTCAGCTTGGAGGCTGCGTGTTCCAGCTCCTGTTCTTCACTGGTACAATCCAGTCTGCACTAGTGACTTCAATGGGCCAGCCTTAGTTTACCTAACATCAGGATGTTACCTTTGACCTCAGCTGAATCCCCTGGCTCATCCTCTCCCCTGTGATCTACCCAGCTTCTTGTCCAGCTTGCCCCGGCTGTGGAGGCCACCATCTCAGCCACAGGAGCAATGCTGGGCCTTGGCTGCTGGTTCCTGTATCACTGGAAAGGGTGGAGGCTGCCGTGCCCCCCCTTCCTGGTGCTTTGGGGTAGCTGTGGTTCCTGCAGCACTGAACTCACCAGTGGAGGACACTGCAGGCAGCCCTGCAAGTGTCCCATGTGTTCACTGCCTGAACCGTGTTGCTCTGTGGAGGACCTGCCTCCCTCTGCTGAGGAGGTGCTGCTGATGTGCCACTCTGGTCTCGTGGGATAGAGGCAGCAGCAGTGACAGGCTGTTGGCTCGGAGAGGAGAACGGGCCAAAAAATGTTCTTGAGAATGTCTCTGCTGTGGAGTATGGGCCTGATTTGACGTGGTGTCTGCTGGGATCCGAGCCTGCCTTTACAGAGGACTTTGGGTGGTTGGCACTTTTCTTGTGTGCAGAAAGAGTGTGAGATCCACGGCTGAGCCAGGTGCTTTCGCACCCGTTTCCATCTCACAGGCACTGCCGGGGTGCTGCACTGGTGTCTCCCCACAGGACAGTTCAGTCCCCTCAGCATGGTCTGCCCAAGGGTGTGGAGAAGCTTCCCCAGCTCACGTCTCTCCAAGCTTTCAAACACCCCAAAGCAGAAGGAACAAATGTTACCCAAGCTCTGACAGAGTTCTCCTAAGGAGAAAAGAAAGACCCGAGTGTTCCAACATCCCTTAAAGCTCTCTGAGCAATGATGACTGAAATCTCTTGGAGTGTGGCCCATGCTGCGCTCCCAAACCTCAGGTTCCCTGTCCCTTCTGACGTCTCTTTTCCACACGGGTGCCTGGGGAGCCTGGAAATTCCTCCCAGGTTTTCCCAAGCCCTTTCCCAGGCAAGGCAATGGGCCTCTAGATGGCAGTGTTTCTGTTCAGGAGCCCAGCAGCTGCTTCCCAGGCGAGCTCCATGGATCCCTTTCGTGCCAGGCTCTGGAGAAGCTCCGAGATTAACGCCGGGCTGAAGTGGACAGCTTAGCACCCCGCTGCCTCTTATCGCTTCCTCAGTGAAAGTGGCTTGAATTTCGTGACCTCGGGGGACCAGCGGTTTTAGCAGGCTGGACAGGAGTTTTCTGGCTGTCCTTCCCCTCCATGTGATGAAATTGGCTCAGGACTGAGTGCTCAGACAACTGCCTGTTGGTCAGGGAGGTGGCAGGGCTTTTGGAGGTGGTGGGTGTCCTTTGCTGTGACAAAGCTCAGCTCGTTTCCCCTGTGTGCCTGAGGATGCAGACAGTGGGTCTGCTCTTCCCAAGGTGTGTGGAGGCTGCCTGTGTGCAACTAGGGCCTTGTCTTTGGCTGGGGGAGAGCTGGGAGCTTAGGGAAGGGAAATGTTGCTGGAGAGAGGACCGTAATTGCTCCTGCATGCTTGGAGCTGTCACTTGCTGTCACCTCCTCCCTGCACCTGGCTCTGCTCAGGGCCTGAGTGATGGGGATGCTGGGCTCAGCACCCTCCTCCTTCCCCAGAGCTTCTGCTGCGATGCCGGATGGCGACCACGCCTCAGAGGCTGTGCCTGAGTTTATCTCCTCTGCTGGATGCCAGTGTGACAGGTACTTTCTTTGTCCACAGAAGTGTCAAGGGAGAAAGATGGAGGGAGCCTGAAGGCTGCTGTCCCTCACTGGCTGCACTTGATGGCTTTGCTTCAAGCTTGGGGCTGATCTCACTTGGCTTCTGACCATGTTTTATCGTGGTCTCAACCCATTTGTGGTCAAGAAGAGGAGAGGAAGACTCAGAAAGCCAGGGATGGGTTCCTGCCCCTGGGCGCTGTGAAATGCAGCACACGTAGACTGGGGTCCTGTAACTCTTCCCTCTTCCAGCCCTCCTGGAAGCTGGCAACGAAACTCAGCCCCTTGCCAAGGTCCCCAGAGAGCTGAGCAGCGTGCAAGGCAAGCACCATGTTCAGCAAAGGTCTGGGCCATTTGTACCCATCGTGGCTCCTTGGGCTTTCGTGAATCTAAGTGTGCCCTCATCCTGGGGGAACCAGGTTTGCTCTGTGAACCAGAAAGAGAGGCTAGACCCCAGATCTTGCTTGAAGTTGGGTGGTGTGGTGACAACAGCTGACCTGGGATCTGGGGCAGTCTCCTCTTCAGCTAATTCCTACCACTTCTGCTAAGGGATGGGTGTGACAGTGTTTCCTTCCTGCATGGCAAGGATGGGAGGAGCAAGCCCTGCTCCTGAAGCTCTCCTCTTGTCCTCCATCCCCTCCCTCTCCCCTCTGCCTGCCTGGCCTGGCTCTCCCAGCCTCGCCCCTTGCCCAGGGCTGCTCATGCTCCCCCTCAGCACTGTGGAGGAGCCTGGAGCTGCTCCTGACCAGTGGAATGGTGCTGGTGCTGCAAAGTGTGGAAGGAGTACTGGATTTCAGGGGCTGCAGGAGATGCCAATCGCTTCCCAGCTCTGCCACGGCAGAGGAGAAATCATTCCTATCTCCCTGTGCATCATTTCCCTCTGCATAAAACAGACAGTGATCCTTTTCTTGCCTCCTTGAGTTGATGCCAAAGGAGAGAGAGACTGGTTCCTCCTTGTTTTTCCCTCAGCACAGATAATAGTCTCCTCGGGGTTGGCGTGCTCGTGCCTGGGCTTTCCAGTCCCCCAGGAGACCTTGGAGCCTGCCTTTCCAGGAGTGTGGCAGCAGAGGTGAGCTGCCTGGCTGTCCCTCAGCCTCCCAAGGCCGTGCCACAGCTCTCTCCCAGCTCCAGCCCACGCAGGAGCTTTCTCCACCAGTCCTGCACCTGCAGCCCAGGAAAATGGCTCCAGTCATGCTGCAGCGGGCGTGGACAATTGATTAGGAGTGGTCATAGATTACCTGGAGCAATGCTATTAAATTTAATACACTTCTCCACCGCCTCTTGGGGCTCAGCCTTGGGTTGTGTAACTGACATCTTGTTGCAAAGCATTTTGGGGACATTGCTAGGGGCGGGAGGCAAAGAGATTTGACTGCAAAAAGAGGGGGAAGAAGATGAGTTTCTGTTGAGATTTATTTCCTGCCCTATAATTGCCCAGAAAAGCTGTGTAAACCTTCTCTGTTTGTGGAACAAATACTGGAAGAGTTACTGCTCTGACCTTTTTTTTTTTCTTTTCCACTGGACAATTGTCTGTGCCCTTGCTATTCTGAAGCCTTGATATGCTGCTGGCAGATTTATGCCATGTTGAAACCCACTTCTTATTGCCTCAGAGTTGATTGGAAGAAAGGAAACTTGCTTGCTGAAAAAAGAAACCTGCTGCCATGTGCCCTGCATGCCAAGCTGGGGTTGAAGTTTAGAAGTCCTCTTTTCCATGTCAGCTCCTTGTCTCCTGTCACTGTGTTATCTCTGAAAGGTGAGGGACCAGCTCCAAAGGGGATCACCACTGGATTTAGGCAAGAGTGAGATACCTAATGAGCAACCCACGCTGTGATGGAGCCAGGCCACTGCTTCCTCTCCAGGGAAGGGCTGTTCAGCGTGCAAGTCCTGCCCTGGCTTAACAAAAGCTTGTGGCAAATCCCCATGTGAACATTTTCCCATTGATTTGGCAGCTGCTAAATTTGGGAATAAATCCACCTTCCATGGCAGCAGTAGTAAATCAGATGAGGCATGTCCAGTGAGGGTTTGGAGTCCACTCCAAAAATGCACTCGGACTGTGTGTGGTTCAGAGCTTGCCTGTGCTGAAGAGGAGTTAGTGCTAAAGCTCTCTGGAACAAACCTTGGAGTTTTAATCCTGTCCTGGGTGAGATCCCAGGAGTTTGTTAGTGCTTTTTGGGGTCTTCATCACTCTGCAAGCCTCTGATATTGATGCTTAGAGCCCCTTTTTCCTCTGTATCAACACAGAGCTGATAAGCCAGCAGGGCTCTATAGTAGCCAGACAGCCTAGAGAGGCTGTACAGCAAAGGCCACTTGGAGCCACTGATCCTCCCCTTGAATGCCACACAAGAGCAGATGCCACTGGCAAACCTCAGCTCCTCAGACGTGCTGGGTGGGTGAGGTCTATTGCTACTGGCCCTGTCCAAGCAGGGGTGGTTCTGTCTGTAAGTTTTATAATGTTTTTTTTGTAATACAGGATTCTTGTGGTAGCTGGTAAATGCCAGCCCTCATTAGGTAGCAGATCATCTCGTGGGTGTGATTCTCCTCGTGTTGGAGGCTACTGGTGTTTCACCAAGTGTCTGAGCAGAGAATCAGGCCCGTGTGTGAGCGTGTACCCGTGCACTTCCTCCTGCAGGTGCGAGGGGAGCAGAGGGTGTGGGGTTCAGTCCGTGTGTCTGTGTGGGCAGCTCTGCCGAGGCTGTTTGTCAGCTGGAATCCCAGCACAGGGCTCTGCGGCATCAGCCACGGCTTCCTTTTCTCCTTCTGTCACATTTGGAAGGAGGGAAGATGTCGCTGAGTCTTGCAATAGTAGGTCAAAACATACTGCAGCACTAAAGATCAGAGCAAAAGCTTTCTTGTATGAACACATGGTTTTATTCATCCTGTTATTTTCTTTATCAAATGCTTACTTGCCTTTACAGAGCAGCTTTCAGCCCCAGGGAAAGCAAGTGCCTCTGGCAGGGAAGCTGGGCTAGTGACTGGAGTGGGTGATAGTCGTGGAAAATGGGCAATCTGGACTTTTATTCCTGATTCTGCCCTGGCTCCTGTCCTCCAGATCTCTGCGAAGAGCTGAAGAAATGAAGAGCAGGGGCTGTCACTGCATGTGGACGTGGCACACAGGGTGGTGGCACCCCCAGAGCACCCTGGGCACAGCAAGAAATGCCAGTCATGCTTGCAGCTGTTTCTGGCTGGGTAGCAGCCTGGTTAGGGCACAGCCTGGTTAGGGCACCGCCTGGTTAGGGTGCTCGAACGAGCTCTTTTATCCAGGCAAAGCTCTGCCTGGGATTCTTCAACGTCCAGACATGCAGACAGCTTATTTTTAAGGTCTCATTTGAAAGATGTCAGCTCCCCCTCCCTACTCTTCCCCAGGCAGCGAGAGCAGAAAACTAAATTTATCTGCATTGGGACAGAGAGAGCTGGAGTAAACCAGCCAGGCGCTGCTCCAGCTCTGCTGGGTGGAACAGCTGGCGCAGAGCTGTCTGTCTGTCCGAGCCAGAGGTGCTGGGCTGCAGCTGATGCTGGGCTGGCTGTGACACCTGCACGGCGTTTTCCAGTCCTGTCCCCGGGGTTCAGAATTTGCTGGAAAGTTTGCCTTGTTGGGGTGATGTTTTATCAGTCTCTGGATTGGTATGTTCTGTCGGTGAGGCAAAGCAGTCCCTCTGCTTGTTGGGAGACAGATGAGGAACTACACTCCTTGCCTTGCTTCCCAAGACCTTGTGAGAACCCCAGGGTGGAAACAGAGCTGGAGAAGAGGAGAAGCCCTTGTTGCTCAGGAACTTTTGAATATCCTGTAGGTAGTGCACAGGAATGGCAACTGTGAAGGACTCAAATATTTTCAGTTTGACGGTAGCTGCCCACAGGACCCTTTTTGGGGTCATTCTTGATTGGTGGAAGGGCAGGAACACAGGGCAGATGTTTGAGTGGGTGTGTGCTGCACGCTGCTGTGTGCCTGAGGTAAAGAAGAGACTCTTCACTGTGTTCCTTCCTGAGGCTGTCTGGGGCATGGGCAGGTGGAGAATCAGTAGGATCTGTTTTTTCTTTTCCCCTTCCTAAAACTGGAGCATCCTTCTCTGTCAGGCTGCTGCTAATGAGTTAGTTAAACAGCATCTCCTTACTGGGAACTCTTTTCAGTCCAATTAAGATCTTGCAACATGTCAGTTGTGACAATAAAAGTGAATTAAGGCTCATTTCTCCTTTTTTACGATGTTTATTAGAAGATGGGAATGCTCATTTAGAGGAGCTAATCAGGGTTATTTATTTGTCAGTGGTACCAAGAAGCCCCTGCTCAGGCTGGAGACCCAGTGCCAGATGCTGTGTGTGCTTGTGGAAGGGGTGGGAGCCAGCCCTGCAGAACCACGTGGGAAGGGCCTGGGTGAGGCAGGGAAACTCCTCTGACCATCTAGCCCCAGCTGCAGGACTTGCTGCTGCTTGGAGATGCTGTGAGAGCCACTGGAGTCAAAGAAGGCAAGGGGAGAATGCGTAATTCATCTTCCACCTCAAGCTGCTTTGATTCAATGGCTCGGCCAAGACTTAAAGCAAGCTCTTCCAGGAGCTGGGCTGCTAGTGAAGATGCTTTCCAGCCCATCTCACAGGGAAAAGGAGTTATTTTATTGCTGTGAGGAACCTAGGCAGGTGGATGTGATAGAAAAGGCCTGTGGGAAGGTTCAGTGCTTCACCTTGTTTTCAAGGGGAGCTTCTTTGTGCTTCTCAAACCCTTAACCAACTGGATTAAAAGATCCAGTAATTAAGAGCAGAAATCCAAGGACATGGAGACACAGAGACTGAGAAGTGGGCCAGGAAGGAGAAAGCCAAACTAATGATCCTCCCCTGCTGTCTGTGTGTCCTGCAGAGAGCCAAGAACGGTCACCCTCAGTGAGGGTGACCCATGCTGGAGGAAGGGGGTAAGGGGCTGGCCCCCCTTGCCCTGAGGTTGCCACGTGGGGAGGGGCAGAATTTACTGAAGGCAAAGGCATTGAGCACAATGAGATAAATTGTCCTGTGGGCTGCTGCAGTCTCATGCTGGCATCGGTAGTGACTGAGCCGTGGGCTGCCAGCTCCGTCCCTAGCCTGTGTTTTGGGCTTCCAGACGTCTGTCTTTCAGTCCGTGCTCCTGCCTGGCCTGTGGGCTCCCTCCTCACGACTTTTTGCTTTGTGCTGTTACGCTTACGAGTGCCATCCAGACTCTGGGTCCATCCTCGGTGCCAGCCTCACATGAACATGGGTTTGGGTTATGAAGGCTGTTGTGTGGAGGACAGAAACTGGTGGCTTTGGAGATCATACTGGACATGAGAATGGAGAAAGCTGAGCTAAATGAGGCTGCAGGATGTGCTGACATGCTCCCAGCTCCCTCGTCAGGATTGCCAGGCTGGGTGAGCCAGCAGCAGCCTGTGGGGAACTGAGACTTCCAGGCTGGGCTCCTGCTTGTGCCCACATGAGTACAATACACTGGGGCTCTTCCCCGTCCATGAACCCATCCTGCCGTGTTGTAGCAGGCTGAATCTCTCTCTGTGTCGGTGTAAAAACATCATTCTTCTCCTTTCAGTCCTGCAGCTGTTGATGTTTTGAAGTTAAGAAAACATTTAAATGATTAAAAAAAAAAACCATACCCAGCCTAGGTTTATCAAGGGAACTTCTAATGAGGAGAAGGGGAGGGGGAACAGGCACGGGAAGGGCAGCAGAGACTAACAGCCTGGCAGAGCACTTGTCATCTTGACAACACAGTACGTTTCAAACCGGGCTGGCTCCTGACGTTTGCCTGGAGGTATATTTAACTAGCGCGGGAGACGCTGGAGCAGAAGTGTGCACCTTTGAGCCCAAGGAAGCCTCCACGGGGGTTAGCCGGGTTTGGGAAGGGGGGAGGTGGGCTCCGAAAGGAAAATGTGCTCCTTCCCTGGCTGCCTGCGTGCGTGTAGCCAGACTGCAAGGCTGTGCTCGCGGCTTGGTGAGAGAGGATGCGAATGAAGCGCGAACCGGCTGCGTTCAGTGGCGGCTCCGTGCTCTCTGCCACCAGCCCACCTCTTCCTTTCATTCCTCCTCTGTCTGCACGTTGTGTTTGACGAATGGAAATGCGGGCTCCTCTTTGAAGCAGGAGGGATGACAAACAAACAGATAGGATGGGAGCTCAGATTCTGCTTTCTCAGGGCTAGATTGTCAGAGGATACACAAGGCTTCAAGGAGAGACTGGCAGCCTTGGGGACTGATGGGAGACCCTGGGTTTTGCAGATTCAGTGGGGTGCGAAGAAGGGTCTTTCAGTGGCTCTGTGCTGTGTCCAGAAATCTTTTACTGTAGTTTTTTGTTTGTTTGTTTGTTTGTTTTTTCAGGCCCTGACTTGGAGTGCTCTGTGCTCCAGGGCTGCTGCTCCTTTGTGGGGGGCTCCAAACTCTCAACTTCTTACTCCAGAACTTCCCAAGTGCACCTCCCACCTCCCTCAAACGCCTTTCACCTCTCCCTGCTGAGGCAGGACCTGCTCCATCTCTCCTGTCCAGGTATTCCTGCCCTCTTCCCCACAGCCCCTGGCTCTTACCTCGCCTTCTTCCCCCCAGCTTTCCCTGTTTCAGTCAGACCTTTGCTCACTTTCTGTCCCCAAACCCTGTGCTATGGGATTTCAGAAATGGAGACGTGAACTGTGCTTCCAGAAATCCTAAGATGGTGCCTACAGACCACAGGCTTGTGTTGAATCTGCATTACCTGCACGTGGGAGTGGAAAGCATCGTCTCCTCAAACATGCCTGCAACCAAAATCATTGAATTGTTAAGGCTGGAAAAGACCTCTAAGATCATTGATCTGATTGTTAACCCAGCACTGCTGCGTTCACCTCTAAACCATATCCCCAAAATACTCCAGGCAGCCACAGGAGAGCAGGATGCTTTATGTCTGCTCCTGCATTGTGAGAAGGTTCTATGGCAGAGCTTGAGGCTGATACATGGACATTGGATGCTGCTGAAAAGGGATGTGATTGGTTTTTTATAGTGAGTGACTTTTTGGCATTTCTGAGATGCAAACTCCCAGCTTAGGAAGCAGAACAAGCTGGGCATGTGAGATGGGAGTCGTGCCATGAGCCAGAGCATCTGCTCTACTGGAGGGTCTGAACTGTCCTCCTGTTGCTTTTATCGCATCCCCAGGCGTCTCATGGCACCTCACTCTGTTCAAAGAAACATCTGGAAGGGTGCAAATGCCAGTCTGTGTTTGTACTGGCCCTCTGGAACAAAGCCAGCCACATCCCAGCATCAGTTGTGACAGGAAGGGATGGAAACACAGGGTTAGACACTGGAGCGGGGGCCCTGCCTGGGAGCCTTGCCTGGAAATGGTTGTCTGTGGCAGAATGGGGAGTGGGCTAAAATCAGGGATGTTAGTCCATGCTCTCTCCCGCAGCTGTATGGTTTTATCTTCCTTTCTAGATTGGCTTTAAGATACGGGAAAGTGTTGAGATTCTTCCCACAGGAGAGATTTGCTGAGGTCCTTAGCTGGTACAAATCAATCAAGCTCTAACTCACAAAGCACCCTACGGGGACGCAACTTGGATAGGAACCTTCCCTCTGAAGTTTGATGTGATTTCCTTTTCTTCCAGCCACACATTTTCCTCTTTTCCTTGCGAAAAGAAAAGTTGTGACAAGGCCTGGCGTAGCCCCAGAGCTGGTCCCCACCTCCCTTGTCCCAGCCTTCGTGCCCTCCATCAGAAAACTGTGAGTCATCACCTCTTGGCTCCACCAGCTTTGTAATGTTTTTTTTTTTTCTCCTCCTCGTTCCCCCATCCCAGCTGGGGTGAAGAAGCGAGAAAGCAAATAGGAATAAATACCTCCAGCCATAAAAGTGAAATAAATCAATACCTCTTCTCTGAAGCCAGAGATGCTTAATAGGCAAGGATCACTGCCAGACTGTAAAAAATGTGTTTAGTGTGTGGCTGGGGCAAGTTTAACCCTTGGACATAAACAGCTGAGCAGCTTCTCTCACCTCTGAATTAAATAACTTTAACTGCAGAGGGCTGTGATTAATAGAGGCGCCTCTGCTTGGGATGCAGCAGGTATTTGGTGCCTATGGATTGTCTGGGAGATTGGGATGGAGCAGTTGTTGCTAGGTCCCTTCTGCAGGCCCAGTGAGGCTTTTTTTCCGTGAAGGTATGGCTCTATTAGTGGGTAAGGGAGCTCCTGGGCACTGGGCTGAGTTGGTGAGACTTCAGCTGCCTGTCCCCGGAATTAAGGACCTTTCCAGCTCTCTGTGCTGTCTTTCTGTGGTGGGAAAGCAGAGGAGCAAAGCTTGGGTGAGGCAGTGATAGGACCTGAGGGAATGGCATGAATCTGTGTCAGGGGAGGTTTAGGCTGGATATTAGGAAAATGTACTTTGCCCAGAGGGGGTTGGGCACTGGAACAGGCTCCCCAGGGCAGTGGTCACAGCCCCACAGCTGCCAGAGCTCAAGGAGCATTTGGACGTGCTCCTTGAAGTCTGACAGCCATGGTGGCATTGTTGGGGACGTCCTGTGCAGGACCAGGAGTTGAACTTGATGATCCTTGTGGGTCCCTTCTAACTCAGAATATTCTATGATTCACCAGGATGACAAGACACAGCCAAGGCTGGAGCAACAGGGATTGTTGGAAGCCTCAGTGAGATGTTGCTGGGGGAAACTCCTGCTGTCAGGTGGAATGGTGAGACCACATCAGAAGTAATGGGGATACTGTGGCCAGTCTTCCTGAAGACCAGTGAGGCCAAACAGGAGCAGGTATAAAGGAGCCTGCAGAGAAATTCGGGATCACGCAGGTCCTATCACACCCTGAGTTTGGCTTCACAAAATCAAGGCTGAGAGGTGAGGCACTCTGGGAGAAGAACTGTTTAGAGAAAGCAGGTGTTGGCACAAGGACAGCTAGTTATGGGGTGTCCATGAGCTCGGGAGGCTGGCAACAAGCAGAAAGGCAGTGATCCCTTCTAGTGGTCATGGAGCAGGGAAGCACTGGGACTGGTTTAAAGTGAAGCTGAGCAGGAGTGATTATTTGACATAACTCCAGCACTGCTCAGAGGCTGGATGTAGGGATGTGGGGTTTCTTACAAGTCTTATTTATGATGGTGTGTGTGCCTTTTGTTGGGGCTAGGAGCTCAAAGATAGCCAAGGTATTTCAGGAGAGGATTAGGGTCAGTTTCCCACAAAGCCTTCGAGCACCTGGATAAACTCTTTGTTCTCCTGGCACACAGTCTCACACTCAGTTCAGTGCTGCCTGACACACACATCTTTTCCTGAACTTCAGCAGAAGCCTTTTGCCGAGGAGAGCCACGTGATGGAAGGTAACTTGGTGTTCAGGAGCTGGGGACACCTGACACAACTCTGAAAGCCAGCTGGTTTCTGTGCAAAAGGAAGACAGGTTCTACTGAGGTGATCCTGGAAACATTTGTACTGTTGTGATGTTTATTTTCATGGGTAGAGGAAATTGCATCTCTTGTTAATATAAGCTTGCCAGAGGTGTGGGAGTTATTAAAGTCACAGTGGAGCAGGCTATTCCAAATGGCCCTAATTTTGCTCTTCTCCCATGGAGAGCATTGCCGTTAGCTGGGACAGAACAAACAGGTTGAGGTCATGGTTGGCATAAAATGGGCAGGATTTGTCCCATCACTTGTGCCAGACCTTCTTTATGGGAAGCAAGGGAGAAACCTGGGTCTTACACAAAAAATAAAAAGGGCTTTTGCTGACTTTTGATGCATTGCCTCTACCTTGCTCTGCAGTCTGTCAGGCAGCTCCTGCTCCTCCCTACCAGATTCCGGGCGTTCCAGTTTGGACCTGAAAGTCCTTGTAGTTAGACCAGGTGGTGTCACAGGTAGTTCTCCACACCTCAATCCACTTAAATAATTAAGGCCGGAAAAGATTTCCGAGATCATCTGTCCAACCACTAACCCAGCACTGTGGCTTTTTTCAGTCTCTTGATCCTTTCAAATAGGAAAAAAGGTGGACAGCATTGCCTGTAAGGGACTGCAAGGGTCTGCTGCCTCCAGAAGCCCAGCGTTTTGGATGAGGTGTTGTCCTGTGGACATTGAACATCTGTGTGGCTTTGTGTGCATCATTCCTTGCCCACTCCTCCACTTCCAAACGTGGGAGAAAATCCTCTTGGTGGTGCCTGCAGAGTTGTCTGTGAAAGTCCAGCCGTGGAAGAGCTGGTGAATTGTTTTCCTGCCCAAAGCAAAGGAAGTGCTCCTGGTAGGATAATCAGTCTTGCCGAGAGCTCCCCCAGCCAAAGGCGACCGCCCTGGCTTTATGGAGTGTGGAGCATCTCCCCTGTAATGGCCACGAGTCCCCTCCCAGGCAGGAGCTCACCCGTGGGATGGGGAGTGTGTGTGTGTGTGTGTGTTTAAAGGTCGTAAAATGCTCCGTGGAGGAAGGCTCTGGCCGTTCCACGTGCTGACAGGAGAGCTCCCGGCGCTCTGGCTTCCTTGGCGGAAAATCGCGGCGGCGGATAAATCCTGGAGAAATAAAAGGAACCCAATCGAATTAGCCCGGAACCGTGTGCAGGAGGTGGGAAATGTTTTCACAGTGCTTCATCCTCTCTGGCGGGTACTGAATCGCTCAGGGTAATTTTTCAGCTCGCTGCGGTTCAAACCAGCCAGGGCTCCTTGTTGGTTAATCCTAATGAGGGAGAGAGGCCCCTCTGTTGGTCTGACAGTACCACATCGCCCTTGTGTTCCCCAAAATGGTAAGGAGAGGCACTGGCAGTGCTTTTTTGGGGTGCCCTTTTCCTTCCTCCCTGCACTTTCCGATGCTGTGCCCAGGGTTTGAGGGAAGGACGCTCTCCCTAATGTCAGCCAGCACTGGGTATGCTCTGCCTTGCTGGCTGCCCCGGGGCGGGAGCCATCACCCAGGCTGGGATTTCTCCGCAGGCTGGGAAGTAGCTGCCAGGCCGGATCTGGGATGGGGGAAGGGAAAGACTTGGTTTCTTTCAGTATCTGAGGGTGGATTAAGTGGAGCGTTCCTTGTTAGCTAATTGAAACAGTCAAAATGTCAAATGAGGCATTTCAGTAATAGTGATGTTAGGAGCTTTACGTTTTCATTTCCTTCCCTCTCTCCTTTGTATCGTGCCTTCAAGACATGGGGACCTAAGTCTGCCTTTACAGAAACCCTCTTAAAGAGGGGCTTCAGGGGGATGGGGCAAGGACTGAAGCTGTTTTAATCCTCTCCAATTCCAACATTATTGTGTTTCAGCAAATATTTCGCAAAAGGATTTTCAGGCTGAACTTCAAACAGGCAAATTCCTCACTCCAGTGACTCGGGGAGCTTTGCAAATTTAGAAAAGAAAATGAAGATTGTTTTAGCTGACATTTAAACCTCTTCTCTTTTCCCAGCCTGTCAGGAAGCTTCATACACTTTGGGTCAGACGCTCTTTCCCTGAAGAAGAAAAGGATATTTATAGCTGGGTAGGACCTTAAAGGGGAAATCTCCAGGCTGCAGTACCTGTCAGATGAAGTTACTTATGGCCCCAATAGGAACTGTCAACCTGGAACCCACCACAGGGAAGCAAAAAGGTGACGGTCCAGCCCTGGGCCACACAGGAGGGTCTAGCTCAGGTAATTTGGCCTAATTCCTGGAGGGTGAGGGTAGGCTTGGCTGGAGTGTGGTATTTTCCAGGCAAACGTTTTCCTTATGGCTCACTGTGTTTTGTTGCCCTTCTGAATCTTGGAGAGTGTTGACACACGGAGATGTTGAAGTGTGATGTGGATCATTCCTGCTGCTTGGAGAAGTAGGAAAGGGATTGATGAGAGAAGCAAACCCAAAGAAAGCCAGTTTGTCACACAGAGAGGCTGCGTCTTGCTCGCCCTGGTTGGTTGGGAGCTCCTGAGGGGCTGATGGAGCACCTGGCTGCAGGTCCTGGTTCCTCCTTGCTCCCTCAGCCAGGGCTGGAGCCAGGCTGGCAATGCCAAGCAGTGAGCAGCTGTCTGGGCTGTGTGTGGAGCAATTTACTCCCAGGGACTGGAGTGATTGGGGTTTCTTAGGGTAAAGACAGCTTGCAAAGAAAAGCAGTATGTCTGGGGACAGCAGAGCTCTGCCACAATCTGCTCTTACCCACAGCTTGTTCTACACAAAGAGTTTTTGTTGGCACGTCACCTCTCATCCAGCACTGGTCTGGAAGGAGGGCTGGGGAGTGGGGTTGGGGTTGTCTTCTGTGGCTGATGGGGCTGCAGAGGAGGTTTTGGCATAAGCATTTCTGCAGCCTGAGCCCTGGGGCTTGCTCTGGGGCCCCAGGTAGGACAGCAAGGACATTTTGGTGTAGTCCAAGGTAGCTGAGATCTGGATGAAGGTTGGTGCCAGGCTAATGTAGCTCTGGGGCTGTTATTTCTGTGTGATGTTGGCTCATTGGGCTATGGTGTGGAAATCTCTGGTAAGCTCCAACTAGACCTGGGAGCATTTCCCACAGTGCAGGTCCACGTGTTCTCCTTTTGGCCAGCAGGGGCTGGGTGTTCTGTGCACTCCATTTTCCCACGTCTCCCTAGATTTTAAGGGAAAGAAATCCAGGTGCAGTGTCTGGAGAGGGAACCGTGATGTGTTCTTGATGCTTTAGGTTTTAACTTTTATATTTTCCAAATCCTGTACTGCCTGGTAGTTTCTTGTAGCCTGTCAGCTTCTGCTCTCTCATGCTAAGATGGACATAACAAAGCCTCCCTAGGTTTGCTCCAAGGACACTCAGACTGCCCTAGGCCCAAAAGGTGGAAACTAGGGCCTCTAGAGAGGTGCAGAAATTATAGAAATTACATCCTTAGCTAAAGTTTTAATTGGTGAGTTTATGCTGATATGCAAATGGACCAAACCTATAAAAGTGTGAAGAACTCGTGACTCGTCATCCATCCTGGGGTCCTTTTTTGGATGTGGCCTTTGGCTCCCCAGGGTGTACCTTTGAAGGCCTTTCAAATAAATCCCTACCTTTATTCCCTTATTCTGTCTAGTCTCTGTTTCTAGGTAGCCTCTCAAGGCATCATTCTGGCCAAGAATCCTGATTTAGCCATAAGGGTGTGGGGGCCCATTCTCCATGGAATGGGCACGCAGGCACCACACAGAGCTGTGTGGGCTGCTGCAGGCAGGCTTTTCTTGTAGGAAAACCACCTGGGGTGAAGGGAATAACAAAACCCCTCAGACAGACCACGTCTCATGGAGGTGAGACCCAGAGGGATCTTCCCTGGGGATCTCAGGTGACTCTGGGCTGGTGTTGCTCCTCTGGGCTCTGTAGGAGTGGGAGAGCCCAGGGCACTGTGCAGGATGTTCTGGGGGGTATCAGGTTTGCTCTGGCCACACTTTTAGTTCTGCTTCCAAGTTCCTTCAGGTACCAGCCCCAGCAGTGCAGTCCTGGGGCCAAGCCACCCAGGCTTTCATGATCCCAGAAAGGAAAGGAACAAATCTCTCCCACATGGAGCTCTCCACCAGGGTTTTCCCGTCCTCTGCCCACCCTGGTGGATGTTAACAAGCTAGTAAACCTAGACCTGCTGTGCCTTGATAGAAAGATTTATTTTTAGGGCCTTGATATTTAAAATGATCTGTTATAATTTCATGCTTAAATAACACTAAATAATGTTCCCTGTTTGCACAGTGTAATTGGAAGAGGCGAACAAACCAAACAAACCAGCTATGACTGAGCTTCCTTAGTATTTTCAGGCTGAAACAAACAGCAAAAAACAAGGGCTTAGCCAATTTAACACTTTGGGGGTATTTTCTAGTTGGCATTTCACTTTTTCATTTTCACAGGCCAAGAAACACAAGAGTTCTAAAGAGCCAGTGGCTTCTTGCCAAAGAAAACTCAGTTGATCTTAGATTGAAAGAAAAAAAAAAAAGAAAAAAAATCAGAAGTGAACTTATTGTTTGTTTTTTAGGAACTGGCAGGGCTAATGACTCTGCAAGCGCCATGGGATTTTATGCAAGTGCAGGAAAGACTTAGAAAATATTCAGCAAGTTCATTTAGGCTCCTTTCATGCTTCTCAAATCCCGAGGCTTCTTTATTGCTTCTTTATGTCAATTTGGCACTGCTTGATTTGGCTGCCACCCTCGACGTTACCGCAGTGGCATTGCTGTGCTCCGTGCCGAGCAGGTCCTGCACTGATCACATCCCGTGTCACCTGTGTGGGCTTTTAGGGGATTCAGTTAAACTCCTGGCTTTGGTTGACCCTTTTTGGGCATAGGGAGTTCAGGCCATGCTGCCGTTCCCTGTGTGCAAAGCCCTCGGCGTCGTTATTTGTGCAAAGAGATTTTGTGATTTTCTTTCTGGAAAACTGCCATTGGAGAGGGAATGTAGCCCGGGCTGGTGAAGCTGCTGCACATCAGCTCAGCGGTGCGTCTTTACCTGGCAGGATCCCTCTCTGCCAGGGTTCAAGAAGTGTTTGGACAATGCTCTCAGGCTCATGTCGGGATTCTGTGCAGGGCCAGGAGCTGGACACCGTGGTCCTTGTGGGTCGCTTCCAGCTCAGGATAGTCTATGATTCTATGATTCTCCTGTTGGAAGGGTGTGAGGAAGTTTTCCCTCCGTGTCCCTGTGCTGAGATGACCCATGGAGCAATGTTCCTGCAGCCTCAGGCTGTGGCAGTGATGATGCTGAGACTCCTTAGCAGCCCTGCATCCTCCTCTTGGTTCTTCCCTTTCCTTCCAGTGCCCTGTCCTCCCTCTGTCCCACCTATCCTGGGGTGAGCAGGCTTCCCCCAGTGCCTCCCCTCCTGCCGGGCTGGCGAAACCCTTCTCCATCTTCCCCTCCCTGCGCTCCGCACGAGCCTCAGCTCTGTTTGTGCCCACATTAGCATTTCTGCTGACTGCAAGGATCGGTTTAATTTCATGGGTGTCATTTCCTTCAAGAAATCTCTCTCTGAGCAGCAGCCCGACGAATGCCTGATAAAACATATTTTCCTACAGTAATGATTTTATGGACCCATAAGTCATGAATTTATTATGATCTCAGCCCCTGCTGCTGATTGCTGTAAAATGCAAAGTAATTAACAGCGAGCAGCAGCAGCTATTCCCACCTGGTAGCGTGTTCTTGGGTACGCTGATGGCTTTGATTAAAGTAATGGCTAAAGTGTACAGCCTGGCTGTAAAATATTAGCATGATTAATGCAGTATCCTAAATAAGAAACAAAACTAATGGGCATGGTTTAAGGAATTAAATATATATATATATATATATATGTATATACATTCCTCTCCCGCCCTCTAGCTATTGTTCTGGCTCATTTATGCTTTCTTTTCTGTTAAATAATGTATGGGCTGGAGGACCGGGGGCCAGGCTACAGATGCATATTGCAGTTTCATAACATCTTAAGTGCTTGTGTTAATTTTTCACTCCTCCCTCCTCTTTCCCCTCAACCTGCCATCTCCCATCGCGCAGGGGGAGAAAGACAATCGAGTTTCCTGAGCTTGGCCTGGAGTCAGATGTGATTTGATTTGGATTGCAGACAGCTTGGGGAAGTGGCTCCCAGGCAACTTGGAGAGTTGGACACGGTTTCTGGCCTCTCAGAAGAGAAACCCCGGCTCTGTGTTCGCGTTGCCGTGGCCGGGGGTGATCCCCGGGCTGTCTCAGCCGCCGGGAGCCCCTAAGTTTTTCTCACATGAGGAATAACCACATCTGTCCAAAAGCTGCAGTGCTTCTGCTGGGAACAGAATGCTTTCTTTTTCGCTTTTCTTTTCCTGAACAGCTTAAAAAAGGCAGCGACTGGATGTGAGTGAAAAATTAGTGGAAAATAAGACCCAAGACTCAGATTTCTCCCTGCCACCCATCCCAAAGCCATGATGAATTTGGTTTCTGGTATTTTCCAATGGGAAATTTTCCAATCAGGAATTACCTCGGGTTGGGTGTGAGAAAAGGAAATACACTTTTTTTTTAAGACAAGCACTTAGAAAATTTTATTTGGAAATGGAGAAAATATCTGATTGGAAAAAAAAAAGGAAAAAGAGGCCTTTCTGACCTGCACACTTTGATCAGCTCTTCTCTTCCTGTTTCGAAAGATACATACACCAATGTCATCTAATTCCCTCTGATCAGCCTCTACCTTTTCAGGTGTATTGATCTGCTCTTGTTTATGAAGCTCCCAACTATTGGAAAGAAGAGTTTATAAATAACTACAGAGAAACGGGATTCTGTATCACAGGAGTTCCAGCTGTGCTGCTTTTGTTTATCGTACAACACATGTTTTTTGGAACTTTTCTCAGCCAGGAGGTTGCAAAAGGAAGCTCAGCATGCCAGTGTCACTGAGAATTGTTGTGTTGTATTGTACTGTGCAAATGGTGTTTCCTCCCTCTTGGGATGGAGAGGCTTCTGGGTTTGTTTCTGTAGATAAGATATAAACTCAGTAGTGGTTCTGCTAGTAAATACAAGTAGCCCCGAGCTCTGGAATGTGTCTTGTTGGTCCCTCCAGTAATTTGACAAAGTACCCTTCCAGCAGCCTCCTGGAAAATACAACATGAACAGTTTTGTTGATCCCTCAGTATCTGGAATAGTGGGAAGGGACACTTTGCCAGCGTTGGTGTGGGGTTTGGATGTCTCACCTGCATTCAGTGGTGGTCAGTCCCAGGAATCAGATGTGTTGCCAGGAGGGTGAGGGAAGTTCTCTCTCTAAAATTGCCACTTCTGGAATTGTGACTACCTTTTGGGGGGAAAGGTGCAGGAAACCTCCAAAAGATAGAGTCTGTGATTTAAAGTACAGGGGAGCTTCCAGGCAAGGAGAGATTAATCAGACTGAGATGTGTTGTTTGAGTAGAGAGGCAGCTGGGAGAGGGGGATGATCAAGCCGAGTACAGTCCAGAGAGGAGTAGGAGGGTTTGCAGTATCTTGTGATGTGGGTTACCCAGTGAGCTCATCAAGCAAACGGTTTAAGGAAAATGAAGGTAAGTCCATTCTCCTGACATGCATAATTACACATATGTTCCATCATCACCTGCTGCTGCGGAGTCCAAAAGAGGAGGACAGATGTGAAGCAGGACTAGATCATAATGGAAGGCAGATCCCTGAATGTAATCAAAGGGTTTGCAGCAAGAAGAGAGTCATAGATATCCTCATTTGCTTTCCTCCTCCTCCCCTGGGGAAGGCTGTGGCCATGTTCTTATGCTTGCTGTGGCCTCTTCTCTTGACACAGGGTCTCAGAGTGCTGGAGGATGTGGTTTGCCTGCCAGCACTTCCTTTCCTCAGGAAGGGACCTCCCCAGGCTTCTCCCAGCACGTGAGACCTTGTGTGCTGGATGAGGAGGCACAGGGCAGGTGCTGAAGGAAGGGCAATGATGCTGGGCTCCATCGTGGTTCCCAGCAGGACCGTCTGGCCATGGGGGGCGTGGAGGACACCACAAGCCCATGGGGTGAGGCAGTGGCCTTGAGAGGGAAGAGGCAGCTGTGTGGATCTCATGGCAGCCCCGAGCCGTGACGCTGCCACGGCAAACCCCGGCCTGTGAGGGTGGTGTGTGGTGCCTGGGCAGGGGGAGGCTGGTCCTTCTCAGCCCTCGCTTGGGCACTGCTGGAGTCGGCTGCTGCCGCAGTCGGGCTGCGGGGTCATATTTGGAAGGCTTTCTCAGCAGGGCACACATGTTAATGATGTTTGAGGAGTAGTTTCTGTGGGAGACCTGGGAGCCAGGCAGCTCTGAAAACCAGCCCATTAGTATTTTGAAAAGAAAACCTCCATCCTATAGGAACTGCTTTGGCCTCTAGAGACGTGCCAGAACCGTATCCCAGACTGCACCGCATCCGCTTCTGTTAGATCTTTCCCTCTCTCCTTTTATCCACCCCTTTTCCTTCCCTCCTGCCTAGAGCTTTCTCTTGCTTTTCTACCCAAAACACACTTTAGCTGTTCCTTTGGAAGTTTGCACAAGGATAGGTCGGCGTTTACTTTTCCCCCTGCCGTCTCCTTTCTCCTTTTGGAGCTAATCACCCCAGTGAAATTGAGCTGTAATTCAGTTGGCAGTGGTCAGATTGAGCTGAACATGTGTGCTCCAGCACATCCCCAGATTCTTGCATCAACAAAAATGAGCACAGACAGGCACAAAGCAAAGGAGAGATCGCGTGGCCTTGTTTAAAACACACTCGTGCGGCAGCGGCAGCTACCTGAACAAAAGCTGCCTGTCTGCTTTTTGGAGGTGGGTGAAGGAAGAGGTTGTTTGGCTTGATGTGCACAGCAAGAGGGGGAGATGGTGTTTCCCCCCTCCTCCCCCTGCCATCTGCAGCCTGGTGGCAGGTAGAGGAGGCTGGTTTGGTGGGGAGGATTTGTAGCTGCCGTGAGTCAGTCAGCGTGTCAGGTAAATCAAGCCTGACGTTTTTAACATCTTCCCCACACAAAGAGGGGGAGCAGGGGGGAATGGAGGAAGCAATTGTAATTTTATGTCTATATCCTGCTCGACTAATCAAGGTGAGCAAGAGACTTGCCAGCCAGAGGTTTTCCTCTTGTTAGCTTGTTCATTTCTCTGCTTTGCCTTTCCCCTTCCTTTCCTGGACTACTGTAGCAATCTCCTCTGTAGGGAAAGAAAGATCCAGCTGATCAATTCTAGGGGCTTGTAGACAAATGGTGCTTGTTCCTCCAAACTGTCTCTTGTAGTGTGTCTCTAATTAGGTAAGCGAAAACTCATGGAAAAACACATTTTGGCAGAGGTTTGACTACCTTTGACCCTGTATCCTGCTTCCTCACTCCTGTTCAGACCCTAAACTTTCTGCTAGCCCTGGTGACAGTGCTGTAGTGCACCATATCCTCTCCTGGCCCTCTCGGGAGCACCTTGTTCAGGTTGGACAGGCCTACAGGTGAGCTGTGGAGAGAAGGAATATCTGCATCATGAGGGGAAGGTAGTTCCAGGGGATTTCCAGCAGCAGCGTGGCTTTAGGGTTGTCCTTGGCGTGCCTCTTGTCTTGCCTCAGGCACGTGCTGCAGCAAAGCCTCCCTGTGCCTTTTTTACCTTGCTGCCAGCACAGGCCACCTGCCCTAATCCCAGGTGGGCTAATTCCCTCTGGTGAGCAAGGAGAGGAAGGGAGGAAAAGTAAATTCACAGATGGGTGCTACCCTTCCATTGCCACAGTCCAGAGTGTGGGTGTAACATGTTAGGTGCATCCTGGTTTGAAAACTGGATGCTCTGCCTCTTGCTGGGAGCAATGATCCAGTAGACTGGGATTCCTGGTGGCCGTGGAAAGGTTTGTGCCCCAGGGGAGCAGCCTGGCAGCTTCAGAGCTGTCTCCCAGCCCATGGCACGGATTGTCCTGAAGGTGAGTGAGGCAGATCATGCACAGTCCTGAGCTGGGGCTGTTGAGCAGCATTAAAAGCTGCACGCTGGGTCCGTATGCTGGCTGGGCAGGGCAGCATCATTAAAATTCCTGGTGTGCACAGAAGTGGACTAAGTCATCAGCACAGGGCAGGGAGCCTCTGAGTTCTGAGTGCTCGTGCTGATTTACACCAGCTGAGGAACTGGGCCAAATCTGTCTCGTTCAATGAGTGATCATTCAATTTTTCTCTCTGCTATCAAGCCCTTAAACAAAAGCCAATTGAAATCAATGGGAGACTTTCATCATTTTCAGGGTTATAGGCCTAAAAAATTGGATGCTCGGGGAAAAAGCAGGCAGGGGAAGAGAAAGGGAAGAAGGAATAAATGCTGCTGTAACATTATGGCTTACAACAGAAACAGATGGAAGTGAGAAATGCTTTAGTTACGATTCTCTGGCAGCAACAATTCAGCAAAGCTGTACATGGAGATGTGCACACTGAAGAGCATCCTTCCTTATGCAGCCTGCTCTGTGGGTGCAAAGGGAGCCTGTCCCTCTGTGAATCCCATCTCTGCGTGTCCTATTTCTATATGTGATTAAGTTCTCTGCTCTTCCATTGCAGTTAAAGTTGTTATTAGTGGTAAGCACATGCTCCACAGCTGGCTGTTCCACGCAGAAATGCAGGAAGAAGTGCTGCCTTCTGCTCCCAGAAACCAGCAGCATTTTTAATTTTTTTTTTTTGTTTTTGCAGTAGCTGGAAGAGGGGGAGGTTAATATCTCATCCAGCCTCTGGCTGTATTTTGATAAAACCCTTTGTCCAATGACTGCAAAGTATTTTGCACATACGGCAGGGTAAATCCCCTTCAGACAGGTATTATCTGGCCTATTTTCACAGCTGAGAATTTGCAGCCTTCGGAGCCATCCGAAGGCACTGCCTTCACCTTGTGATCTCCTCGGCTGAATGCATGTGTCAGGACCGGTGCTCCCACACCCGGCCCCAGTTCCAGCACAGCCTGGGTGCCGTCAGATCCTCCCTCCCTCCCTCCCTCCCTCGGCCTCCCCGTCCGCATCACAGGTATGACAATCGTCCCTTCCCCGGGGAAACATTGCATTGTGCCGTGCTGCTGGGAGAGGGCCCGCACATAAGTCTGCATTCTCGTTTCGGCTGTGTTTGTGCGCGTGTTTTCTGCTTTAACTGCTCTTCCCTTTCTTTGCCTGCTCATTAGTTCTGCCTGAGTGCAGGACCTCTCCAAAAAATGCAGTGTTGGCAGCGGGCATGAATTCTTAACGACTCCTGTCTCTAATGACAGAATGCAGGGCCAGGCAGTCGGTTTGCTTGCTGGGAGAAGGAGAGGCAGATGAGGCGGTGGCTCTTCCCCTCGTCGTGGGGTGAGCTTGCAGAATCACAGGAGGATCTCCGAAATATGCTCAGGTCTTGGACTGCTTCTCATGCTGCAAGGAGAATTGCTTGAGATGGCAGATGGAAAGAGATGCCTCTCGGGCTGTGGAAGGTGTTGAATTTGTTTTCAAAGCTTACTCTGGCCTCTCTCTGCTGTTCTACCCAAGCAATCAACAACAGATTTTGGCTTTTGAGCCAAAGCTGAAAATCTCGAGTCTGACTTGCACAGTGCCCTTTTGTGCTGCCCAGCTTAATGCAGATGGAATGTCTTACATCAGTAAAAAAGCCCAAACAAAACAACATAACAACCAATTCACAGAAAAAAAAAAAATGCCGAGGGTTCAATTTTACTGAACAGGAGGAGGACTTTTCTTAATGGAGAGCTTAAAACTTATTTTTAGTAGTGTTTTCATTGTCTTTCATTCCTATGCCGTCCTCGATTCAAAGTTTCCTTGACTTTTTTGCAGATGCAGCTTTTAACATGAGTTAGCTTTTCTTTTCACAGACTCTTTGTATTTTGTTTAAAGAAGAAGGAAGTCTTCGCAAGTTAGAAGAGGTGGGAAGTGAAAGACAGGTGAATCCTGCCTGGGTGCCATTCTTTCTGGTTCATTTAATGTCAGGAATAAGAAGAAAAAAAACCCACCATTAAAAATCTTTGAGTTTTGATTTTTAAAAGCCAAACCAAGGAAAATTACAATTTTTCATGCTGGTGATGAAATCCTGGATTTTTAGTTTGGTGGATTTGTGCTGAAACATCATTTGGTGGAATTGTTTTGCTTCTGATGAAATCTCAGTAGGCGCTGAGCAAATTTCAAGTTGATTGTGGGATGACCGGTCCCGCTTGGAGTTCTGCTTATTTCTTTCGATTTGCCCTGGTCTCTCCTTTCCACTTCCATCCTTGCTGATGCATTTTCCCACTCCTATTCCTGTTCCACTGAAATTGCCAGCACCAAGACCATTAAAATGCCCATGAGGCATTTCCTTCCTGGATGGATTAGTTGGGTTAAGATATTTGTGATTCCCAGAGACGTCATCTTAGCCTGAGTTGCCTCCATTTCACACACTGTTGCTGGAAACTTTTCGTTTTTCTTCTCAGAGTACTTCTCTCCACTTCTTCTATAAGGAAAGGCAGATTCTGGCCCTGGGACATTCCATGTGGCCCGTGGAGGTTGGTCAGGTAGGCTGGATCTCTACCTGTGTTGACTGGAGAGTTAATTCTGGTTTTGCAACAACTGAAGCTCAGCTTTTTTGCTGGTTTATTGTTCCTCGGAACCTCAGATCTGGTAAACAAATAAGTAAATAAATAAAAATGGTGGGATGCATTTGGGGAATCTTCACAACCACAGGTAGATCTTTGATTTGGAGGAAAGGGAAAGTTGGGAAGTATCCTGTTGGGGGATTCTGCTTTCTCTGTCAGTCCCATCTGTGTCCATGGGCCCAGGGACATGAACTGGTGTTCAGCCTAGTTCTGGCAGGTGAGTGCACGCTGAAACGCCAGCGTCTTGCACCTCTGGTGATGGTCTTGGCAGAGTAATCTGAAAATCAAAGTTTCTCTGGAGCTCTCTTCAGAGCTCTGTGAAAACTCCTTCTGCGTGAAGCCCATGCCATGACTTTGGAGACGAGACCTGGCCATGTCTGGACCAGAGAGTTCTGCAGATATGTGGAGCCACCACCTTTTGTGGCACCCACAGCTCTGGGATGAAGTATCCAAAATCCATTTGGAGTGAGGTCTTTGGGACTCTCTTCTCCATGTCTTGCTGGCAGAAAGTTCCCCCCTTCTGCGTGTACCTCCCTCTCCTCGAGCAGGCGTGTTGATTCCACGTTCCTCTTGTTCTCGAGGGCAGGTTTTAAAATCCTGCCGTAATTATTCACAGGCTGTGATTGGAGCCCACACTCAGAAACACTATTTGCATCCAGGGAGGATCTGATTATAATTGCTGCAGAGAAGTTTGCTTGAGACTGATCCTGTGTCAGCTTGAAATTTCTTGATGATGCTCTTTGGGCGTGAGAACTGTGCAGGCTCAAGGTCCAGAGAAGGGTAATGGAAGGGACTTGGTGTCTCAGGTTTGGGGATGGAAATTGCTTTTTCTTCAGAGAAGATGGATAGGGTGGGAATGCTAAACTGGAGAAAGAGCAGAGCAGTAGAAACTGGAATTACCTGGCTGGTCTTTGGGGCACCGCTGTCTTCTCCACCCTAAAGACTTGAGGAGGCGGCCTGTTTTCTTCGGGGTTGGTTGATTTAAATCACCCATTTTAATCATGATTTAAATCAACAAGCAGGAAATCTTGATTTAAAAACCACGTTTTAATCTTGTATTTTAAAGTTCATTTCCTAATGAAACGTGGTTCCTCATTGGTTGGCATAATTTGGTACTATTTTTGGCAAAGCAAAGGGGGACGCGACACCCATACATATTTATTGGTGTGAGTGTATAGCTCAATATGTATCTGTTCTAACTTTTACATCTTTTCATTACATCGAAGGAATGGAAAGCATGTAATTTCTGATGTGTTAGCCACAGCTTTGTTTTTTACACTTGTCTCAAGCTATACGAGGACAAAAATTAAAATGCAATTAAAAATGCATGAAGAAAGCAGTTAAAAAGTTTGTTGTTGGTATCACAGAGGGCTGGAATGAGCCTCTGCAGATAATCTACTCCGTGTGTTGGCATTGAGGCAAGATCAATTACACCTCTCCCCTCCACACAGGTGTTTGTTTAACCTTTCCGTAGATGTCTCCAGTGAAAAATTCTGCAACTTCCCTGTATCTGTTCTAAGGAGAAAGTTTTTAATCTTTTTTTTTTTTAAATGTCTAAACTTAAGCTTTCTTTGCTCCAAGTTAAATTATTTCTTCTTCTGCCACCGAACACAGAGAACAATCGACTGCTGTCTTAATAACCTGCAAGCTACTGGAAGATTGTTATGCCTCTGTGCCTTAGCCTTCTCCTTTTTTTTTCTAGCCTGAATGAACCTAGTTCGTTTAACCTTTCCTTGCCAGCTCTTCCTAAAGCTGTGCTGGTTTAATTTCTTCTCCTCTGGACTGCCCCCTGCTTTTTCATCTCTTTCTGCATCTGCAGTGAAATTACTTTGGGGGTGCTTCAGGAGGAGAAATTGCTTGCCATGCCACGTAGGCAAACTGTGGAACTCATTGCTATGGGATGCTGTGGATGCTAAAGATTAAATGGGTTTGGAAAGGGTTTAAACAAAATAATGAAAGCTGTTCCTGAGCTGTGCGTTGCTGGAAGGCCTTGGGAGATTGGGATAAACAAAGGGTAAAATGCTACGCTCTATCTTAAGGTTTCATTGCTGGCTCTGGGGTGCCACCAACCCTGCCAGGGGTCATGCTGCCGTGCACTGCCCTGCATCCATGTCATGCTGTTATGATGTACTGGGAACTTGTCCCACTGCTCTGTTTCAGAGAAGTGCTGGGATGTGCCCATGTCTTCCCCCAGAGCTTGTCTTTCCAGCCTTTGCAGCAGCTGCCTCCCAACTAGCTGGAAAAACAGAGTCCGGCTCTGACTTGAGCACGCTGGGAATCAGAGCCTCAGAAAGCCTGGGTGGCAGCAAGGGGTGCATGAATTTCCTGGGATTTGAATGTTAACCAGATGCTGTTAGAGCAGTGTTCTGTGTGGGGTGGTGCTGGTGCCTGTGCTGGAGCACCACGGTGGTTAATGCTGCCCCAGCCAGGCTGTGCGAGCTGTAAACAGCCGGCGGGGAGCAGAAACCTCTTCTCTTCCACTGCTGGGTTTGACAGTTCCCCTTTTATCTGCTCAGAAAGTGCTGAAGTGTTTCTAGCTCCTCTTCAAAAGCAGTTCTGCACTGCCCAGAGGGGGCTGCAATTCACGTGGGGAGCCAGCAAAAAATGATACTCCCCATCTCAGCAGATGTGTGTGAACCACGTAAATCCTGACTTCGGCTCCTCAGTGAGGTTTAAATGCGAGGGTGGGAATGTGGTGGCAAGGACTCTGTGGGTCACCAGCAGGGTAAAGGTACACCAGGAAGCCCTTACTTCTGGAAAGGCAGGGTTTGAGGATGGCTATGCTTAATCCTGGAGCATCTTCAGGGGTGGTCAAAAAGGTAATTGGGGTCTGACTTTCCTGTTTGCCAAGCCTTGTGGTGCTCTGTGGTTTTGGTAAGAATACCCTGTTATCAAAGGTCTTTAGAGAACAGTCCCTCTTTGCTCCCATCTGTTCTTGGGCTTCCAGACCCCTTTTTCCTTTTCAGTTCACCCTATGGAGGAGAGCACTTTCTCGAAAGACCCTGCCTGGGTTTAACTCTGCTGAGGCCACGGGAGCATAGCAAGGATTGGGAAGGTTCACCATTCCTTGGGGGAGAATGAGGCCAATTCAACATTGAAGGGGAAAGCTGGAATGTGGCTTTTAGTGGGCTGGGGATCACAGAATCCTAGAATAGTTTGGGTTGGAAGGGATCTTAGAGATCATCTAGTTCCAGCATGGAGGGCATGGAGGTGGAATTAGGCAGCAGTGAAACACTGCTGATGATGTTTCCCTCACCATGGCAGGGGGCCATGGGCACAGTGGGGCCTGGGATGGGCAAAGCAATAAGTTGCTCATCGTCTCCCAAGCGATGGTCCCAAAAGGAGGGTGGATGTGTCTGAAAGGGACTCGTCACAGTTATTGTGTCTCTTGCACCTCCTGGAAAACATTTGCACTAAGAGATGTCTTTGTTTCAAGAAATAATAAAGCTGGGCAGCTTGCAAGCCGCGTGCTTGCCTTCTCCCTGGTGTTCCCATGCTTGGCAGTGCCTTTGCTTTTGCAGAAGAAGCGTGGATTTGTTTTTTAACTCTTGCTGCTCTGTGAAGGAGAGCAGCCAGAGAACGAACAGTTTGGGATTTTGCAGGTAGGCAGGGGGTGGACACCAGTCCTCTTTAATCTTGGGTGCTGAAGGTGATCAGAGCTTTTTATACAGACCTTTATCTGTTGGCAACTTAATTAACTAATGGTCCCAGAAAGCTCTTACAGAACAATTGATTTTATTCACTTCAATATCGTTATCTCTGTCCTATTGGCACCCAGGCGGTTGTGCAGACTTCTTTGGGTGGTGAAAGCTGGTCATGGCTTCCTTTCCCACCCCTGTTTTTTTTATCCATAGGTTCTTTGGATTAGAGACTTAGCTTTAGAGAGAATTAAATCCTCCCTGTCTGTGGCTGTGTGGGGAGCACGTGGCTGCAGCTGGAACAGCCTCAGAGTATGAATGGTGCAGGGCAAAGGAAACATGATCAGCATTGTTTCACTGCTGCCTTGCCTCACTGTCTGTGCTCCACACCTGACCCGAGGACACACGTGAGAGCAATGCAAGATATCCAGCCCCTCATCACGCTGTGTCTTTTCTTTGCCTCTGGCCTGAGCCCGGGTCTCCTGGTTACTAGTTCTTGCAATTTTGCTGGTAGCCCTCCCGGTGATACATGTCACATTGAACTCCCGTGTCCTGGGTGCATGTGACACAGAGAATCACAGCCCTGGTTTTAATAAAGCTTAATTCCTCTGCCGCCATAAAAATATCTATGGAAGGAGACACAGCTGAGCCCTGAGGTCTAGATATGAGAAGGTAGAGAGAAGATCTCCCCCCAGGCTGCGTGCGTGTATTTAAAGTGCTTTCCCAGTGCAGGGATGTGGACTCCTGGGGTCGCTGAGACTTCTGCGATAGGGATTGCTGGGGTGAACTGGGATTTGATGAGAATTGAAGATGGCTGTGGAAAAAAAATTTACCTGAGTCCTCCTCCAACTTCATACTGGGTTGGATTTTACATCATCTTTGCCAAGGCCAGAAGAAATTCATAATGGCAGCTAGGGCCAGAACAAACAGCTTTAAGACTTTTTGGAAGTCTTCCCCTTTTCCCATCCCTCCAGCTTCCTCGGACACCTGGTCATTCCACTTCCACCTACCCCTTAACCCAGCAGCTCATTGCCTGGCTTGTTAAGCACATCTTCCTCTGGTACCTCTGTCTGTCCCCATTCCCATCCTACGGCATCCATGACCCTCCTGGCATCGTGGCAGACTCCTTTCTGGGGCTGAGGGTGTTTGGGTCGGCCCCTCCTGCATGTGGTGCTCTGCAGGAGAGGGAGCTACTTCTCCTTTTGTTAAAACATGATCACAGGTCAGCACGAATGGTGGCATCTCCATTCAGATGGGATTGTGGTTCTTCAGACCTGGAAGCGAGAACCATCCCCTTTGCCACCGCAGATGCTGGGACAACTAAATTTGATTTTCTTACATGTTTTAGTCCCTTAGTGAGTTCTTCTGGACTGCTGGTGGCTGGGGAGATGATGTTGCTGTGTTTGAAACCCAGCAAGGGTCATTTAATTGGTTTGGCTTCCTGTATGGCTGGGTGAGAGCACCCCAGAAATGTAATGGGCTGCTTTCACGGGCAGCAGCTCATGCTTGATATTTATAGAGAAAAGGTGCTTTGAAAAGACCCCGTTTTTCAGCCTCTCCTGCTGTTCTCTAGCTAGGGCTGAGCCTTGCTGTTAATAAGGGAAATGCAGACATCTCTTCACAGTAAAGACAAAAAAAAACCCCCTTTGCTTTCCTTCCCATCTTGTCAGGAGCACCCTGCTGTGCCCCTCTGCTTTCTTCCCATCTCACAGAGGGAATGGATTCTCTCTCTCGGTTGTACTCCTCACTAGAGCACTGGTTGCTGAGTGTGTCCACGCAGCCATCCCATCTCCCTTCAGCTGGCTTTTATTAGCGAGCAGAAAGCAAAGTGCAATGGTTTGGGGCTGGGGGGGAAGGGAGTGGTTTGGAAGACCTGAGGTTAAGTCTCAGTTGTGTTTTGGATTTACTGTACAGCTTTGGAAAAGTCACTCATGTGCATCACTCTCTGCCTGTAAGCACCAGTGTGGTCTGACCGATTTCTTCAGAATTAAATGGTAGTTATGTGTTGCTTTTAACCATATTCCAACCACGGAAGAAAAGAAGTGGGTGTTGAAGCAAGGGTCACTTTGAAGCTGAGCCTCAGCCGTTTGTGTTTCTCAGGTGCTTTCAGTAATATGACCCATGCTTTATGTTACAGGCTGCAGATACTGCAAAAGGCTATTTTGAGCCTTGGTAGCTTTAATTGAGATCCAGGCTCCTAGCAGTCCTTGCAAAATGAGCCTGACACGCTGCACTCTCTTGTTCTAGTGAAAAAATGGGTTTCTTAAGCTTTGTGGCTGTGCTTTGGATGGACGTTTGTGGTCTGAGGTGCCACGGAAAGAACAGGGGCTCTGGCTCTGCAGGACTCTTTAGATGTGTGTTAGAATTCTGATTTCATTTTCTCTCTGGAAAATCACTGGCCATATAAGAAACTCAGATGAGAAAACGCTTGGTTAAAAGCTCGAGGGACGCTCCATGGCAAGCCCATGGGAGGATCCATTTCCCAGTTCTCCTCCTGTCTGCAGGGGCTATTAGGAGATTCATTTATTCTGCTTGAAGCCTGCAGGTTTATAAACACAGGCTCTTCTCTTCAGCTGAGTTGAGAAGAACAACTTCCATTTGAATTCCTTTGGGACTGGAGCTGTCTGTCTCTATCATTCAGTTTAGGAGTGTAGCAGAGGGGAGGGGAAAAAGCCAGGGGAGCACCAAAAGGGTCTTGGTTTGTACTGGACTAGGAAAACCTGCATCATGGTGAGGATGGGTAAAAAAATCTCACAATTAAACTCATGCTGCTGCAGCACAGAAGGATTAGCCCCATTAGAGCTCGTAGTGCAGCATCCCTGGCGTAGGTGTGTGGATGGGGAAGGGCCTGAGAACGTCACTAGGCTTTTAGGCTTAGCTAAACTAATTGGCTTTGGAAGGTGGGGACAATGGGCAGCTTTCCCTGGGCTGTGGCAACACTCAAGAGAAGATGGTGGCATTTCTGGGGCCTCTGAGTGTCACTGGTAAGTGGAAGATGGCTTTGGGCTCATGGCTGAGAGATGCTATCTCAGGGAAACCCACAGTGCCTGAGAGGCTGCAGAACTGAGGCTGGAGGAAACGTGGGATGGCTTCTCTGTCCGTTTTCATTTTCCTGTGCCATACTCAGGAAGATTCAAATACTCCAGGGACCTGGTCAGTTCTGAGGCCTCAGCCAGTCTGTAGCTGCTGGGGTCACTTTCACCCTGCGGGTGGATTGGGAAGCTTTCACTCCCTCCTGCACAGGGATGGAAGGGTTCTGCTCCCTGGCTCGTGAGACAGAATGACTGCAGTTGCTGTGAGAGAGCAGGAAATCATCTCTGTAAAGCTGTCCAGAAAGCCTTGAATTCAGGTACAAGCCTCATGTTTATAGGAACATAAAAGGAACCATGGAAACTAAATATGGGTCAGAGCACCCGCAAATAGAAAAAACAGAGGGATTGCAGAGTTACACTGATTTCCCTGCCTTTGGATTTGCTGTGGTGGTTTCGAACCTGCCTGGGGTGCTGGGCTCTGAAGGAGGCTTTGGGATCCATAGGAGGAAGGAATATTTTTGGGAAGGCAGCAGGCAGAAGACCTCATTTAAGCCTGTTCCACGAGGGGCGTGCTGCTCAGTGGTACGTAGGATGTGCTGCCTGTGACGCTCCCGTTGAGCCCCGAGGGAGATCAGCTACCTGGAGAGGGATGAAGAGCTTTACATGCATTGTTGACATGGAACTGAGACTTTGCTTCCCTCTGTTCCCTCGTTTAGAGGATTACCCCGTGGAGCTCCGCGTGCCCTCCTGGGCCTGTCGCAGTGATTCAGCTGCTCTGCAGTCCTCAGCTTCATCACGGGGAAACTTCTTCACCTAGCTGCTGCCAGCATGCTTTTGGCGACCCTGGGTGTCCTGTCAGCTGTTACAGGCCATTAAAGGATTTGTTTCTCGGTGTATGAAAAGGCTTAATTCAATTCTCATTCTCTCCTGGCATTCCTCGGAGGTGAGTGCGTCCCCTCAGCATGAATCCTCCAATGCCGCTAATTGACTTGAAAGTAGCTCGTGTCTCCTTGGAAATGTCACCCAGCCCTTTTCAAGTGCAATTCCAGGCAATCAGGATCAATATGTTTCTTTAGCTAAGGGTATTAGCACATGACTGACAGCCCTGCGGCATTAGCTTATTCATATGGACTTCCAGATGCTCATTTTTCTTCCCTGTCTCAGCTCCAGTCCCAGTGAGGAGGGACAGAGCTTGGAGCGGAGCCATGCCCTGAGCTGCAGAGCACTGGTGGGTACTGTGCTGGCTCTGCCGTGCCTGCCCCAAATCCGTGGGTTGCTCTCACTCCCCGTCTCTCAGGTGAAGTCAAACTGCATTTCCCCATCCACTGGCTCATCGCGTTGTGGCCTCGAGGCGTTCCAGAAAGGAAGGGGCTGGATTTCTCCGCCCGTGCTGATCAGCACGGCGCTTCGTTTGATGAAAGAAAAGGTGTCAGCGTATTTTGGCAGCACCTTTGCAGCGAGAATACCGTCAGTGTAGCTATCCCTCCTCAGATCCCTGCCCCCTGTGCTCCCAGGGAGGCTGCAGTCAGCAGCAGAGGACTTGCCTTGCTTTCCTCATCGTGTGGCAATTGTGGGGTGCTCCTGGTGCCCAAAACATTTGGGGTTTTCATTATGTCTTCCATCAATTAGACATTCTTCTGCCTTCTTGTGTTAAAAATGTTTGTGAATTCGTCTTCCCAGCGCCCTGTGAGGAAGGGGCGTGCTGCTCTCTCTGCTTAGAGACAGGGCTGAAAGCACTGGGAAACGAATTTAGAGGAGCTTACAAAAGCACTTAAGACAGTGAATTTAATCTGAGCCCAGGTGCCCTGTGCTTTTCTTGGCTCTCCTTTAGTAAGGCTGCCACAGCTGATGCACCCACTCTGCTCCCCTGGAGAGACCTCCCATCCCTTCTGCACCCCAGCTCTGCTTCTTTCCTTGGGAAGCAGAGGGGAACTCACCCCCTGCTTTGGGAAACACTCAGTCTTACAAGCAGCAACTCAGGAAGAGATCATAGATTATTTCAGCTTTTCAAAGGAAGAAGCTGAGTTGCTGAGAGACCAAGAGCCCTGCCCTAGGCAAGATGACATTTCTCAGGCTTGGTTCTTCTGGGTCCCTGCCACCCTGCTAGCAGCGCTCCCGGCTCTCCAGGAGCTCCTCCCTGGCACATTAGAGCTGCAGGGAAAATGAAGCTGGCTCCCAAGCAGCAGACATTAACATACAGAAGAATGAGGTGTGCTGCACTGGAGTATTGGGAAAACTTTGAGGGCTTCTATGCCGTGCTGTGAACTTGAGCGCAGGGCTGGTGCTGGCACATCATCTGCCTCCACCTGGGATTTGTTACTGCTGCCGAGGCAGAGGTGGGGAATCTGTCAGGGAGCTGCTGAGAGCACCATCCCCAAAGGCACATCAGGAGAGAAACAAGAAAGCCTGGAAGTTTTAATCCGCGAGTGTGCCTGGGTACGTGCAGGTGTGTTTGCACTTCGTCTCCTCTGGAATCAGTCAGTAAGGAGTTAAGGTGCACGCCCTGGGAGACAGCCAGAGCAAGCGCATCCGAAACTCCGGCAATCAGAGGCAAAGCAACAATTATTAACGCCTCGACATTTAATGTGGCAGAGCGCTCACGCCCCCACTTGTATTGTGTGCTCAATTCCAGAGCTCTCCGAGTTGTCAGTCAGCAGGTCCATAGATCATGGCGACCTTAGCATCACGTCAAGGGGCTTCACTCCATCAGGGATAATGAGCATCTCCCACCGGTTTCTTCCCATCATTCACTTGAGATCCAGAAGTTCATCATGCAAATGACAAACAGCGTTAATTTTCTGCAAATAATTCCTCCAGATGTCCGCAGGATTCCAGCACTCCTTGCCCAGAACAGTAAAATATGTTTGTCTTCTTCCCTATAATTCATCGCCAGGCCCACAAATCTCCCCAAAGTCTCTATAAACAAAGCAGGAAGCAGAGTGCAGAGGATAATAGTTCACTGCAAACATGTCTCCGGGCATCTCTGTGCTGCACATGAGGAAAGGAGCGATGGAATAGGTCCAGAAGTTTCTTCTCATGTGAGCTGAGTTTGACTGCATTTAGTCTTGCAAATACAGTGGGTGTGGTGGTCTGAGCCAAGCCTCACACAAGCACAAGTCATCATGGGAGGAGAAACTCAGGAGGAATTTTTATGGGTTAGAAATTCAGGTCTGTCATTCTGGAACGGCTCTATCTGGAGTGAAACCTCCTGCAAAACGTATCTGCATCACTAGGGGACTCTCCACGAGATCCATGCTTTATCATGGATCTGCATCATGCTGTGTTTTCTGATGAGTGCTAAAGCAATTAGCCAGAGTTTGGTTTCTCCAGGCATCTCTCAGTTTACTGGATTCCAGATGCAACCAAAAATACACAAAGAGCTGAATTTCAGGGAGATTTGGGTGACAGAGCACAAGAAGTTTTGGCTTGGATGAATTTGAAGATATGATGCAGGAATTGGTTCCAGCCAGTGTATCTGGAATAGGGCAGACCCACGATGAGGCAGACAGAAAAATGACTGTATTTTTGACTCACACAAGAGGTCATCAGGCAGCTAGGACCCAAACCCAAGAAGGGTGGCACAAATCCTGGACTCCTTCCCATGTTCCAAGTAAAGTTCAGAAGAACTTGCAGGTACCCAGCTTGGCCTCAGGCTTGAAGAGCTTCTGTACTTGAGATTTATTTGGTTGGATATATATAAGTGTACGTATTGTTTTATTTGGTTGGACATGGACAAAAACAAGGTCATCCCCAAACCCTTCCTCCTGGCTGCTGATAGCACCCAACCGTGTGCTCTTGCCATCACGTTGGCAGCTGGCACCCACCAAGTGCTAGAGCCAGCCTGGGAGCTCAGTCCTGAGCTCCAGCACGGAAATGGCCTGACCTGGGGACACGTTAAGGATGGAGCCACCAGCTCAGCGTGAGGCTCACGTGTGCTGGAGGAGAGAGCATCCCAAACTCTGGAAGATCCTGTGAGGGCCCAAGGCCCCTCTTGCCAGTGGCACAGCCGTGTGCCACAGCAGTGGGTGAGTCACTTTACAGAGAGCAGGTGGGCGTCATTGCTCTGCTCTTCTGTTTCCCACCACGCTTAACAGGCCCAGCTTTGCTGTGGATTTCTCCTCTCCATTCGCCAGCTCCTGCCAGCCCTGGAAGCACGCACCCGCTCCCTCCCTTGCTGGCCTTTTCACACTGCAAGGGTTTTTAAAGGTCCCTCTAAGCAGCAGCTGCTGTGTGGCTTTTTGTTTTTTTGGTGTTTTTTATGATGGGCTGGAAATTAATTTCTTTTTCACTGGCGTTGGACTATCCATTCCCCACGTCACAGTGCAGAATGAGCTCGTAACTCTCTTGACTGCCTTGTGGCTGAGTTATGGGGTCTTCTGCAGCGTAGCCCAAAGGGTTTAATTTAACAGTGGATGTTGGAGGAAAGCAATAGAGTTCTGACAACTGTCTAGTACTTTTGCTGTCGGTGCACTTGGAAAATTTTTCTTAACATTTGACTGAAAGGTTCCTTGTTTTAAATTAAGCTCAGGACTTCTTGTCCTTTCTGCAGATGGGGAAAGGTGGATGGCTTTTGGTTTTTTTCCCCTCTTTCCTTTTTTTTTTGTCTGAAGATTGTAACCATGTCTCCATCCTCTCTAGACTGAGCACCACAAATGCTTTCCACCCCTCCTTGCCAACTGTCTCCTATAGATTTCCAGTCACTGTTGTCTGCCTCTCTTGGACTGTCTCCAATTGTTCACACCGTCTGGAAGATCAGCATCCCAAACTGGACAACGTGTTCCAGCTGAGTCTTTAACAGCGCGGAAGGCACCCGAGGGTGACTTGGATTACGTGCACGTGACATCTCTTCTGTGCTCTGATCCTGGTTGCCCTTGGCATGATCTTGAACCCGTTTTGGGGCGAGTGGGGTGAAGTGCTTTGGTTGCTGTCTGGGCCACCTGTTGTGGTCTCCTTGTTACCACACATGGACACTAATAAGGCCATCTGCCACAGGAACCTGTGTCTCGGATCAGGGATGCTCGGGTGAGCTAATGTGAAAGGACAAAAGATGCCTGCTGCTTGCAGGAGCTGGAGCTCGTTAACCCCCCTGCAGATGCTCCTCCATACACTTCCCTTCATGAGACTG
The DNA here is from genome assembly GCA_013397115.1 of Edolisoma coerulescens. Taxonomy (NCBI): domain Eukaryota; kingdom Metazoa; phylum Chordata; class Aves; order Passeriformes; family Campephagidae; genus Edolisoma; species Edolisoma coerulescens. Next base: position 127,798 of record VWZW01003593.1, on the reverse strand, counting down.
TTCACAGGCCAGTTTAATGTGCCTGTTAATGGTGGAATTGGTGGGGCTGTGTCCACTGGAGCACTCTCCTCACAGAACTGTGGAGGAGCCATGGGGAAAGAAACAAAGTCCTTGGTTTTTCCTCATCCCTAGCTCTGCTTTTTTGTAATTTCCCCTTAAAGCCATCAGCAGACTACATGTTTTTTTAAGGCCCAGCTAATTTTTGGTCCCCTTAATGGGTAATAACATCTTAAGGGCGCTGTCCCATGGCTCTGTCCCTCACAGGGCAGCACCTATTCCTGTAGTATTTGCTCAGTTGAATGGTCACTGGTTTTACTGGGCTTGCATGGAGGACACGGTGTGGATCCAAGTGCAGTTCAGGGGCTGGGCTCTTGCATGAGGGTGATTATAAACTAACAGAATTTTTTATGTTGGAAAAGACCTCTTAGATCATCAAGTCCCACTGTTAACCCAGCAGTACAAAGCCCCCCAGTGTCTTGTGGACAAAACTGTGGCCCCAAGTGCCACATCCACAGGTTTTTTGAACACTTCTAGGGATGGTGATTCCACCACTTTCCTGGTCTGCCCGTTCCAGTGCTTGAACAGCCTTTCAGTGAAGAAATTTTTCCTAACATCCAATCCAAACCTCCCTTGGCACAGCTTGAGGCCGCTTCCTCTTGTCCTGTCCTTATTCCCCGGGGGCAGAGCTTGACCCCTACCTGGCTACAGCCTCCTGTCAGGGAATTGTGGAGAGTGAGAAGATCCCCCCTGGGGCTTTTTCTCCAGGCTGAACAACCCCATCTCCCTCAGCTGCTCCTCATTGGTCTTGTTCCTCCTTCCTGACTTTGGGGTGTGGAGAGCAAAGCTGAGGCGTAAGTTGTGAAGCAGGATGGCAAATGAGAGTCACGAACAGGAGGGGGTTTGATCCCAGCCTGCCTGCTTGTAGGCCTGGCTGGAGGTAGAGGGAAGGGCAGGTCCAGCCAACAGCTGGAGAAGGTGAATAGGAGCCCTCAGCCTCCTGAGGGAAGGAGGGACTGAGATCTTTGAGTTGTTCTCCTCCTGTCCGGGACTGGGCCCACAACAGAGCACGGATCTGACACACCCTGAAGACCCTTACAGCACTCTAACAGTAGGGGTGGCGGATCTGATGTGTTGTGAGGTGTTGTCACTGTTGTGCTGGGGACAGCGAGAGAAGAACCACGCAAAGTCCAAGGCTCAGGGATAAAAGGAAGCACTTTAATAATTTTTCCAAAGGCTTTTATATCTTAGTTCGCAAAAGTGTGTTAAATGGCATAAGGTAATTGGCCCTTTGGCCATCCACCCCTTGAAGGGATTGGCCAAATTCTAAGACACCCATTTCTAAATATTTTCTAGTTAGAACCACAACAATACTGCAAAACAACCTGTAAGATAAAGGGATTTGTTTACAGAAAGTTCTAACTGTTTTCAGCCAGTGTCTGTGAGAACGCAAAGACAGAGGCAGAAAGCTGGAAAATCTTTCTGCTACCCAGGTTTCAGTGTCCACAAGGTGTGACTCCTCAGGGGATGCTTGTGTAACACCAGTCTCAGTGGAAATGACCGGGGAACCTGCAGAATCCCTCTTGTTCCTCAGGAGTTCGCTTACCCCAGCTGGGTAAGGAAATCAGGATGACTGCCTTGCCTTGCCTTCAGCAGTGTATTTGAGGCAATCATCTATTTCTGGCATCGCTTGGGCACTGTTTGCAGTCCAATACTGACAAGTTCTGTGGGACAGCCCCTGTCTCTACCTCAAACTCATCTCCTGCAGTCAGGCGATTCGATGAGACTCTTTTTTCATCTAAGTGCTTTTTTTTTTTTTTTTTCTGCTTTCTAATCTGTGGAGGGAAGCTGGCAGATATCATCTTTAAAGGTAAGGAAAATGGAGCCAACGTTTTGTATTCCAGAAACCTCATTATTTTCCGACTAATATGCTGATTTTGGATGCTTGGAGTTTGGCAGTGGCGCAAGGGTCAGTGCTGAACAAAGCAGAAGCAGGCCCATCCTGGAGAAGCCTGCCTGGGTAAAATACGCATTTTCTAAGGGTGGAAAACATGAATTCTCTGGGTCGTGTCAAGGAATGAGGCCTTGTGGGTAATTTCCCTTTGGCTCTGACTTGATGAAAGGTTTTTACAAAAGGAAAAAGTGTGTTTTAAGAAGTTACTCGATACTTATCTGTCCGGAGTGCTTTTCCCAGGCTGGATTTGGGGAGGGATTATCTCAGATTTTCATTTAGTTCTGAAATCCTGGGTATTGGTTTTATAAACTAAAACCCCTTCGCAGCAGGTTGCTTGTTCTGTCTTGTTGTTTTAGCTTGATGCCTAGGAAGGAATTTAAATTTCCTGAACGGATGGGGCCTGCGCCTCGCTGGGGTAAATCGGCACCGTTCAAATATTTAAAGGAAGATGCATCAATACTGGCAGCTGAGGATCTGGCTTGCTTTGATTAAAATCTGATCAAGATTACTCAGCCTTGCCAAGGGACTTGGATTACCAGTCTATAAAAAGAAGAGGAGGAGAGGAGAGGACATTAAATATAAAAATAATCCAATGAAGGACGTGAAGCTAAACTCGCTGCAAATTGAACAATAATGAAAACATCCTCCTTAAGCAGGTGGAGGGCAGCAGGGCTTGCAGGCAAGCATGGGCTTGGAGCTGGGGTTGAGGTAGAAATACTGCCCTGGGGTTTCTTGTGGGCATGGCCTCATCTTTTAAAGGCAGATTTTTTTTCAAAGGAGGGCCTCGCTCATTAAAAAACCCCCAAGGAAGCGTTGCGGGAGGAGATGTGGGTGACAAATCCTTCGGAAAATCCTTGCCTCTGCTTCCTCAGGAGACCTGGGCTAGTGCCAAATCTCACTAGCAAAGAGGTGATTGAAGCCGAGGAACAGAAAATCAACTCTCTTACAGATTTCCGAATGTGAAATGTGCTTTTGTCTTTAGGGCTTCTTACAGGGGTTGAATTTCAACTCTTCCCTTCCATCACAGCATTTTTTTCACCCTGGTTCTTCATTATCTTTTAAATGTAAAGCATATTCAAGGGATGTTATTATGCCATGGGATTAGGCTGGATAGCCAGTGACTGATGGGGACACTGCACCAAGCTCATTGCTTGCTGAGCCATTTCAGGAGTCTGTCCAACCATTTGGCACGTGTCTAGATTTCCTAAGATTTCTTATGCTTATGGTCTCTAAACCCTGGTCTAATGGGAAGTGTCCCTGCCCATGGCATGGGCTTGAAAGTAGATGATCTTTAAGGTCCCTTCCAACCCAAACCTTGATTCCCTGTGCTCCTGTGAAGTGCCGTAGCTATTAATAGGGCAGGCACACTTGGGTCCTAAACCTATTGGTTTTTGAAGCCCCCAAATCCCTGAGGCCAGCAGATTTTTCCCTCCTCTTCATGGAGCATGCTGGCTTGCTGGGATGGGAAGCACATCCCTTGGTGATCTCTGTAGAAGACATGTGGGTGGAAGGAGATCTGTGGGGGCTGAGGGTCCTTTTGGCCGGCCACAGAGAGCAGGATGCACGGAGAGCTGGCTGCTCTGAGACTGGAAGATGCTTTGACTCTGTCGGAGCACTCTGGGAGCCTGGAGAGTGGGGCTGAGTGGCCTCAAAACAGTCATAGAATCCTAGAATGGGTTGGGGTGGAAGGGACCCTAAAGATCATCTTAATTCCAACCCCCCCTGCCACGGGGGGGGTGACGTAAAGTGACACATCCCAGGTTGCTGGAGGGAAGGCGAGGGGGTGGCTGTGGGACCTCCTGGGCAATTATTATCTACATGGATGGTCAGAGCCACCCCCTGAATGCCCCAGCAGTGATGCCAGTCTGTCCCGTTTTCTTTAACAGGAATGAGGGTCAGATGAGGATAAGATTGTGTTTTAATAAATATTTGTTAGCAAGTGCCTTCCCCTCCCCCTCCCCTCCGATATTGTTCATTTTCCTTGCAGTAACACGTGTGTTCAGCTTCTGTTGCTCCATGTGTCGTGCTCCGTTCCTCCGCCTCACTCGCAGCCACAGAGCAGGAGGAACGCTGCCAAGGCTTTTTCTGGGAATTTGCTCTGGTCCTGCTCCTTCCCTGGCGGTGCTCAGCTGATGTGTTTTGTTTGCAGGGGGAATAAAAAGCTCAGCTGTCAGCTCCTGAGTGGACTGTCAGAGACCAAGGCAAGGAGCAGCCCGTCCTTCAGCTCTGTGTGCAGGTGCCCACACAGCCACGGTGAGTTTTGGGCCGTGACTTTTGGGAGAGAAAAGTTGCTAAGCAGTAAATGTGACCCTCTCGCCCTGTTTTAAAAGATGTGAGACTTTGCTTAAGGCATCCTTGGGATAAAGGCTCTTCCCCCCCAACCTTTCTCAGGTGCAAGAACAGGGTCTGTGAGTGGCTGTGATCCCCTGTGAAGAGGCAGCCCTGTCTGAGGTGTGACTGTATTCTCACGGGGTGTGAAACAGTGCTTAAAAACGTTGGTAATTGAAATGCACTGGTGAATATGTTTTCCAAACACTTGCTTTCCTGCTGGAGACAGGATTATCCTTACCCAGGCTAAGAGGCTGCAGGGGAGGTGGAGCTGCAGTGGTGCCTGGGCCGTGCCTTGGTTAACTCGAGGCTGGATTTCTGCTGACTCAGAAGGGAGCCCGACAGCCCCTGAGCTCTGTGCAGCTCTGAGGAGCAGTGGTGCTGTGCTTGAGCAGGGCTGGGACCAAAAGCCACCTCAGTCTCCAACTGCCTGTAAAATGAAGCAGCTGAGGGTTCCCAAGTGTCAGGTTTGCACAGGGCACTCACAGGCAAGTTCCAGAGAAATAGTAAGATAGATGCTTATTATTTAATAAGAGGGCTCTTGCTGCTTGCTTCAGTTTCTTTCAGGCCATGAGAGGGAGCAGGGGAAATCTGAACAATCTGATGCACATTGGTAATGAGAGATTAATGTTGTGCATGAACAGGGGTTTCATTACTGCAGGAGCTGGTGATACTGAGTATCTTGCACTTTCTGATTTATAATTCCTTCCTGATCTGGAGTCTTTGGCCAAACATCTTTGTACACAAAGCCTGAGGAATATTTGATGAGAAAGCCCCTTTTTTCATGGGACATGCCTGCAAATCTTTGCTGCCAGGTCACAGCAGCTCCAGAGCACTCGGCCACCAGAGTGGGCCAGAATGACAGGGGGTTGGGAAGCCGTGGGCAGGAGTTTGTGTAGCTCCACAACCCACACCTGTGCCTGCAGTACCCTGGCCTGAAGAGCCTCTGAGCTCACTCAAGAGGTGTCTTGCCTCAGCTCTGGCTCTTCAGGTTGTTCTCTGAGCTGTGCTTAACCCTCTGTCCCACCTGGATTTCTTCTCTCTAAGAACTGGGCAGGGCAGCTGCCCATGCTCTGTTGTAACACCCTTCCCTCTTGCCTTTTTTCCCTGAGAAAAGAGGGTTAATGTGGTTTTGGTTCCTTTTTGCCCACCCCTAATAACTTTCCACGCTGATGGCTGATTGCAGCTCTGCGTGCCAGAGACCTTAAAGATAACAAGTTCCTACCAGCTTGATATAAATAGATGGCCAGGGAGAAGACTTTATCTTTGCCCCTCTCTGCCAAAGGAGTTCAATCCTTATCAGTGCAAGAGCATCTGTGTGTGAGAGAATGAGGAAGAGAGATGTCATGAATGCCTGTGGGGAAAACTGTTCTTGAAGACCGTACCCTGCTGCATCCTGGAGAATCCCACTGCGATGTGCAGCTCCATGGGAAATGGAAGCATTGCTGGCCCTGTTAGGGGCTGAGCACTGTGTGAGGCTTTCTGCTGTTTGTTTTCCCTGCAGCCTTCCATCAGCAACCAGAAGGAGTGATGTGTGTGGTGTTGCCAGCCCCACTGAGCAGGAAGCACAGGGGCAGGAGCCTGGTACTGGAGCAGAGGGTTGCAGCCTGATTCCCAGGGGGGATGAGGCTGTTTTAGCCTCTGGCTGGTTGATGGGGCATCTTTCCCCTGCAGCAGCACTTGTTTTCCCTGGGGAACAGCCCCTGTTTCTGGGATGGTCCTCTAGCTCATCACCCAGCACCCTTCCTGCCCTCTTTGCCTTTTGCAGAAAGCTGTTTAATCAAGGGTGTATCAAAATCCATCTGTCTACACTGGTGTCAACAACTTGGCTTCAGGGACGTTTTAAATCATTTTCTAACTGCATTCTGTAATGGATTTTGTTGCTGAGAGAATGGAAAGCAGGGCAGCAAAGGTGTTTTAATTACATCTGATTGTGGCATCTTGCAGACTTGCCCTGTCAGTTGTTCTGGCACAGCACCATTTAGAGCCTGCTTTTGCCAGCACAGGCATGTTAGCTGGGGGGGTTACTGATCACAGAGGAAATCATTGATATTTTACTCCTGACATCATCCTGGAGCTGCGTCTTCTTTCTCTACCTTGCTTTTGTGGCACCAGCTTCTCCCACTTTAGAGGATGCCAGTCCTATATCATGTCATTTGGAAGCAGTGAAAACCAGTCACCTGCCCTATTGTATGGGCATCACGTTGGGGTAGAGCAGAAGTGCTTTGCTTGCTCTGAAGAGAAGCTGTGTTGCTGCAAGGGAAATGTCCCTCTGAACCCTTTCCCCAGCTCACATCTCGGTTTCACAGCCTGTCGACATAAAAACAGCTTCCCTTTTCCTGAGTCAAGCAGGGGAAGATTGAAATGCTGTCTCCAGCAAGGCTGTTTGGGGGAAGAAGGAGGGAACGTGAGAGGGAAAGGTCTCGCCAGGCTGAAACACTCTTGTCAGACCCACGGGACTGGATCAGCAGGTGGAATAAGTCCTGGACAGGCAGGGGTGTAGTAGATGCAGTAAAGCACATTTTTGGAAGTGCCTGCTCACCACACAAGAGGAACTCCAGCCGGGTAGATGTGGAAATGCCAAGAACTCTGGTATCCGTATACATTTGAGGTTATTTTCACTGACACTCAGGGCTCGTGGTCTCTGCAACGATGCCTGTGTGTTTTGTGGAGCATTCAGCAGGTAGCAGCTCCCAGTGCCCATACCTGGACTTGCCATTTCAAACTGCTTAACAGGCAGAAACTGTTTGAATCTAACCTAGGGTTTGGAGGAATGAGAATCTGAGGAGGAGGAGGGCAGAGCTGATGTCATTTTTCTACATGGCTGCTACCATTGCTTCCATTCTTTCCAAAGCTTCTGGCTCTGATTTAATAGGCAACTCAATCCTCAATATCCACAATTCTTCAACGTAGGAGTGTGTTTGTGTTCCTGACAACACTCATCTGTGTCATTTCCTCCTCTTAATAGTTATAACCTCAGCTGCAGATTAGAAGTGCTTTGTTTGTGATTGCTGGGTGCTCTGCACTTGATGCATGGTCTCCGACAGACGCAGGGCAAACCCCGCTCCTCCCGCCTGGCCTGGGCTGCAGTGATGGATTAAGTGGGTAAGTAATAGAGTGGTAATGAGATAACCACTGACACCGAGCATTAACGTGGGAATAAATGAAGTTACCATCCAGAACTAATGGTCTGAACTATCACTGGGTTGTAATTAATGAATGTGCTGGCTGAGATTTACAAGGATATTTTAGGATGCTCCTTGCATGCAGCTTTGGGTTTTATGGCTTGGTTGGAGAGAAATCGGTTAACGCCAACAACTTAGTGAATGGGCAGAAGCTGTTCTTTGTCAGTTTGTAGTGCCCTTTTTGTGGAGGAGGCCACAATGACACATGTGGAGTATCTGCCTTTTCATTACTTCAGGGGCTGGAAGAGGGTAGGACGCTGTGGCCTCTTGGTCTCTCAACCTTTTAGTGCGAGGCATCTTGCAGGTCTTGTTAGGGCAGAGTAGCAGGAGTCCTGGTGGGAACATGGGTGCATCTGAAGTGAACCCATGGACAAGTTCACTTGTAAATAAAGATTGCCATTGACGTGGATTCTGCAGCCAGGACCTCTGAACTGAGCACTGACAAGCTGCCCTGTTCTGCCCCGTGAAGGTGGGACATCTGGTTCCTTCTTCAGGTCTTCTCCTTCTTGCTGCTCTGGCTCTGTCTCTCCTGCATGTCACCCCCTCCCTCATCCTGCCCCGGTGTCCATCCCATCCAATGGCCTGTACCTCGTGCAGGAGTTTCCTGGAGCAGGAATTGAGGTGTCCATGCCCAGAGGGCTTTGTCTGGTGACCTGCTCGCCCAGCTTTCTCGGCGTGTGACCCTGCTTGACGCTTCTCAGACGTGTACGAAACACTTCAGAGGTGGTTGCTAGGCTCTTGCAGGAAACACAGCAGAGCAGTCAAAATTCTTTGTGATAATTGGTGGGAATACTCCAGCCACCTCACTGCTGCCTTCCTCATCTTTCCATGGCAACCCTCCCTCTACAGCAGCCCAGGTGCTTGTGGTTGGATAGAGTAGGAGGTTTTGAGTCCTCTGTCTTCCAAATCACCCCTTGGAGCATGGAGGGAACATCTGTACTTTTAAAGTATGGGCACCATGTGATCCAACAAATAACTTCACTTGCTCTAACTACATTCCTTTTTTATGCTGGCAGAGACAGAAAACTTTGGAAGCAGGCCTGAATCAGACCCTTGCATTTCTTTGGTGGAAGGAGCTGTTACCTAGTTTTTTAATGGGAAGAGAAAGGTGCTGAAAGACCCGAGTGTTGCTCTTCCTTCCCGTGGTCTGAGCCACCACACCTCTCTGTGCTGGAGAGAGGAGTGGGACCACACTCAGCATCTGGTGAGCAAAGGGAAGGACAATCTTTTTCTCTCTGGGTGGAGCTGTGATGTCTCCTACAGGAAGCCAGGATGGTGGCTGGAAGGAGCTGAGATGAGAGAGAGTGGAAAGGAGAGAGAGAGGTCAGGCATTGCCTCATCCTCCCTTCTGCTCCCTGCTGTAAATGAGGGTGTGTGGGACACGAGACAGCACAAACAGGGAAACTGCCTGTTGGGTGATGCCCAGCTCTGCCAGCTTGGGCAGAGTTGGCCATTGCAGAGCAGAGGCATCTTCCTGCTCCCCGCTTCTCTGAAACACTCTCCATGCATGTTCTGGCACCGTTATCTCTTTTCAGACCTGTTTTACAGGCATTTTTAATGATTCCAGGGGAAAATGAGGCTCAACTGGCCACTGGCAAACCCAGCCCAAAGCTGCCCAGACTTGGGGAGGTTGCCACTTTGTCTGGAAACATTACTTATCCTTGGTGCAGGCTCTGTAGTTCCTTTCCGTGTTGAACAGGAGGAGGAAGAAGTTTCCATCAGGCTCAGAAAGTTCCTTTCCACGCTGAACAGGAGGAAGAAATTTCCACTTGCTGGCCCAGCACAAGCCAAGACCCAAACTGAACAAGGAATGGGCAGTGTTTTCAGGGATAAGTGAATCCTCCTCCCCCAGCCTCGGGGAGTTTATTGCCCTGCATGCAGTACACAGTGTGGCTGTCATTCCTGAGCAGCCCAGGAGGGCTGGTAAATGACAAGGGAAAATTACCCAGTCTGTTCTCCAGAAGGCAAGTGAGCAGGAATTTTCCTCCAACTGGTTCAGGACAAAGTTAATGTAGGGAAAGCCATTAAAATTAATGCTGGTAAGTAAACAAGGATAAAAACCAGCAGGGTTGTAACAAAATTTGGACCAGATTGGGTTTCCCAGCTGTCGTGATGCACACTGTCTTAAAGGCAGGGGGCAGAGGGAGGGGGTAAGCTGAGCTCAGAAGAATCTTGCTGGAGAGGGCTGTGGGATTGGGGTTGGGGCATCTGGGCTCCAAAGTTGGCACCAACTTTGCAGTCCAGCCCTCTAGTCAGGCCGGCTGTCTTTTTCTGGGAAGCAGTGATGCTGTTTTTTCTGCTGGTCATTACATGATTTATCTATTCTTGTGACTCATCTGCTGTTCTCCAGAGGCTGCCCTCCCCATTCAAGCCCTGCTTTAGGGCTCTGGGAATGTGTCCACGTGGTTGCTGCCTGCAGGTGTTCTGCGTGAGCTGGTTTGGGAGCAGATCTTGGGCTGCTGGGGCAGTGGCTTGCTCCAAGAAACTTATGCTAAGTTCAGATGGGAAAGGTGTAAAGAGGCACAGCAATTACCCTCTCTGTTTTGACTGCTCCAGTGGGAATGGGAGCATGCCCAGTTTGGGCAGAGTGAGGGTTACTGGGGATATGGGTCCACTGTACTGGGAGGGAGGTTTGGTTCTGGTGGTGGGTACAGGCTAAATGGGGCCCACAGCATGTCAGGGAACAAACCTGGCACAGCAGCTGTGTGTTACTACTCTCTCCTAGATAAACAGCTTTTTCCAGCCCCACAGCATGCTAACATGAGCCAGGCAACTTCTCCAGAACTCCTGGCACTGGGTATTCAACTGGCTTGACACACTTTGGAATAAGTCAAATCTAGGATAACCAAGCCAAAATTCCTAGCCCCAGAACAGAAGTAATGCCCCGTATTTTCAGGTGACCACTGATTTGATGGTTCTGGTGAGAAGGGAGAGGTACAAAAGCAGCCAGCCACTTTCTTGCAGTGCCTGAGGAAGCTGGACTGTGTGTTTGGAAAAAAAGAAGGCAAGAATCTGAGCACTGCCATCTTCAGCACAGATGCCAACATCCATAGAAAAATTTCCACTCCACCAGTCAGTGAAAACAACAGCAGAAATATCCTTTAATTCCTCAAAAAGTGTCATATCCCTTGTATATCTTCCTGATGAGGCTGTGTTTGCTCAGATTTCGGGGGGTTTGGTGGTCCTCTCCTGGATGGTCAGGTTTTGCAGGCTGGGTGGGTTCTGGAATCTCCCTGCAGCAACTCCCAAAGCCAAGTGAAGCTGCTGAGATGAGGAGCTGTGATGCCTCCAGCCCAGAGCAGGGAACCAGAGCTGGATGTCTGAGGTTATCCTCCATGGAGAGATGGCAGAGAGTCTGGACAGGTCACACCTCTTGCTGGAATGGAAAGCAGTGTGGAGAGAGGCCCGACAGACGTGTCTTCTTTTGGAGCTCTCATCCCTGTGGGGATCCACCGGCTGCCTCTGTGGGGAGGCATCAGCCCCTTTTCACCAGTCAGGCTGCTGTCAGGTTGGTGTCTCAGAGGTGGAGAGCTTCCTTTTGTTTTTCATGAGACATCACCAAAGAATCAGGGTGGCAGAATTAGTTTTGTGGAAGTAACTATGTGAAACATTTTTTTTTTTTGTTTGGATTATTTGAAAACTAAAACTGTTCATGGGTTTTAAAATTCATGTCCCCTCCAGGTTGCTTTACTTTGTTTTGTTTCTTATTCCCTCTCCCTTATTCCTCAGAGGGAACCATCCAAACCTACACAGTGTGTTATTTCTTCAAGAAATGCAATCGTTTTGCAGTCAAACCTAGGCTGGAAATGCTTCTGGTGATTCATTTGTCTGAGAAATTTAAAAAGGCTTGGATGGAACAGAAACCAGGCTGGTTCAGGGAGAGTTTTCTTGTGTGTGAAGACCCACTTTAGCGGGGGAGTTCTTATAAAAGCTTTTTATTGGAAAAAGAAGTTTTTATAGGCTTTGTTTGGGAGACTTGGGCTGCAGCCATTCTTCTGCTGCAGCTTTTTGTAGGGTGCTAAGATCTGGAGCCTGGCTATCCCAGCTCCTGCTTCCCACGCCTGCTGCATTGCAGAGTTCTGTGATTCCAGTGCCTTGAGCCCTTTGTTCTTTAGGGTCGCTGCTTCCGCAGGGTGGGATGGACATGGTGCCATTTTTGCCTTGACTGTACTTTGTCCTGCAAGTCTTTCCCAAACACAGATATCATATGGGTGCACAGCTGTGTCTTGAGGGCAGCAGGGATCTCCTGCTACCACACGGTGAGGGGTCCAGGCCCTACATTCATCTTGAGGGTCTGCTCAAGCTCCTCCTCACCAAGAACCTCTTTCTGAAGTTTCCCAGCATCCAGCGAGGTGCAGAGCCAGGCACCAGGGAGGCAGATTCATGGCTGGTAACCACCACAAGTCCCCTGCAGAATAGCCTTTTTGGCCTTCAGTTTCCCCATCTCTAAGCCAAGTGCTTTTAAATGGTGTGCTCTGTGGCTTTCTGTTCCTTCAGACAACAGGGATCTGTGGAAAACCCCCAGGCAGTGGCTGAAATCAGATGAGCTGATACATCACATCCCAAGAGGAATCCTGGTTTTGGGGGGCTGTGGCTGCTCTTATCATCTCCATGGGATGCCCCAGAGTTAGCTTGATTGGAGGCAAGGAGTACCATGGAAACAGGGCTGGATGGAGAGGCTCGGGCAGCGGGGATGCTGTGCAGGGGTGAGGAGCGGTGGCAAGTGCCAGTCTGTCTGGAAACAGAGCCAGAAATGGGCTGGATAGAGGAGACCTCCACTCCTTTAATGACTGCTGTGAGAGCTTCCACCTCTGCTGGCCAGATCCGTGGTGGGACTGCTCATCTCCAGTCCCTGCCTTCTCCGTGCCCCACGTGCTGCTTCTCCTAGAAACAGGCCGGTGGGAAGCGGAGCGCGGAGCCCCCGCAGATGGCCCCCAGTTACACGTGCAGTCGTGTGTGAGATCCCAGATAGGAGCTGTCAATTCCTTGCCTCGAGCCACCCATGAAACCTCATTAAAAATGGTGTCCTCTTCCTTAACCCCCCTCACCCCCTCGCCTCCCGCTCCGACTCGCCTGCATTCAGGCACCCTTATTAAACATGCACTTCTAAGCAAGGAGCGCTGACTTTCCCTTAATTGAGGCATAATAATTAGAGCATTAACACATTAGGAGGGTGAGACAGCATGTTTAGCTTTTGTGATTAATTATCTGAGGATTGTAATAAGTTGTTAAGACATTAATTACTATGGCATGTTTATTGCTCTTTATTGCAGAACAGACACTTGGTAGCAGCAAGTGCTGGTTCGTCTGGAAATAAGAGTGAGAAGTGGTCTGAAGGGAGGAGACCACCTACCCACCCACAAAACAGTGAGCTGCTGCTGGTGGCAACAGGGTGGGGACACCCCCCTGGGTGTGCCTTGGTGGTCAAATAGGTTTATTTCTCACAGACGGGTGTAGAAATGGTACCTGAGTCCCTTGGTACAGTCCAGGATCTGGAAAGCCCTTTCTGATCTTTTCATCTGGATTATTCTCCTCTTTCAAATGAAGTGTTTCCTTCCTGATTCGGATCACTATGTTGCCAAGTTTGGTTAGCATGGCTCAGTCTCTGTCTGGATCTTACCAGAGAGGTTATCTGTATTAAAGACAGGCTGAAATTCAGTGTCAGCAGAGGCCAAGGAATGAACCAGGACCCCACTGGCCTCCCTCACCCCTCCACTGGATCAGTTTTCCTCTGGAGTTTGGGGAAGTAGGTTAGGGAAGGGGTTGGAGAGGTTTGGACTGCTGTAGCCTCCTCTTTGCACAGCAAGCTCCTTTGTGTCCCCTGGACAGCTCCATGCAGGTCATTCAGGTTGGGAGTGAGGGCAGAGTTCAGGCCTGGAGGATGAGTAGTTCTTGTGTGTTGCTGAGACTCTGAGAAAGAGAAGAGGCAATGTTGCCAAAAAGATATGTCATCAAATCACCAGGATGGCGTGCTGGGCCTGTTCCCAGTGTCCTGCTCTTCCCGTGAAGTACTGATGGGCTGATGGACCCTCCCTGCCCAGCCTCTCCCTGCAGTTATCTGGCTGGGAGGAGCACGGGACACATGGTGGCAGCCCCAGCTGTCACAGATAAAGAAATTTGGGAATATTATGAAAAACAAGAGGATGGGGAAGCCATGGGAGCAGCGTGTTGGTACCAATTTCCTTTGGGGCCCCTGGAACCCAATATTTCCTGTCTCTAGGCTGTTCTGTGTCCTCAAGTTATTGCAACACGTGCTTGTGTCTGAGGGCTGCAGGGGGCAGGAGGGGGGATCCTCTGTTGCCTATTTTAGAGTTAAAACACAAGATGATCCTGACTAGTCTTTGTCATGCCAGGACTGACCCAGTGATCACTTTCCCTGTGGCTTCCCCCAGCTCAAGCCAGTGTCACTGTCACTCAGCTGTGTGGATGCCTGGGGAGGAGAAAATTCCCTTCCCTGTGAACAATCTGGGATCTGTCCTGTGCCAGCTGAATGTGATTTGCTGCCTCCAGCCCCTCGGAGCCCAGCCTGGCTCTGGCTAGCCCAGCCTGGGACTGGCATTCACTGTCAGGGACCTGCTCTCCGCATGCAGAGCGTGGGACGTGCCAGCCTGGCAGCCCCTGCTCCGCGCCCGGGGACGAGGCAGGTCATGACTTATGCATTTTATCACTACAAAGAGAATTTCCTCTAGATGTGTGCAAGGAGACAGTGGCACTGACCTGTGATCCTGGCGTTGAGCAGCGTTAATGACTCCCCTGTGCAGGTAATAAGCAGCAAATGTACACATTTTGGGGACATCTGAGTATTTTTTTCTCCTTTTAAGACTGCTGTCTTCCTAGGCCAGACTTAATTAGCAGACCTCATTATTTCCTGAAATGTAACTTGACTTCTGTTGAATGGGAATTGTTCAGTGGATGGGAAGCAGCAGAGCAGTGCTGCAATATTCATATTGTTTTAATTGCAACATTAACATTTCATGCCGCTCTTGGCACGCTTTCAGGTGCGGCCCTTTACTCAATGCAACGCTGTGAAAGGTTGGATCAGAACAATTAGGACAGAGTGACTGGATTTCTGGGTTTTCTTTTTTTTTTTCTTCTATTTTAATGAACGTAAGCTTGAATTCAATCCCCGTCCTTCCTTTTGTTGGGCAGATCAGGGAGTCACCACCCCTGGAGTGTAAATCCCTCTTGTTTTTGGGGTTTTTTTTTTGTTTGAATAAAGGATGTGCTGTAGTGCATGTTTAAATTGTCTTTTTGTGGAGCTGAAGCCCCACAGGTACAAGTGATACATGATCCACTAGGCTGAAAGCATCTCCTGGGACTTGACCTTTACCAGGTGAATCAGAGAAGTCCCAAAATGTGTCTGGCCAGCTGAGACAGTGTCACAAATGAGCTGGAGGGAAAAAGGTTATTTCTCACTTCTCAGTTTCTTCCAGGGCTCTGGAATGCCCAAGGCTGGAAGTGACACTGCGAACAGATAACGGCTGGGTTATCAGTGCAGATCCTAAATGAGCACAGGGATCACCCTGCTCTATCCCCAAACTGCATACAGGGTTTGGCTTTCCCACAGAGGGGTCAGACAACCCTGAAATGCTGGGCTCAGCCTTAGCAAGGTCGCATCATGCTGGGTGACGTGAGAACTTTAATTGACTCTAAGGGAGAGCCAGGAGCCTGGTGAGTCCCCTTCAGCCTTCAGAAGGAAGAAGAAGGGTTTCTGAGTCTCCCTCTTTCCTCTTGGGGGAAGGACACCCATGCTGCTGCCTGCCAGCCCCGTGCTGGCCCCAGCAGGTCTGTGCTGGGGCTGGTGGGCAGCAAGGACTTGTGTGTGGAGGAATGGGCTCCCATCAGTCAATGCACTAATGGGCAGCTTGATGCATCAGCGAGCCTGCTGAGAGCTCACCGGGCACTGCTCGGACTCTGGGCTGCCTTCCTGGCACTTCCTGGCAGCAGTCTGTGGATGAAACATCTTTCTGGAAGGTGAAATCTCTGTCCATGCAGTGGAGAGGCAACGGGAGGAGTTGTGGGGGTGAGGAGCTGCTCTGCCCATCAGTTCTCCCCCATGGAGCTGGGCATGTCACTCCATTTTAGGCGGCAGCTGAACTCAGCCATAAGTCTGGGAGGGCAATTAAGGCTGGAAATGCAGGAGGACCTCGGCTTGGTCTCTCAAAGAAGGACAAGGGAAGGGCACACATTCCGTTTCCGTGGGCTTTTTCCAAAGGCTAACATGCCATCTTAGCTGGCTGGCTCTGCTATCAGTCAAACAGGCCTGAAACCTTCTCCTGGTGGTCTTATGTGCAGTGGGATCCATGAAATCCCATCTTCTCTGGATGTACAGTTTGGGTTTGGAGTCTCTGGTGCCCAGTAGGTTTTTTGTGCTGGATGGAGCATCTGCCTTTCCTGGGATATTTACAGCATCTCTCCCACACAAATTGTCTGATGTCTAATAAGGGATGATACACTACAGTTTGGAAGGTGCTAATAATGTCTCCTCTGTTTGGTAGTCTGTTCCCATGAAATTTATAGACTCCGACTGTCTCCAAGACCTCTGCTGCTCTGTCACATCAGCTTGAAATCTGTTTGCAGTGTCAGAAGTTGCTGGGGAGTGGGCAGAGGACAGGCTGATGCCACAGCACTGCATATGCTTCACGCTCCTTGGGAAATCAGGCTGAAAATGCACAGATCTGGGGACGGGGGCAGCTGTGCCTCGGGTCACCGAGGTGAGTGTTTGGGAAAGCAATCTGGCCGTGTGGGAGGGAGGGGATGAGCCCCGAGCCCTCTGCTGCTGCCGCTCCTCGGGCACGTTCGAGCTGCCTGGGGCGACCAGCGAGTGCCGAGCGCGGCCTCTTGTGGGAAACAGCCCCCGCCGACGGTGAACGAGCCAGCCCTGAGCTCCTGGCTGGCGTGAAGAATTGCCCGGCTAAAGGATAATGAATGCCACAGCAGGAGACAGAGCGTTTCTCCGAGGCCATTCATCCCCTTTATCACCCTGCTAACAAGCCCCAGAGCGACTTCAGAGAGACTTCTCCGGAGCGGCACCATCCCTCAGCCGCGCTGCTGGCTGGGTGCGGGGGGTCAGGGCTACAGCACAGTGTGCCAGGACCACCTCCCAGATAACAGCCCCGGCTGGGGTCTCTGCTCTGGGGACCGTGCCTTGGCTCTGCTTTGGCTGGCGTGGAGGCCGTGCCCTCCTTCAGGCCGGGCGTGGTGCTGCCTGAGAGATCCAGATGTAAAAGCCAAGCATCCATCTTTTTTTAAAGTACTCCTGGGCAGCACCCTTAGGAGGATTGCTCTATCCAAACTCCCAGCTTGCCTAAGATTTAAGATTTCTAAGATTTATACAAGACCCAAGAGGAGTCTGGGGCTGCACGTAGGTGAGTTGGTTCTGCTTCACTTGCAGCACAGCTGAGCCTGTGCGTGAGCCTTGTGTGAGGAGGAAAGGGCAGGAGTGATGTGCTCTTCGTAAGAGCTAATAAAAGCTAATCCATCCCTTTGCTCCAAGACAGTGGGAAGCATTAGTGGCTGGATGAGTGCCTCCTCCACTGCGGCAGCGTGCTGGGAGCCTTCTCTCTGGCTGGGAGCAAAGCGTGTCCTCCCGCGGGGGGGAAGGCGTCTCTGGCAGAGCTGCACCTCCTGCAGCTGCTCTCTGGAGCCGGCATGTCCTCTGGGAAGGAAAACCTGCCAGAGAACCCGCACAGGTGAGCCTGGGAATGAGGATGGACATCCCTGGGGCAATCTCTCACGGCAGGCCTCAGCTCCAAGCGAGTGCCTTGCCTCTGCTCCAGGACTTGGGCCGTGGCTTGTGGCAGCAGAGGAGAGCAGCACCTCTGATTTGACTGGTGTGTACGAGACCCTCAGAAAGGCTGGAGCCAGCTGAGCCCAAAGAGGTCCAAATGGGTTGGAATCCCTTCACCAAACAGGCTGTGTGCTCACCTGTGCACTGCGTGTGCAGGTACAAGCTGTGCCACCCTGCCAGAGTGATTTGTGTCTGGGGCACAGTGCACAGTGGGTGATCAAGTAAAGCTAATTGCCAGTAATTGGAAGTTTTTATTTTTACATCCTGTGTGTTTTCTTAATTTCTCCTTCTTCTCCTCCTCCGGATTTAGCTGTTGGGGGATGCATTTGGTGTGGTCCATGGTAAACACCCCAAAACCCGTGCCAGTGGGAGAAAGGGAAGCAAACAGGAGAGCTTGTGCTGTGTTCAGGTGTCCTCAACAAATGCTGATGGCGGTTTTATAGGGGCCAAAAAGGAGGAGAAAAGCTGCAAAGCTTTGCAGGTGGAGGGGGCAGAGTGCCATGATAGACAACTGTGTGGTTCCAGCGAGGGGAGAAACAGCAGGAGAGCAGCAGGTGGTGGGGATGGTCTGGAGAGTGCTTGCAGAGCTGTGGAGCAGAGGAGAAGGTGTGTCATGGAGCCGGGTGTCTCCTTGAGTATGAGCAGCACAACAGCAAGAGGACTGCAACCCTAATTTTTTCTCTCAATATTTTTTTATCAGGAGGTCTCCAAGCATTTTAAAAGGAAGCTAACATGGCAGATTGAAAAAGTTCACATCTTGAGGCTTCAGTGACTAAGTTTGGAGCCAGCCAGAGGAACCTGTGAGTACTGAGCCTTGGTCATGTGCTTTGCTCCCAAATAGTCTGCACTCCAGACCTTGGCCTCTCTCCCAGACCCCAGTGCTGACCAGACTGATGATGGGGAGTTCACTGGAGGCCAGACATGTCCCACGGGGTGGCAGCAGGACCTGTTGCCTCCTGTGACCACTGCTGTCAGCTGGACTGCCCGTGGAAGGGAGGATGCTGGCAGGCCAAGTGGCCTTTCAGAGCGGGCTGGAATTCAAAGGGGCGCACTCTGGTCCCAGTCCACGAGGCCCCTGCTCCTGCCCTGACCCCTCAGTGTTTTGGGAGGAGTTCACTTTCAGCCTGGGAACATCTGGTGCTTTTTCTTCCTTTGCCAGCACCATTAAATGTTGAGTTGAAGGGAAACACAATACATCACCGTCCTCGTGGGCTGCCATTCAGCCAAGAGTAGCAGAGATTAGCCTTCAATCACACGAGGGCTAGAGCTGAAGGAAACCTTCCCGAGGACACGCTGGAGAAACATTTTCATTAGCAGAGGAGAACGTGACGAAGATGGAGCAGCCCTTCACCTCAGCTGCCAGACCTCTCGCCTGCCTGCCGTTAACAGGACGGGGAGCGCCAACCGAGGAGCCAGGGCCAGCTGCAGGGCTCTGTCTGCATCCAGATGTGAGAAACAGCTGGGACACAGCAAAGCAGCGCTTTTATAGCCTGGTGGGGGTGGTCTTGGTTTTCCTCCTGCCCGTGAGCGCTCACTGCTGGAAATAAACTGCCTCTCTCAGCTGAAAGGAGAAAACGTGTGCCAGGGCACGTACCTGAGTGGGCACCCTGGCGTGGGCCAGAACAACGATGTCCTTGGGTGATAAAGTCCATGGGTCCAGGAGGTATCACAGCCTCTGCTGATGCCTAAAGTGATTACCTGGAAACAGAGACTAGACAAGAATAAGGGAACAAAGGCAGGTATTTATTTGAAGGGCCTTCAAAGGTACACCCTGGGCAGGCCAGAGGCTAAACCCAGGATGGACCCCGAGTCATGAGTTCTTCACACTTTTATGAGTTTGGTCCATTTGCATATCAGGGTTAATTCTCCAATTAAAATGTCAGTTAATGATGTAATTTCCCCAAGCTTCCCCCCCTGCTAAAGATGTTGGTTTACACATTTTGGGCCTAGGACAGTCTGGGTGTCCTTGGAGAGCAAACCCAGAGAGGTTTGTTATGTCTGACCAGCATGAGAGAACAGCAGCTCACAGGCTACAAGAAACTTCAGAGTTACACACCGGGCAGTACAGGGTTTGAAAATATAAAAGTTAAAACCTAAGGCATCACTGCCTCCTGCAACACATTTTGCAAATTTAACAGGACTGCCTTGGTGGTAGTAGAGGCTTTCTCTGCTCCATGGAAAGCAGTACACAGCCCTTTGCTCTTCCTCTGCATCCCCCCCAAGGCAGTTGAGGTGCCCAGGATTCACTTCTGCCATTGCTGTCTCCTTTGTGTTGATGAAACACCCCCTGGACCCCAGCTGGGTGCCTGGCACAGACCTGTCTGTCACAGTTACTGGGAATTAACCAACAGGATCCCTGTAGCTCTGTCTGCCGTCCCCCACCACCTCACCTCCCTGGGGCTGGCGTGCTCCTGACAAAGGCAGGCTCCATCTCTTTCACTCACAGCTGAAGGATGCCTTGCCCGGTCCTGTCTTGCAGGTTGGAGGGAAATTGTTTTAATTTGTGTGGCACATTCCTTTGGGCAGAAGGTGGGGGAAGAAAAGAAAAAAAAATCCAAAAGAAACTCTGGCCATTATGGGTATTTTTAGTTGTTTGTGAAGGACCATTAATATCTCTTTCTCTCTCTTTTTTTTTTTTGAATTCCCTGCAGACTCTTCTCTCTCTGGGGCTGCCTGTGGTGCTGCATTAGCATCACATCTGTGTGGTGAAGGTAAGCTGGTTTTCAGTGCTCCCTGAGACTCTGATTCAGAGGGAGCCCCGTCTCTCCTCTCCCTGCTCCCTGGGTGCCCACCACATGCACAGCTCTCTAAGAAGGGGCTCCCTGGCTGGGAGAGTGAAGGCTCAGAGATATTTATGCCTTTTGGGATGGGTTTTATCAGGAATGGGATTTGAGCTCCCTGGGAGGGAGGTGACACAGCCTGGCAGCTAGGGAGTTGGTTTGGAACATGAGAACAAGTGGCTGCTGGTTTTGGAGCATTCTCATGTTAAGTTACCTCTCATGTCACCCTCCTCCATTTCAGAACTGAGAGCAGGCAAAATGAGAGGGAAACCTGGCTCCTGAGCATTTTCACCCCTATGATGCCTTCACCTTTCTTGTATTCCCTTTTCTCCTACGATCTCAGCTGGCCGAGTTTCACTGCCAGCCTATTGAAAGGAAAGGCACGTGCTGGCTTATGGAGGGAGAGAGACCTGAGACAGGATAAATCTGTATGCAGTGAGAATGGGGGGAAGCAAGTCAGCTGCTCTGACACTTTTATTATGGAGCCAGGCTGCTTGGGGATGAATCTTTCTTGAAACGTGTTGCTGGGTGACATTTCTGCCAGGTCTCAGCAGTAACCTTCACCAAGCCTTGCTGCCCAGCCCTGTGCTTGCCTTTTCCTGGGACAAGAAGAACAAGCATCAGCTGGAAATGCTGCAGGCAGCAGGGATCAGTGGGGCTCCTTGCACCTCCAGTGAGTCTGAAGGCACCTGGACTTTGGCACCAGGAGCTCTTCAGGCTTTGGTGACTTCAGCTTCTGGCTGCATGTGTTGTTTTGCAAAGGAGGTGTGGGCTCCTGCATCTGTTTCTCATTTCAGAAACAAAGAGGATGCAGCAGAGACCAAAATGAAATCCTCCTCGGAGTTGTCCAGAAGGATGGATAACTGCAAGAAAATATTATT
This sequence comes from Edolisoma coerulescens, assembly GCA_013397115.1. Classification (NCBI taxonomy): domain Eukaryota; kingdom Metazoa; phylum Chordata; class Aves; order Passeriformes; family Campephagidae; genus Edolisoma; species Edolisoma coerulescens. The sequence goes on along the minus strand of VWZW01003593.1, from coordinate 106,883 downwards.
CCACGGCTCTGGAAAAGGAATATCTACTTGCTTAGTAACCTGGTAATGAGGTGCTGGCTCTGCTCCATGCAGAGGCTGGAAGCCACGGGAGACCTGGGGTTACAGAGAGGGCTGGGCAGAGTTTGCTGCCCTCTCGGCTCCTTTCCTGTATCACTGTCAACTCAGATTTCACATCAAGAGCGTGATGTTATGGCTGGCGGTGACAACAGCAGAATGTCACTGGCAGAGGTGAAATCTTTCCCTCCGTGAGGGTAATTCTTGCTTCCCCTTCCCCTTCCCCTCGGCTTGCGTCGGGGCCCGCTGGCTCCCGGTGCTGAGCGGGGCAGGCACACGTGCTGCTCAGGGGACAGCACACGCTGTGCTGAGCAGCACTTCTGCTGTCTGGGGGAGCAGACAGCTCTGCCTGCTGCTCCTGGCTGCATGGTGACCTGGGACAGAGGGAAGCCCCTTGTCACTGCCTCAGACAAACTGGGGCCGTCGGAAGCTGCTGTGTTTGCCGTCGTGGCAGCATTGCACGGCTTGGTCCTGTGCCCTGCTGGCAGGCCTGTACCAGCAGGAGGTCTGCCAGGGATGTCCCTTCAGAGCCCTGGGTGGCCCTCTGCTCTTTAGGGCCGGGCCTAAGCTAGGTCAGGATGTGAGGGGCAGACTTACATGTTGATGGTTCATGCTCCCTGCAGGCTGTCTCTCACCTCCTCTGAGCAGGAGCTGATCTTGTAGAAAGGTGCCTGTGCCCACCCCCTCTGGCAGCCCCTCGACCAGCATCTGACCCCAGAGGCAGCTCAGCAAAGCCTTGGTGGTGTTCTGGGCCCAGTTTTCATTTTTCAGCTGGTTATGGAGAAAAGGATGAAGGTACCTGCTGCTGCTAGGCCACAGTAGAAAACAGGAAGGGGACTGGCCTCTTAGTGCACTTGAAGAGCCAAAAGTTTAATCTGACTCTGCTTCTCTCTCAGCCCTGATCCCGTTGTGTCTTTTCCAGCTGATGCCCGAGCCTTTCTTTGTCTTGCTATTTTTTCTTGTTCCCTTTTTTCCCCTCACTTTATGAAAAATGGCTTTCCCATCTGCATCTGTCAGGAGTCTGCCTGAGCTGGGTGTACGGCTCAGTGAATATACAAATGTGTGGTTGGATCGTGGCCCCCCTGACAGGCCGGAGATGAATTCCAAACGTGCAGGGAGAAGGGCTTCTGCTGCCTCTCATGGTTGTTTTTCTCATCCCAAGGAGGTGTGAGAATCGCCTTTGGGAGCAGCGCTTCCTTCTGCTCCTGCTCTGCCTTACCAAGGATCAGTTCTCTCCCATCCATCATCAGATGAGTCCCCCTTGCTCCCACATCTCAGCTGCTGATGGGAGTGCTGGGGAAGAGAAAAACTGTTTTATCCTACTTTTTACTACTATTCTTTTCCCTCTGCCTTTTGCATCCCACCTCTTAGGCCCATGACAATGCATTTGGCAGGCTGGGGCTTGAGGACACTTTTAAAGAGAGTTAAGGATAAGGTAGAGGGAAGGGTGTTGTTTTGTAGAATCGTAGAATACCCTGAGTTGGAATCCACAAGGATCATTGAGTCTAACTCCTGTCCCTGCACAGGACACCCCAACAATCCCACCACGAGTCTGAGAGCATTGTCCAAACTCTCCTTGAGCTCTGGCAGGGTTGTGGCTACGACCACTGCCCTGGGGAGCCTGTTCCAGTGCCCAGCCACCCTCTGGGTGAAGTACATTTTCCTAATATCCAACCTAAACCTCCCCTGACACAGCTTCATGCTGTTCCTTTGGGTCCTGTTGCTGGCCACCAGTTTGACCTAAGCCCCTTAAGGGGCTTTAAAATGCAGCTTTGGGATTTTTCAGCAGTTGTGCACGACTCCACAAAAGCACCCAAATGCTGCTGCACATTTCAGCCTGGCTGTGTCCCCTGTCCCTGCTGCAGGTGACCAGCGCCGTGGGGCTGTGCAAGGAGGAGTTCCCCATCTATGCAGTGTAACTGCAGGCTCACTCAGGTGCCCAAAGGGAGCTGACAGCCTGCCCTGACACCCGTGGATTTGCTGAGCTGCCCCTGCCTCTTGGCTTTCTGCAGGCTGGTACGTGGGCTGCTTCCCTCACCCCTGTGTACAGAGAAGCTCACAGCCAGGTGGGCTCAGAGGAGCAGGCAGGCAGAAGATGAAAGGAGTCTGTCCATCCATGCTCTTGCCACAGTTACCTGGTCAAGGAGGGGAGGTTTCTGGGAGGGCAGACCCCCACTTTGGCAGGAAGAGAGAGCAGACATCTTGAGCTGAGCTCGTTTTTCGACAAGCAGATGGATGTTCAGTGGGGACCCACAAAAACCCTCTCACTCCAGGCTGCGAGCCCTCCAAACCCAAGCGCTGTGCTGACACGGAATAAAGCCTCGCTCCACTGATGCTCAGCCCAAATTGCTTCTTCCATTCGATTCAGGACTCGGCGACGGCCTCCTCCTGCCACCAGCTCCCATGAGGAGCCAGCTGCACGCCTGCCACCAGGCAGGGATGGAGCCGGAGCCGCTGAGCCACGAGGAAGGCGACCGATGGCAGATTCCTCCGGCATTCCCACCCCGCGGGGCTCTTGGCGAGCGAGCGCTCGTCTGCTTTGAAAGCTCTTAGTGCTCCTGCAGGTGGGAGCCAATTTGTCTGCTTTCCTGCCCAGGTGCCATCTGTTTGTAGGATTGCCTGTACGGTGGATGAGCACGACGGGGATGGCGAAGGGAAAGGGCTGCCGGGGTGGGAGAGATGAGCCTGAAACTTTCCTTGAATGTCTCCGGCACTTCTGGCTGCCGTTGTTCCTTCTCCTCTGCACCGCGGCGGGGAAATCACAGCCTGTCATTTGCTGCTCCTGGAGCGTGATGGGGAGCTGAGGCACCGCTAATAGCAAAACCATCATTTTAATGCTAATTTCCTCCCATTAGCTCAGGCTGGGGGAGGCTCAGCCTGGGTGGAGAGAAGCCATTAGCAGATGGGGAAAGGGGGGATGACGTGTGGGGATTTGTTCTGCACCCCCAGAAGGGACTTCCAAAGGGCAGATGACTAACCACCACTGGGAAAATTGGTAGCAGGCACTGGGGTCAGTCTCTGGTGGATGTGGGAGGAAGGGAGGAAGAGGAATGCTTTGTTCCAAATCGACTTCCTACAGGGATTTCTTGAGTGCTTCAGACTTTGGCTTGAATTTGGTGTTTGCTGCTTGTTGCCAGCCCTCAGTGCCCTGTGACCCAAGGGATGCTCAGAGAACTGGCAGCATCGTTGTCCTTTCAACAAAGGAGACCCAAAGCAGGGTTGGGTTTAGCTGCTGTTGTCTTGGGAAGGGCTCCCTGGTTCAGGAGCCTGGACATCTGTGTTGGGCGATGGGCTTCAAAGCAGGGAAATTTGGAGCCGTTCTTGAGATACCCAAGAGCTCAAAAAAGAAACCTGGGAACAAGGTCAGCTGCCCCAAGCTGGAGAGCTGGCAGGAGAAACCAGGGGCTCAGTTTGGAGCCATGAAGGAAACAGAACCATTTCCCTGCCCTTTCCAGAGGTGGGAGTTCCCAAATCTTACATCTTGGTTGGTCTCCTCTAGCCAGACTTGCAAAGTGGAAGAGCCGGGGCTGGTGTAGGTGCCTGGAGCTCTTGGGGAGTTGAAGAAAGGTGACTGGCTGCAGGACTGTAAGGCCTGTTTGGGATTGTTCAGGCAGCAGTCAGAGAGGTTCCTCTACCATTTCTAGACCAGCGTGGAAACGTCGGGAATAAAGGAATGAGAGCTCGGATGCTGTGCCTGTCTGGAAAGAAACTGGTTGCCTGCTGCTGAGGGACAGCACTGTTTGGGATCAAGGGCCCAGCGGTGTCCTGTGTGTGGTGTGACACCTCTCCTGAAGAGACACCAGCCTGTGCTGATCCAGCCCACTGGCTTCTTCATTTCATATGGAAGCCTATGTGGATTTTTTTAAAAACCCACTTAAGGGCCGTTGTAAAATTCTTCTGTCATCTGGCAGAGAAGCAGTGGAAGGACAAAAGCAGCCACAATAAACTGGGAACTGGTTAAATGGCAAAGGGATTGGAAGCCAAGAAGGGACCACCAAGGAGGACAACAGCACAAGGCTGCATTAGCAGAGCACCAGCTATCAGATCCATCCTGGCGTGGAGCGTGACTCACTGTTTTTAAGGAAGCTATTTCCATCTGAGAAAATGGCTCCTGTATTTTATAAAGGCTCTTCCCAGCTTTGGTTGAGGAGAGGAAAGAAAAAGTGAAGGGCTACTTTTTCCTAGTTGAGGAGAATCAAACTTTCCTTCAAGTAGCTGAGCAAGGAAATAGCGCCTTACGTGTTCCCAGGAATAATACAACCCAGTAGTTTGGGGGGAGAAAAGAAGTAAGAATAAAATAGCATTGCTTTTCGCAGTTCAGCACGCTGAATAATGAGCCTGCGAGCCGGGGGGAGAGCTCCCGGGAGAGGCGCCTGTGTGCAGGAGATGGACACAACAAGTGTCTCACACGGGCCGGTATCTGAAGCCATCTCTCTCTAATTTTCTACATCAGTGAGAGCGCAGCGCGGCACCATCAATCACAGTCAGCCTCCCCTCGGAAAGCCACCTCCTGCCTCGCCGTGCTGCCGTGTCCCCTGTGCTCCTGCCCGTGCTGGGGACTCCAGGCACTGTCTCTCCCAGGGGGTTCTCCTCCGTCGTGCTTGAGCCTGCTTGTGCCTCTGCCTTTCTCCTTCCTCCACCTTCAGCACCTGCTCCTTGCCAGCACTTCGTTTCCAGGTGCGCCTTCCCCTCCTGGAGTTGGAAAAGGCCAAAAACTCCCTTTATCCCCACTGAGGAGAAGGTGTGGAGCTGCCTTACCTGGGATAAACCCACTGTGTGCTGCCTGGGGGAGGCCTGAGGGTGGGTTGGTGCTTGTGCTGCTGATCTGAGGATGGGGAGGTTGGGCTTTGCTGCTCCCCTGGAGCCATCAGGGCATCTTCTGGGGTTTGCTCAAGACCAGCTCCTTCGCCCCAGCTCTGGGCATGGAGCAGCTTTCATGCTGTGCTTGTGGTGCAGTGCAGCAGCTCTTGGTCCCTCCTCTCTCTTTTTGTGAAGTGCCTGCTCCTTCCTGGCCTGGCTGTGTTTCCACCAGACCCAGGGGCACTGCTTTGGCAGGAGCACTGGTGGTGGGTCTTCTCCTGGCCAGGCACACTCCTAGGCTGGCCAGAGGGCTGGTGGGACACACATCTGTGCCTGTGGCTGTTTATTCTAATGCAACACAGCCACAGCTGGTGGATTGCTGCCTCTTGCTTCTTCATCTCTCTCACATCCTAAATTGGGTGCTCTTCCTCCATTGTGGTGGCTCTTGGACCTACCAGAACCCGGCTGCCTTGTTCCTGGTATCAGGGCACAGAAGTGCTTTTGCAGCCCCATTTCTGACTCCGTGGGCTCCAGCTCCAGCTAGGAAACCAAGGACTGAGCTGCTTTCTTGGGCACAGCCTTAGAGAGAAGCATTTTCGGGAGAAACTCTCGCAGTTGCCACCTCCCTCTCAGCCTCCTCAGTGGTTTCTGAGAGCTGCCGAGCATCCTTGACCCCTCTCTCAGGCACGGTTTCCTGCGTGTCAGCCCTGCCCCGGTGCTGCGGGGCTCTTGCTGGCACCTGTAATAGCTGCGTTGTTTACTTCCCAAGGGCCTGCCCTTTCCGTAACGAGCTGTAATTCATCCTGCTTCGCACAGGGCTCGGAGATACCTGGAGCAAGGAGGGTGTGCCATCAAACCACCTCCTAGGCTGCTCCCTGGACCCGGGACTGCTGATCTCCTGGAGATGTAAAACAGGGAGGACAAGGGGGGCCAGATGGAAGAGGGGAATAATTGCCTTGCGGGGTGAAGGAGGCTGGCTGGATTGGAAACTGCTGGGAGCTGACACGCAGGTGCAGATGGATGGTTACGGCAGGCAGGGCGGTGGGATGAAAGATGCCTTTTTAAAGCATCTGCCTTCCTCTCTTCCTCTTCTTTATAACCTGTTTTTATGGAGACTGCATGAGGAACACATTTTTTTTATTAGCAGCTTGGGAGTGGAGAGTAATAAAGATTAATTTTTTAAAATAATTCTTTGCATTATCTTTTAATTTCCTGTGGCAGGGTTTGACTTTTAAATCTGCAAATGGACTTAACTGCTAATGTGCTCATCAGTTCAGGAGTGGCAGCCAAAGGAGCTGTGGGACTCAGTGAAGGTGGGAGAGGCCCCGAAGTTGAGCCTGGAGTCCCAGGAAAGGCTGTTCCCTGGCCAAAAGGACCCCTTCAGGTCCACAGCTGTATCTCCATCCCAGGAAACCTGGAGAGATCTAATCCACGCTGCAGCTCATGGTGCCCATTTTGCTTCCTTCCACTGCTGGCAATGGTGAAGGTGCCGTGAGGAGGAAGGAGGGAAGTCTGGTGTCCCTGCTGTGCTGCTGTGGGCGATCGGTCCTTGCTGGCCAGCACGGTGTGTCCTGCTGGGCCCTGGGCTGAGCTGCCTGGCATGGTGGGCACGGGGCTGTCCAGACCAGCTGGGCTCCAGGGGGGTCTTGCTGGCATCAGGGAAAGGTGGTGACAGCCCTGGGGAGCGGGGAAGTGTTAGGAAGGGGATGAGGTGTCAGAGAGAAGTGACTACACTGGGGATCTGACGGGAAAGGCTCTCCCTGCCCTAGAGCCTAGGACCCAACCCTGATCCACACCATCCATCCCAGCCTCCACGAGCACAGAGCAGCTGATGCTCTGCTGGGCTTTAATCTGCTTGGGAGACTGGCTTGCCCTGGAGCTGGAGAACCTTCCCTGGCTTGGATGAGCTCTCCCATGCCCTGCAGGTGTACCAGGTGGAGCTGGGCAGAAGTGATGCCTAGCATGCAGAGACCCCAGCCCCAGCTTACTTTGACCCCTGACCACCTTCTCAGAGCTTGTTCTTCACCAAAAGGCCCTTTTGGCTGAGTTTGCTCTGAATCTCTGATCTCTGTAGAGAACAGGGTGGAGGCAGAGAGCAGCCTTATGGAGACCCAGCCAGAGTGGGCAGCAGCATTCTGGCTCACACAGGTGTGAAAGCAGCTACAGCTCAAGTGCCTGGTGTGGGCTTTGAGAAGGCAGAAGGGGAAGCCCAGTGAAGGGGAGAGCACAGCTAGAGTGTCAGTTGAGCCCTGAAAAGGCTTTGGACTGGATTCTGTTGCTCCTGTGTTGGAACCAGGACCAGGATGAGGGGGTTTGGAGATGCCTGGGGATGGGGAAGAGCCAAATCCTGCACAGGGAGCACTGTGACCCAGACTGCTCCCGGCTCCCTTTGCCAGATGGCATCTGGAGCAAGCTCTGTGCATGCCTGGGTGTCTGTGTGCCTTGGCAGCCCTGACGGCCAGCTCTGCTGACCCAGAGGGCTGTGCTCCCCCTCCTCCCAGTGCTTCTCTGCACACTTGGAAGAGTGATGCGGGGTAGCTCCAGACTCAGTCTGGCCTCACTGCTGCTCCCACAGCTGCCCTTGCTCCTGGGAGGAGGAGAAACCCACCTCAGGCCCTGCCCAGGTTGGCCAGCCCGTGCCAGGTCCCCCGTGTTTGTTGGCATTTCGCCGAGCAGAGCTGTGCTGGAGGAGGTCTGGGTTTGTGGGCGCAGCGCAGGGGGTGTGGGAGCTCTGCCTCTGGATCCGTGCGACTGCCTGGCACCAGGAATCCTGCCTGCAGCAATCACTCTGCTTTGGGTTCTGGTTTTGTACCTTGGCAGCAGGCTGAGCTCCCATCCTGCAGGCCAGGCTTCATCCAGCTGGATCCCCTGGTGTCCGAGGGAGTGCCAAAAAGCTTTGGTGCCTGTGGCTGCTGCGTGTTTTGGGTGGGAAAACTCATTCCTCAGCCCTTTCTTTGAATTCTCCATTTATTCAAGGCTCGGACAAAATAAAAAAAAAAAAAGGACCCTGCCCTCTGCCAGGAGAATGTGATAGAAGTGCTCCTGATCTCAGGAGGGAAACTGAGGCACAAAGAGGTGGCTGGATGCCTGGCACCTCAGTCACACACGCATCCATCCCTCTGTGTACACCTGCCAGCCCCTGCGTCCCAACCTACTCCGAACAACCACAAGTTTGAGCTGTGTTTTTCAGCCAAAAGAAGCACCATTTGTTAAATTTTCCAGGTGTCAGGAAAACTGGGAGGGCGGTTCCTGACTGTCAATATCTGTCCGAGAGCAGAAGCCTCTCCTCTTGTGGTGGGTTCTTCTTTTTTTTTTTACCTTGTGAATTCACAGAGAGAAAAATGGAAATAAAAAGCAGCAGGGAGAGAGCTGTTAAAAAGCTTAAAGCTGTCACAAGGCGTTGGTTAGTTTATGTGCAGTGAAGTATACAAACAAGTTTTCAGCTTGTTGGTTGGAGCCAAGGAACAGGGTTATTTTTGTGTGATAAATATGTTTTATAGGTCTTTTATGGGATTTTTTAAAATGCCTGTCCCAATAAATTATTTACCAGGGTAATAAAAGATCAAGGAAATTGTTTCAACCGTATCGCTGAGCATCTAAATCCCAAACTTTTACTGGGGTGGAAGGACCCTCTGAATTCCTGTGTCCCTGTGAAAGATGGTCCAGGTGTGCTGTTTGTCTGTAGTGTCCTTCTGGCAGCCAGGTCCCCAGCCACCCTGACACCCTGTGTATATCCAGGAGCTCCCAGAGGCTTGGCACTGGCTTTCCACCCCCTCAGCACCTACTCCTGGAGATGGATAGCATTTCCTTCCACCACTGGCTGCATATCTCTTGATAGTCTCTGACTTTTTATTTAGGTTTCCAAGAGATCTCAGAAGCTTGGTGAGATGAAGTGGGAGTTAGAATCCACTTAGAAAGCAGGGGGAGCCTAAAGAACATCCATAACCTCTGTGGGATGGGCTGGAAGGGCAGCCATGCCATCCTGCAGGTAGCAGGGACCTCGTCCCATCCCAGGGGTCTGGGCTGGCTCCTCCTCACTTGGCTCTGCACGCAGGAAGGGCCAGGTCCTGCTGCCTCGGTCTCCGTGCCAGACAAACCCAAAATAGCCTCAGTGCAGGAGAAATAAAAATGGATGGTGTTTCAGCCACAAAGTCTACAAATACATCTTTTTTTGGGGCATTAAAGCAGGCTTTAAGATATCCAGTCACTCTCCCTCCCTGCTCCTCCCAAGAGGAAGGAGGGGGCTGGGGGTCATATCAAAAGTCCCCCTTCAGGACAGGGCAAATCCTCTGGCTGCGTCCCAGACTTACTATAGAAAGTGGGATTAGGTGTAACCCCCAGGAGGGTTTAAAAGGCATCCAGTTGTTAATGAACTGGCTTTTGTGAGGACTCTGGTCAGGAAAGATGCGTCCCTGTGTGATAAGCTGGCCATAAATAAATTTAGATGGGATTTTAGAAGTCATTTCTGATGCTTGAAAGAGATCCTTCTGGAGTGGCCTTCAAAAGGGCTGGTGGGTGGGAAGGGACAGCCACTGTTTCAAGACAGCTCTCAATATTCATGGGAAGGATTATTCATTCAGAGCCTTTCCAGAGGGGAGAGTCCTTGGGTATCTGGTGTGCTGAGGCGAGACTGGATTGATCTTTGTTTGTGCTGTCTTTGCTGTATGTTAATCTCTCACTCTGGGGTGCCTGCTGTCCTCTGCAGAGTCCAGGGAAGAATCCTCCTCTCCCCTGGTGCCTAATTTGGCTCCTGGGTTTGGTGGTGGTCCTGTCTCTCTCTCTGAGGTGGTGGAGAGTGGCCACAGCTGGACCCACATCTGGGGACAGGGAGCGATTTCCCTGGTCAGCCAACAGGGAGCACAGGGCTTTGTTTGGCTTCCTTCTGGTGCCTGGAGGCTTCTGCCGATCTTCCAGCTCTCTGAAATAATTCCTCTGCTCCTACAGGGCCCTAGGAAAGTCACAGGGCTGTTTATCTTCCTTGATCGCTTCCCACGCCACATTCCAGCGGTGGCTCTTGGACCTCCCATGGGCTTGTCCTGCAGCTTGGGGCATGGCCACGTGTCCAGGTCGAACAGATGTGCTGGGATGGAAATCCTGGGTGGCTAGATACCCTCATCTGCCCTTCCATGCTGTCCTAAGCCTGGGGCGAGGACAGGCAGTAAAAAGAGGGCTCATTCCTCTTGTGTGGCAATTGGGCCAGCAGGAACAGCCCCGTAGCATCCATTCCCTGGGCTGGTGGCTGCCAAAGTTTTGGGGTGTGTTGGCTGCACCCCAGACGGTGCAGTGCTGGTGCCCACTTCTGTGAGCTCCAAGCCCATGAATCATTAAGGCTTTAGCTCGGGAAAAGTTTTAAATCAGCTCTGTGTGTTGTAATTGGGGGATGTTTGCTGGGGTCAAGGCCCTGTGGTTTGGCTTTTAGGCTGGCAGCTGGGGAGCAGCTTTTGGAGCAGGCTTTGCATCACAGGGAGCAGAGGCTGGAACACTGTCTGATGTTTGGCTTTAAAGAAGAAAAAAGGACACATCTCTCCACGTCCCTCTTATTAATTATAAACATGTCCTGCTAGTTTGGGAGCGGATGCCGTACATTTAAATGAGGATTGAGCCGGCGCGGGGCAGATTTAAGAGACCCGGATGATGTGTGTAGGCCAGGCTCAGCATCTCCTCCTGCTCACTCCAGACTATGCAGCACGACATTTCCTCCTGGCTCTCCTCCTCGTGATGGGAATTGGGCTGCACATAATTGAAAAGGATGGGGCGTCTGCCAGCACGCTGTGAGCCACATTCCCCTCGGCAGCTTGAGCTCGCCGGTCGAGGACAGGGGAGACAGGCTGGGGCAGACACCTGCGTCGGGGGAGGTGATCAGCGTGGCGGGGATCCCAAATCCATCTCCATCTGAAGCTCTCCGGATGTGGCTTCCCGTTGTGAAAGGGTTGCCCGTGCCCAGAGGGGGGCTGATATCTCCAGCTGCTGGTGCGTGAGCGGTGATTTTCTCTCATTCGTGATCTCCCCTGCGATGGCACCAGGACAGACACGGGAGCAGCTGCTCCTCTGAGCAGCTTCCTGAACCGAGGACTTGAACTTGAAGAGCGTCCTCTGATCCGTCCGGCTGCTGCTGACCCCGGGCTTCGCAGCACCGCATCTCCCTGCCTGAGCACCCGTCCGGAGCAGCCGAGGGAGGCCAAGGGCTCCTGGGTTGGCGCGGTCCTGACCACCGACAGGAGCTCATCCACAGGCCCGTGCAGGGGGCCCTGGTGTCAGCCCAGCGACCGAGATGCGAGGGCGCAGTAAATCCGGCACCCCCAAAGCCGCGGGAACCAAGCGGGGCAGGATCTGCATTTCAAAGCGCGTTGTTTCTGCAGCGCTGGAGCCGACGTGCTCCTGCTGCCAAGGCAGAGACCGGGCTGTTGGAACTGCGGGGTCGAGGAGCCTGTGAGCACCGGCTCCGTGCTCAGGGCACGGTTCAAGGGAAGGTTCATAACCCCACATTAATTGCACGGCGAGGCGATGCCGGCTGGGCACGGTGCTGCAGCAGATGAAGATGTCTTGGAACTGTGCTTTGCTTTCAAGTGTGTGTGTGGTCCCTCACCTGGCTGCTAATGACAGAAGCATCCCTGCTACAGAGTGGTAGGATCACAGAATATCCTGAGTTGGAAGGGACCGATAAGGATCGAGTCCAGCTCCTGGCCCTGCACAGGACAACCCAAGTGGAGGCTGGCCACACCAGCAATAGGTGATTCTCTTAGGGAGAGCCAGTTCCTGCCTCAAAAGCCTTTGGTCCAGGCAGGAGAGACAGCCGTGGGAGCAGCAAGTGAAATAAAATCCAGTGGTGATGAAATTATTTGGGTTTGTATTCCAGTTACAGCAGGGATTGAGTCAGGAATGACAGCCAGAGCCTGGCCATGATTGCTGGACACGGCCTCCTCTCCACAAATGGCTTTTTTATTTTAAAAAAGGGGGTTGTTTTTGGCTGTGAATTGGGTTTTTTCTGTTGGTATTTTCTGGAAGGGGAAATTCCAGAGAGTGGGTGGTTTTGGGCAGCATGGCACCATTTTCATTTCTCTGTGCTGGCCAACTCGGTGGGAGATGGAGCATCTCCTCCACAGCACTGCTGGCTGCTGTCCTGCTCCCAGGGCAGCTGCTTCCCTAGGGGAAGAGGGAGCACCAGCAAATCCCAGTTTCTGAGTGATTCCAGCCTGCCCTGCCTGGCTTGTGGCTGTGACAGGCTTGGACCATCCAAGTCTCCAGGTGATGGGTGAGCAGACCTCCACATTCCTTGGTGGCCCTGCTGCTGTCCAGTCCCTCCAAGCCCAGACTGGGAGCAGGATCCTGATGCTTGGTTTGTGTTGGAACCTTGCGTGCCTCAGAGGCACTGGGATAAGGAGCAGTTGGAGGGAGAGATGCTGCTTCTAGGAAGCAAAATCAAATAGAGCAAAGCCGTGGCTGAACGTAGCAAGTAAGGCAGTTCAGCGTGCTCCCTCGTCACCAAACTGAGCGGGGAACAAGATGGTTTTATGAATAAAACTGTTCTCTGTGTGTTCAGGTCAGGCACCTGTCTGGGTCACCACTGTGCATGCACTTACATCTCAGAGGGGAAAAAAAAAAAAACCAACAAACAAAAAGAAAGAGGAAAAATGCCATCTGTGCCACTCAAGCCCCCTCAGTTTGCTTGGGCTGTGGTCCAGAAAAGCACTTAGGTGTTCTCCGGGCAGCATGTGTGGTGTGCCTGGGGCAGGGCAGCAGGGCCTGGCCTTGGAGTTTGGGAGCCAGGGAGCCCCTGCCCCTCAGCACCCTCATGAGATGCTCAGCAAGGTAACCCCTCCTGGCCCTTCCTGATGCAGTTCTGGGCTGGGAAGTTCCTGCATTTTTACTTTTCTTCACGTGCCCCTGTGAGAAGTGGACCCCTTCCTGGAAATGAGGGCTCACTGCTTCCTACTGGGATGGCTGGAGGCCTGCAGGAGATCAGGCAGGACATCTTCTCTCAGACAGACAGGTACTTTGGGGTCTCTGTGATGTTAAAGCAAAGTCCTTCAGTCACAAGTCCTTCGCCTTAGGCCAGTCTCACTTTCAAGGCTGCGTCTGGACAGTTTTGCTTCTGGACTCAGGGAGACTTCAAGTGCAGTTGCCAACACTGGTGTGTCTGTGGGACTTGGACGAGGCTTTCCTGGGAGCAGCAGATCCCTTTCTTGGGGTTCCTCTCCAGAAACACCCATGTCAGCAGGAGGGTGGCTTAGGCTTCTCCCGTGGCTCATTGAACTCATCCAGAGAACAGAAGGATGACAAGCAGCCCCACGGCTGAGAGCAGAGCTGGACCCAGCGAGGTTGCCACCATGGTAACGAGTGACAGGACAAAAGGAGATGTCCTCAAGTTGCTCCAGGGAACGTTTAGATTGGATTTTGGAAAAAAATTTTTCACTGAAAGAATGGTTGAGCACTGGAACAACGATGTGGTGAATCACCATTCTTGGAAGTGTTCAAAAAACGGGTGGATGGGCACTGGGTGGGCTTGGCAGTGCTGGGTTTGAGGGTCTTAAAGGTCTTTCCCAACATTAACGATGACTCTGTGGTTGCCAGGCTGCCCTGGTCTGCTGTGCCAGGGCACACTGTGGCTGAGGACCACGTGGGGACATTGTGGATCCCCCCGAGCCGGCTGCCAGCGTGCAGGGCACCGCACCACCAGCCGTCACTTGTGCACTTGCTGTTCTACAAACCTCGGCCAGGTCGTTAACGGAGGAAGGAAATAAAAAAGCAAAGGCTCCAAATGGATCCCAGAGGGATTCCCTGTAGCAATTAACTTTATACTTGAAAACATATTTCCAGACTTTACTGCCGGCTCTCTGTATTTGAAATAATTTTCTACCCAATAAACCTTAGTAGCCCCCAAACATAATTTTAGCGGTGCATTAATTAACAACAAGGTGACCCGGTGGTTCAAAGCTGAGCTAAACCTGATGCATCTCAAGGCAGGAAGGCAGCATTTCCGAGGAGCTCTCCGGGGCAGCACGTGGAGGCAGGAGCTTTATATAGGACATTACCTAAGGCCTGGCTGGCCCCAGGGCAGTCTGTGCTCTCAGGTGCTGACAGGCACCTCCTGCTTTGGACAACCACACCGGGGTCTGAGACTTGCAAAGCTCTTTTCTGTCTTTTAGTCCTTCCTAAAGAATAATTTTGGATATCTGTTAGGCTCAGGAAGGTCTCTAAACCTGAATAAAACCCTCTCTTCCTGGTGCCCTGTGGCTGGGTGTTTCAGGGCTTGGCCATGTGCGGCAGATCCCTTGAGCTGTTGAGCAGTCGCCTGCCTTCCCTGTGATTTCCATCCCTGTGGGTGCAGGAAGCAGCAGGACCAGCTGAAAATCCCTGGAGACTCCTTACCCACTGCTCCCCTGGCAGTAATTCACACTGGAGGGCAGCACAAGACTTGAGGTGCCTGCTTGCTCCTGGGGGTCCAAGCCATTGAGCCAGAGCTGGCGAAGGCTCCCGGGCTGGAGAAGGCATCAGGTGGAGAGGGAACATGCACTCACCACACCGTGTGGGGCTGGGGCACCCAGTTAACCCCGTCCAGATCTGGGATCTGTTCCCATCCAGAGAGTGGGCGAGGATGGGGGAGCAGCTCCAAGGATCTGCAGGTCTGCAGCCTGCTGTGCCCCGGTGGGGAGCGATGCGGTGCCTGCGGCAGGTTTCAGCTCTCTGCCTGGGAGATGACACAGCGGCTGGCCAGGACCAGGAGGGTGGGGACCCTGCTGGCTGCCACCACCGTGGAGGCAACCAGAGCAAGGATCCCGTGCCACCGGGTCTCTGAGCATGTAATCTCCTACTTAGCAGGGGATGGGAGGGAGCATTGCAGGCCGCTGGCGCGATCGGGGCTTGCGGCTATCACGGGCTCATCCTGCTTTATCTGTTGCATGTGAAATATCCCACGTACAGCTACGCAAAGCTGCAAAGCCACCGTAATCCTTCCTAAAGCCAGCCGGCCCTCCCCTGCAAATATTACATTAGATATGCTTATTAAACTCACTCAGCTGGAGTTTTACTCCCAGCCGGTGGTGATAGTCCTGAAATGCCATTAGGGTGATAATTGTATCACCTTGTCCTTCACCCGGGGTTTGGGTGGTAATTGCTCACACCTGCTGCCAGCTATTGAAGTGGTGGTAGGTACAAGGGAAGGTTGTGGCCCGGTGGGTGGTGGGATTCCAGCTGGATAATAATGTGAGGGTGCCAGGCTGGTCAGGGACCCTTCAGGCCACGTGGGATTCAGCGCTGCTCTCTGGGGTTGGGTGATGGGTGGGAGGTTCCCTGTCCTACCCTCGCACATCAGGGTTGTCCCCACGCCTTGGAGATTGAAATTGTGCCATTTAGTACCTTCACAAAGTGCCTTAAGTTCTGCTGGAAAGCAGAGTGATGAACTCCATGATCAGAGGAGGAGAAATGGAAGTCTTTGACATGAGGCTCTTGTAGCTCTTTCTTACTATCCGTGGTGTCGTTGGACCCGGGTCCCCCTGGTTTGACCAGTCTGTGTGAAGCAGCTTGTTAGAGGTAAGAGCCGTGGATGTCACTTTGCTCCTGGCTTCACACTTCCAAATGGAAGGTTGGATTAACTGCAGTTATTTCTATGAATCTTACATGGAACTCATTCCCACCAATTCCATGTAAACATTTGGGAGGCAAGAAGCTGCAGTTTGAAATTTAGCAAAGTTGCAGTAGGTGGTTATTTTGTGATTCAAGGGAGCTCTCTTTATCCTGCAGTCAGCTGTAATCCTGCTGCCTGTCACTCATCCTGCCCGCTCTGCCACAGCCCTGCTGGGATGAGCTGTTCCTGGGTAAACCTTGGCAACCTGGAGTGCATTTCCTCCTGGGTTAAAACTGGATTCAGCAGAGACGAAAGCCTCCCCTCACTTTGCTGGTATTGGGTAAGAGCAGAGCACCACCTGACATCCCGGCCCAGTGGGATTTGGAAGGCTCAAGATTCCCAAGATTTGTCAAGGTGTCTCCCTGGCCCTTTACTTCCAGGGGAGAAATGGGTTCAGATTTTGCATGACACGGGATTGCTCTCAGTGACTTTGCCAGTCCCAGCTGGAGCAGGAGGATCCTCTCCCTGCTTCAGCCTAGGGGGACACCAGGGAGTCTGCTAGGCTGCTGGGTAGCTTGGACAGGGATCTGGGAAGGACAAGCCAGGAGGGCTTATGGCTGTGGAAAGAGGTAGCAGTTCATTCCTGCGCTTGGCACTGCTGAGGTACCCCAAATCCTGTGTGCAGTTCTGGGCCCCTTGCTATGAGAAAGATGTTGAGGTGCTGGAGCGTTTTCAGAGGAGGGCACCAGA
Organism: Edolisoma coerulescens; assembly: GCA_013397115.1. Taxonomy (NCBI): domain Eukaryota; kingdom Metazoa; phylum Chordata; class Aves; order Passeriformes; family Campephagidae; genus Edolisoma; species Edolisoma coerulescens. The sequence continues at coordinate 90,715 of VWZW01003593.1, read as the reverse complement.
GCTGCACAAGGGTTTGGAGCACAATTCTTGTGGCTGAGGGAGCTGGGTGTGGTTATCCTGGAGAAAAGGAGGCTTGGGAGGCACCGTGTTGCTCTCTACAACTGCCTGGAAGGAATCCCAGAGGTAAACACATGGGCATGGCGTGACCCTGGGCTTCAGCACGGGGCATCCCACCCTCTGCCTTCATCTTCCCACTCCTCCGAGCCTCCGGAACACCAGCTCCTGGCAGACGTCTGCCATCAGTCACGGGTGGGGAGTGATCTGGGTTAGCATGACACTGATGTAAATTTAAAGCCTTCTTTTGCTCTCTCCGCTAGCAGCCCTGTATTTTCAGGAAGAAAGAGAATGGGAAACAACTTTTTTAATGAAGTCGAGCATTTAAATTCTCTTTATACTTAGTCCTATCTGGAGCTCTTTACCCAAATGAAGCAGAAAGCATTTACAGCTGTATTTTCCATCACACCAACCAAGGAATATATTCGTTTGCAGTAACATGGCACTCAATGAAGTGGAAAATAAGCTCCCAAAACTGAGCTACGAAACGGTTTCAACGAGTAGGAAAAGCCCGCTTGGATTCCACTGACCAGTCACTTTGGTTGTGATAAAAATTAATTTGATGGAGCACCTGAGCCGTGGCAGAGGTGAGGTTGAGATCGCTCTGCTCAGGGCTGGTTTGGGGCTGGCTCCTCTGCCGTAGCTCCCACCTCTCCTCAAAGCTCATGGCTTTGCTTGCCCAGGAGACCCATCTGAAGCCCTGGTGCCTCCAAGGGATGTCCATCGGTGGCACACGGACGCACAGCAGCCAAGGTCCCACACGGCTGCGGGCGGGGACACTGCTGGCACCACGGCAGGCCCCTGGCTGGTGGCAGCACCGCTGCCCATGCCCAGCGTGCCAGCCGGGGCGTGCGGCAGCTCCGAGCAGGGATGGGGATGGTTCCTCCTTCCCGGCGCCGCAGCCCGCGCAGGACGTGAGCGGAGCGCTAAGCAGGTACCGGCCGCACGCCAGCGGCGGGGCTGCTAATTGCTTGTGATGTCTGCTCCAACTGCATCGGCACGAGCAACAATTGCTACTGGAAATGCAATTAATAATTAAGCGCTCGGCGCTGGCAGGTGTCGGCAGGAGCCCGCAGGGCCCGGCATCCCGCGCCTCCCTCTGCCCGCGTGGGACGCGGCCGGCATCAACGCCGGCTGGGAGGCAGATCCACGCCTCCGGGAAATAACTCGCTGCTGGAATTCCCCCGGCGTGGGTGAGGGCTGCCTGCTGTCGGGCAGCAGGATGGGGACACAGGGCTGCCTGCCCAGCTGGTGAGACCTGTGCGTAGTCCCGGTGTCATCGCGGGGATGCTTCCCTGCTCAATCCATCACCACCAAGCGTGTTCTGTGGGCATTTTCTGGTTTTGCTGTACAGACAGTGATTTTGGGTGGAGATGACCGGCAGCACTGGAGGCTGGGAGCATATCCCCAGAGCTGGCACAGGTGGATGATGCTGCCCTGTCCCAGCCACGGAGGCAGCCGGGGAGGATGGCGAGCAGAGGAGACATCTTAGTCCTGGCTGGAAAGAAGCGCCCTGATGGATTGAAATGTCTTGCTGAGATGCTGCCCTGGCTCAGTGCAGCCTCAGGACCCCCTGTGTGCTCACAGGCTCTGCCAGCATCGCTGTCGCTCGCAGCGTTGGCTGCTGCTTGTGATGACTTACAGCCTTCTTCAAGCTGGCTTTTATTTTTAATTACATTTTTGCCTCTGAAGATGGGCTGCTTTGCTGGTTCATTATTTTCCTCTGCTTTTTTTTTTTTCTTTTCTATTTTTTTCCCCCTTTTTCCTTTTAAAGCCCGACAGAGTTTAGGCTCCCTGAGAAATAGCTTCACCCTTTAGGAAAGTGCAGAGCCTTTTCCCTGAGTAGCAAAATGTTGATTTGCTACCACAGGGCTGAGTGATGGTGATTCCCTTATTAAACTGCACTTAGAGGCAGCGACTGTCAGGCAGGGATGGAGAGCTTCTCCGATAAGTTGGAGCTATTCATTATTAAATTATCTTCATTCACTCGAACATCTCATTTTCATTGAATTAGATGAGAAGTGCTCAAAGGCAGCTGCTGCAGCGGCTCGGAGGCTGCCAGGAGCAGCGTGCCAATGTCACTGCTGGCCCTTCCTCCCGCACCAGCCACTTCTGACCCTTTCCCACAGATGGACAGACCTCATGGCTGGTGTAAATCTCCTGGGGTTGCACCCGCTGATGGCCTGACCGTGGAGGTCTTGATTCACCAGCTCTGAGAGCGGGAGCTGGTGGGGCTTGACTCCACCAGGGAATGAGGTGGTGTGGCCCCAGCCGCCTGCCAGCTTGGCAGCAGTGACCAAGGCGGGTGTCCCCAGTGACGGGGGGCTGGTGTGACCTCTCAGGAGGGCCTGTCCCGGTGTTTTGAAGGCTGAGTGTTTTGCTGGGGGGCTGTAGATGGGTTTGGTTGGGTTACACAGGACTTCACCCCTGCTCCTGCTGCCCCCTCCCCTCCTGGGACACCCACCCCAGGGCAGCCCCCGGCCGCATCGGGCCGGCCTCAGCCCTCAGTGGCAGGCGAGCTGGTTTGTGTCCCGGTGCTGGTTTCTGGGGGAAGATGCCATCTGGCTGCCTGATCTCTCCGCTTTCACCTTGGCAGGAGCGCCTGGCACGCAGTGCCCGGCTCGGCACCGGCCCAGGGGCTGCCGGCCGGGCCCGCCAGCCCACGGCTCTTGCGGGGCTTTGTGGAGCCTGAGCTGCCCTCAGGCTGCCCCTCGGAACGGGGGCTTTGTCTCAAGGCAAAAGAGCTCGGGCACGGCACACCAGGCGTTATTCGTCTCCGTCCCAGCCCGATGTAAAGTTGCATCTTTCCCTGGGAGAGCTCAGGAGGAGGACATCTGCCTGCTGCTCAGTCCCAAATGCCTTGGGAGCGGGCAGCATCCCTCTCTCCTGTGACAGCCCCCAGCCTCAAAACCCCTTTGTTTCGCTGCCCTGGGTGCCGTGGAGCCCTCCTCACCTCCCTCCCCGCCGCTACCATCTCCTTCCTGGCAAGGAACCGCTGGCCCCTTGGAGCAGCTCCGCAACAACTGTTGCTTTTCCTCGCCAGCGAATCTCGCCCGAAGAAGCCGCTTTGATCAATGCACTTGGATTTCAGCCTTCAGCCTTGATCAAGGCAGGAGGAGGGACGGGAGAGAGCGAGTACTCGCAGGCTCTTTGGGGACGGCCTGGGAAGCGAAGCTGCTTCTCCAGGAAAAGCCTGCTTCAAAGTGAGAGGCGGCGCTGCCAGAATAAGAGTGAAGCAGGCGGGCAGGGGAGGAGGAGGAGGAAGGCTGCAGGGTGCCCAGAACTCCAGCTGGGATGGGGCAGGTGTGAGTCCAGCAAGGAATGGTGATGACGGCGTTGCTGCGAGGCTGGAGAAGCTTCTGGGAGAGGGCAGGAAACCAGGCGCAGTGCAGAGGGGGAATCTACGCCTCCCCCTGTGCTTAATTCTGTACCAAACCTGTTTTTCTGTGCTCATTAGCTTTTCCAGCTCTCCAAACTACCCCAGCCCTGGGGACCTGGCATTGAGAAAGTTTTTAGAGCTGAAAAGAGGCTGTATTTTCTTCTCTGGGTCGGTGGTTTCCTCCCAGTCTTTAACTGGTGGGGATGGTGCTGCATCCTAAGGACGGCTCTGGGACAGGAGCAGGGGGGACAGAGCGTCCCTTCCTCGCCAGCGTGGTCTGGTTTGGTCAGAGGCGGGCAGGGTGTGTTGCATGAGGGGATGCATAAGGCACTGCCCAAAGGTTCTGGTTAATGGTAATTCATGGCCAGGAGACCTTCTGGGGCTTTCTGGCTTTGTTTCCCCCGTCAATGCCAGGGAATTCTGTGTCAGCAGCTCTGGAAGGCAGGGGCCATTCCTTTGTGGGTTGCATTACCTGGGAGAGGAGCAAGAACCGAGCAGAGATGCAAAACCTGGAGGTCCCCATGTGCAGGAAAAGCTCTGGCCAGAAACCACCCTCTGGCACCAACCTGCTCCAGCAATCCTCCTCCTCCTCCTCTCTCCTGCTCCCACTCCCTCTCTGCTGCTGCTGCCTTCCCCAGGTGCTCACACATGCACCTCTTGCTTCTCCTTTTGGCTACAGATGGCAGGCAGGCAAACCAGCCAGCCAGATGTGTTTTTCATAGCTCCCAAGCCAGGCATAACTAAACATTTACATTTATTACCAATTAGAGGGGAAACAGACTGTAGTTTTATGTACTGTGTGTGTCTGGATGTATTTCAGTTTGTGACCTCACTACAGCCCACCCCCAGCACCTAAATCTCTCTTGGTTAGGGGCAAAACCCTGGAAAACACTCAAATCCCATCCCAGCACCCCATCCCCTCGTGATCAGCTGACGTGGATTCCACCACTTTGTAGGAAAGCCCGTGCAGGGGGTTGCTCCTGGGGGATGTTGTGCATCCCTAGGGATGCCGCAGAGGTTGCACACCCCTGGGGATGTCCCAGAGGGATTTCCGTGGTGGGGTCCACACCCATTAAGCCCAGGAGTGGATGTGGCCACAGAGCAGCTGGCAGTGGGTGGCTCAGGGGTACGTGGAGCCTGCAGCTCCCGAGCCAACGTCGCATCTTTAGTGATGTGTGAGCCAACAGCAAGGCACAAACAAATCCATAACCAGACACCCAGCCTGGCTGAGGGCCGGAGAAGGAGGCAGGGGGATGAACGTGCACGGTGGTAGTGATGTCCCAGCCTTTACCAGGAGGGTCACTAAGGGACTGATGTCCTGACAAAGGCCAGATCCTGGCTGGCAGGGGTCCAGCCCCAAGGTGGTCACGGTGCCACTGCAATGTGCTCAGTGAGGCCAGCACCTGATCCTGGGCTGTTTGAGGCACAGGAGCTCAGGACAGGGTCTGCATGTGCCCATCAGGCCTTGGGCAGGCCGATGGATGCCCAGTCAGGTGGAAATGAGGACTCACTGGTTCTGTGGGGATACTGGCTTTGCTGTACTGGGTCAATCACTCTTGATTCTGCCTATGAGCAATGGTTCAGCTGCAAAGAAAAGCATCTCCATCTCCTTCAGGTCACCATCTTCTTGGCAAGAGAGGAAGGAGAAATGTGGTAAGGCCAGGGGACACTGCACAACAGTGTTCTTTAAAGCAGGTTGTCCCACACCCACCCTGGTGCTGGGATTGTGCCCCCCAGCACCACCCCACAGCCACGCAGCTGGGATGCGGGATGCTGCAGGCACTGACCCTGCTCAGCCTTCCCATGCCTCCCCTCTCCTCCCTGCTCCCAGCAGGTCCCACAGCCACCTGTTCATGCAGCAACACCCCAATCCCTTCCTTGCTCCCAGTTTTTTCCCCACAGTGTGCCTGGAACCCTCTGCCAATCGTGTCCAAAGCTCACCTCTGGCCGTGACTCCTGGATCCCTGTGCCCACCTCTGCCGTTGCTCAGGCAACAACCTCTGGGTTGGATGCAGGGCTGTATTTCCCTCCTCTTCCCAGGGTGCTGCTCTGGGGAAGCAGCCCAGAGGCAGAGGGAAAGCCACGGGCGAGGCCGTGCAGCAGTGGTGTGCATCCCTCCCGGAATGCCAGCGGGAATTATTCCGTCACGGGGAGCTCCGGAAATGCAGCATTTTATGAGAAGCCCATTAAACTGTTCAAACAGGTGATCAGGAGAGGGGTGATGATGCAAATTGAAGCAAGGCAGGGGTGGATTTCCACCTGAGCAGGGAGAGCCGTGGCTGGAGGGCTGAGGTCGGCTCTGCAAGGCCGAGATAAGGAATGAATAAAGATGGGAGACTTGAGGGGGGTGGGATTAAGGGCTGCAGTATTTTGGCAGAGCTGTTGGAGAGTGGAAAGGACCAGCCCTGGGGTGGAAGTGGTCCACCCCAACCTCATCCCATGAAGGACCCCGTGGATGTGCCTATCCCATAGAGAGCAGCATCCTGCCTGCATTGGGATGGGAAGCACCAGGTACAGGCTGGATCAAGGGTGTTACAAACCTTGGCCACCAACCTTTGGGTCCCTCTGGGAAGGAACCAACACAGGGACGAGGCGTGTGGGGAATCTTTGTCCAGCAAGGGCAGGAGAGGAGCAAGGTGGAAGGTGCAGGATCTACTGCTCTGTACATGGATTTGTCCCATTATCCTGCTGATCAGCAAAAGCAGGAGACAGTTTAACTGGAGAGTTGGATTTAAGATCAAAAAATAATGCTTTATGTTTTTCCTCCTCTTCTGTGGCTGTGTTGGAGTGTGACAGGGTGGGAGCTCTTGGCAGCTGGGATGTTAAATGTTTTTCCACATGGTCTCTTGATTATTAATGGGTTTTAGCACTTGACAAAGTAGAAATTAGGAGATAAAAGCTATTAGAAACTAATTTGGGTAATCACTGATTCTGTTCCCCCAGGAGCCTTTCTGAGAGCATTGCTCCCAACACCACTGCCAAAGCTCAGGAGAGAGGGAATCTCTTTTTAGCAGAGTTTCGTGGGCTTTGGAGGAGCCCCCTGATTTATGGCCAATGAGGAGATGACTCGAACGGAGCAGGCCCGATCTGAACAACACTCCTCTCCCAGCAGCCTCCTGGGATTTATAGGATTTCACATCCCTGGACACTATTTGGGGCAGTTTATGTGCCACATCTTTTTACTGTTACGTTGGTGAAACAACCATAGAAACTAGTTTGGGAAAACAAGGTGGGAGATAAATCCTCGGTGGCATGGGCTCTCCCAGCAATAAAATGGGCTTCAGGTGGGGAAATAGGCCCCTGAGACCCTTTATTTCCTTCAATTCCCATCTTCCTGAGTGGATCGATACCACCAGGGGCAAGGAAAGGGTGAGGAACCACTGCAGGGAATCGCTTGAAGGGAAAAGCTGGAAGGTGGTAGCTGATGTAGCAACCACGGCTGATTTTGAGGCAGATGGGCTGGGAGGGTTTGCGTATCCCAGGAGGGCTTGTGTACAGAGAAGAGGATGCCTGTAGGCTGGGAGAGCCCTTTTAAAAATGATTTGACTGATTTTTCTCCTTCTTTCTTTCCATCCAGTCAGCCCCCACTCCTGGCAGACGCAGTAGGAGCAAAAGGTCTGTCTTGCAGATTTGTTTGGGATTTTATTCCGCCCTGCAGGAAAAATCCTTCCAAACTTCACCCCATCATCCCACCAAAATGTAACCATCTCAGCCCTTGGGCCAGGAGCACAGAGGTCCTGTGGAAGCACTGTCCTGGGGCAGCTCTAAGGCCTCAGGGTGCCAGGGGAGCTCTCTCCCGGGCAGGGTCAGGGTGCAGAGGATGAGGTAACTCCTCCAGCCGGGCTCCTGGCTGTGGATCGCTGTCCCTGGCTCCAGCACGGCTGATTTACACCGGCTGTGGTGGCCCCCCAGGGCAGGGCAGGGCACCCGGATTTAATGGATGGGGATATTGCTGCCGGCAGCAGCAGCTCCCAGCCCTGAGCTCAGGGAGGAGAAAGCAATTTGCCATCGTCATCCCTGGTCCTCTGCAAATTTTTCCACTTGCAGAATGGGGTGCTGTGAAGGGACTTTATTTGATGGTGTCTGAAGAGGTCTCCAGGTTCTCCTTAAGAGCTGGGAGCAGCTGAGGGCACTCAAGGAGGCCAAGGGCTGGTGCAGGCAGTGGGGTTGGGAGGGTGGGGTTATGCTTTTCCATCTTTGCTTAAGGAGGAGTTGGTGGGGAGGGAAGAAGGGAGCTGAGGAACTGGGACTGGGGCTTCCCGAGGTCCCCACCAGCTTGAGTCATCCCAGGTTCTCACTGGGCTTCCAGTGGGGACACAGGAGGGTGGCTGGGACATCTCCTGCATGCCTGGGCTTGCAGAAACCTCCCTCTTGCCTGCTCTGTGCTGATTCTCCTGCCTCCTTCAGAGGCTGTGGCAGGAGACTGAGGAGGAAGAAGAAGGAGGGAGAAGCTGAGGTCACCACCATTTCAAGAGGTTGTTAATTTTCCCCTCATGCTCCTTTAAGAAGTGGCCATTTACCACAGGCCCTGTAAATCCTCTCCTGAGAGAAAACACCAGGGAGCACGGCACGGGGGGATGAGAGCCCTCGATGGCTTTGAAAGAGATGGCAGAGAGGAAAAACAGCCCACCATCGGCAAAGGGAGAAAACAGACTGGAAGAGAGAGAAGCTGAAAATGTGCTGAAACAGCTGATGACAGCCCAAACAGCAGGAGAAGGCTCCTGCCTGCCAATTAATGAGGTTCTGGTGCTAATTTGCCACCTTGACTGCACTTCCGAGCTTGTCAGGAGAAGGGGGAAGAAAAACAAAAAGAGGAGGCTCAAAAGGAGCCGGCGAGGTTTTGGGTTTGCCTCTTGGCTGTGCAGATGTCGCTGGGCTTCGGAGAGGCAGAGGAAGCAGGGGGGGCTGGAGGCAAACCCCACCAGCCACAGGCCTGGCGTGTGAAGAGGATGGTGACACATTTCCATGGGCTTGTGTTGGTAGAGCAGCTCCAGGCCACGGCACTGCCTGACTTAGGGATGCCCATTTCCCCGGGATCACATCTCACCGTCTGCTGGGTTCGCTGGGAGAGTGGGAGAGATCCCACATGTGCCCCGGAGCATCTCTGGTACCTGCGGCGAAACTGAGCCACCAGGAAGGAGCCAGAGCGGCCCTGTGCTGGGGCAGAGAGGGCCAGGGGCAGCTTGGCATCTCCTGCCTAGCCCAGAAACGCTGTCAGAGCCAGAGCAGAGCTGCTGGCAGCTGCCTGGTGGTTCCATGCGGCTCACGGAGCCGGAGAAGCCCAGAGCAAAACGCTGAGCGTGAGGCTTCCTGCCAAGCCAAACCTCTGATTCCCCCTTCCTGCCCAGCCTGCAGCCCGGGCTCAGAGACCACGGGGATGGATTAAAGCAACATCTGCACCAGGGTGCTGTTTGCATGCAAAGCAGAAGAGCTTCTGCCAGGGAAGCGCGTCCTGGAGCCCTCCCAGCCCTCCCTCCTCCCCTGGGGTGTTCTCATTCCCGTGCATCCACGTTCTTCTCCCAGGACGACACCGCATTAGCTGGGAGCCACATGGGGTAAACTGAGGCAGGCTGGAGCAAGAATGCAGACTCAGCCTCACAGCCTCTCTCCATCCTGGCTCTTCATGGAAGAACTGTCCGTGCTGTTTGGACCCAGCCCGATGTGGAGGTGCCCTTGGCCAGGAGGCAGCACCTGACGGCACACAGGGCTGGGGGCTCAGCCAGTGCTGCAGAAAAAGGGTGCAGACAGGAGGGGGAAAAGGGTGTGGGTCACACAGGTGGAGCTGTGAGCTGTTTGCTCAGGCGTAGCCCATCACAGGCTGAGTGTGGGAGATGGAGGTAGGACCAGCCCCAGCCTGGGGGCCGGGAGCTCCCTCTGCCCTGGCAGAGCTGTGCAGATAACCCTGCCTGGGTTATCTCCTGCTGCCTGGCCTGGGGGTGAAACATCCCGGCCTTTTCCCGGCCCCCTTTCCCCGGCAGAGCTGCTAAACAAATGTGTCTGGAGGGAACCAGAGTGTCTGAAGTCAATAAGTGAGGAGCTCAGCTCGTTATTTAAAGGCCATTTTCTGGCTTTCACACTGCAGAGAGTCTCGTATAAACACAGAGCCTGGGAAAGGACAACCCCAAACACACCAATTTTTAAAACCTAATGGGTTTGATGCCGAATTCCCGGTGCAGGGTGGCACGCTGGCTGTTTCCATCCTGAGGCCAGATCCTGGTGGTGCTGTGCAGCAGCAGCTCTCCAGCCAGCCCTGCTGCCCTCGGCGCTGTTCTGTGCAGGGGAGAGCACTCCCAGGTAATCAAATGCTGACCTCCAGTTATTAACCTCGTCCTTTTAATCACCCCCACTGAGCGCCTTAATTGCTGAACAGGGACGGGAGGACCTGGCTGCTCCCACCTGAGGTTCCCTCGCAGCCTGGCAGTCCCCTCCCAGGGCATGCTGCTGCTGCTGCTGCTGCTGCTGCTGCTGCTGCTCTTCCTTTCACTCACACACATCCCCCAAAAAGGTGGAAGTGGCTCTCTCCCAAAATACGGCCATTTAGCAGCCAAATTCAAGGAACCAACTCCGTCTTCTTCTCCACGGGGTTGAAGAGGGGGTGCAGCCCCATGGTGCTGGGGGAGGATGACCAAGGCCTTGTCTGCCTGTCCCTGTGCTCCCCAAGGGGGTGCTTTTTGCTGAGACAGGGCTGTGCCAGCTGCCAGCCTTGGAGTGCCACGCACAGCCTCATTCCTAATGGGAACTGGCAATTTGGGCCAAACTGGTGCTTTTGGGCAATAGATTATGGATCTTGCTGGGGGCTGTGGAGAGAGGAGGGTGCAGCCCCCAGGGGCAACTGCTGATGATGCAAAGAGCTGATGGCTCATCCTTCCAGCTGCCTGCCTCCCCCTACTCCACCCTTTTCATTTTTTGCATCAAATTAAAAGTGAATGGCCTTCATCCACCTCTGTCCTCACACACGGGACTGTTAAAACATCACCTGCCTCCACCTGGAGCCTACATGAAGCCAGAGAAGTCCAGGGTCCCTCCCTGGATGGGTGGAAGCTGCCCCACCATGCCTTGGACAGGGGCTCCTTGGGGTGCTGCCAGTCATCCCGAGAGCTCTCGCTTTCACGTTCAGGTGGGTTTAGGATGTGGGACTGGTTAAGGACACCAAAAAACATGGTAGGAAATGCTCTGTCTGGAGGAGACGGGATGGAGTCGAGGAATGCCAGCCTGGCACATGGCCCACATGAGGATGGGGAGAACCCCAAAATGGTTTGGGTTAGAAGACACCCTAAAGCTCCTCTTTCACAGGCAGGGACACCTTCCACTATCCCAGGGTGCTCCAAGCCTCATCCAACCTGGCCTTGGACACTTCCAGGGATGGGGCAGCCACAGCTGCTCTGGACAACCAAGAAGAGATGAGATGGAGGATGTCCAGCAGAAGCCAAAACAATTTCCCTAGCTGGGAATCCTGCCGGCCTTCCCACCTACACCCCCCCCATCCCCAGGCTGGTGCCTGCCAGCTTTCCCTGGGGAGCCCAGAGGATGGCTTTGACTTCTCATTTCCTCCTGGTGTGTTTAATTGCCTGATTTTTTTTTTTCCCTTCAGGCCTGGGAGAAAGAGAGGAGACGTGGGCAAAGGAAGACAGATGTGTGGAAAACAGAAGTCTAGGTGACAGATTGAGGGCTGCTATAACCACAATAGCCAGTCTGATGGATTGATAGGTTAGACAGGGAATATAAATAGCACGTATGGTTTATCTATCCCCGTTTTATTTTCCTCTTGTCTGTCTCTTTATCTCTCCCGGTGTTATTTTCCTCCTGCTTATCTCTTTATCTTCCCAGCCCGAGGATGGAGGAGAGGCGGGTGACAGAAGCAGGATGGATGAGTTCGGGTTTCCACCCGCCTTTGCAGCATCCAAGCAGACAAGTTTTGCCAGCTGTGGAGGATCACAAAGCGGGCTCAGATCGGCACGCTGATCTTTCCCCACCCCTCTCCTTTCCCCTGCACCATCCCCTCTGTCTGCACGCCCTGCCTTGGGGGTACTGCGGTCAGAGGGCCGGCTCCTTCCTCCCTCTAGCTCATCCTTGGCCAAGGAGTGAGGGCAGCCACCGGGGCGGTGAGCTCTGCTTGTCTGGGTACCCGGCATTCCCATCTGACAGCCGGGCAGCTCCACTGCTTGGTATTCCAGTCAGGCACCCAGCACAGCAGCGGCAGCAGCACCGGGAAGAAGGGAGGGAGGGGAGCCACACGGCACAGGAAAAGCCAGGGCTAGGGATGACAGTAACTGTTCTGTTCTTTTCTTTTTTTTTTTTAATCTCAGTTGGTTTTGGTTGCTCTTTTGCTCAAAAAAGGCATTTTTTAAAAAATATATTAAACAGATACATTTTACTAAGATGTCTCTTGGCTGGAGCCACTGACAAGAAATGACACTCCCCAAATAAATAGGCTTAAAAAAACCTGTCCCAAACAAACCAAATAAATAAATACATAAATAAAACATTTCTTTTCTTTTTTCTTTCTTTTGCATTAGGTTTTTTTTGTTGTTGTTTCATAGGGAATTGTGGCCCAGAGGTCTCCGCCGGTGTCTGTGATGGCAGCAGGTGCCAGGTCCTTCCCAGGCAAGGGGTGAGACGGTGCCTCAGCACCGCAGCAGACACGAGGTGCTTGTGGAGAGGCCCCAGGGGGGACCTGCCGGGCCTCGAGGGCCTGCATTGTGGGCCCCCACCAGCACCGTGTGCGAGGGCACGGCTGCAGGATGGATCACGGGGATGCAAAGGCAAAGGTGCCAGTAGAAACCTCTTAAAAAGACTACAAAAGTTGGGGTGGCGAGGAGGCCGCCGCTGGGGGATCCTTATGGTGGCTTGGGCAGCTGCTCTGGCGGGACCAGCAGCTGCCTCTGGCCAAGCCACATCCCCCTGGGCCATCGGGCACACCTCCCCAGCCACCTCCGTGGTGGCCACAGTGGCATCGTCCCCGCACTCGGAGCCAGTCTGCACGGCACGAGCCGTCCCTCCTCCTTAGTCCCACTGGCACCCTCCATCCGCTGGAGCCCTGTGTGTCTTTGGCCAGTTGCTGGGTGTACCATGGAAGCACGCAGTTGGCACTAAGGTAAGGCCTTGATTGAAACGTTTCGGGTGGTTATTTCTCTCTCCTCCCCAGGAAGTCCTTCCCCGCAGCCCCCCGGTGCCGAGGCCCGAGCGCTGCCGGCCGTTAGCTGCACAGCTTGCCCGTCTCCTGCTCCAGCGCGTTGGGCAGCTTGGCGTTGAAGGCTCTCAAGGAGGACTGGATCCTCGCCACCTCGTTGTTGGCCAGCTTGAGCCGGTGCCGGAGCAAGCAAGTGAAGAGGTCGAGGCGGATTTTGCCAGGGGGCGAGAGCCTGTTCACCCGGTCCCTGATCTCCAGCAGCTGGAGCATGGCTGAGTCCTGGGAGCCCTGGGTGTAGGGGTAGTCCAGCTGGAGGATCAGGTCACGGATAGCGTCCGGCTCAAAGGGCAGGCTGTAGCCAAAGACTTGCAAGCTGTTGATTTTCATGTAGCCCAGGTTCTTGGAGGGATCTGACATCTCCAAGGGTTCATAGTAGATTGTCTCGTTGGAGCTGTCGTCCAGAGACTTGATGCGGCTCCGCAAGTAGACGTGGACTGTTTCAAAGAAGGTCTTCCACTTGTTGCCCAAGGTGATCGTCCAGTTTTGGCACTGGGCAGAGGCATCTACGGTAGTCCTTTCCCAGTCCGGGAAGCTGCCCTCATTGACGGGCATGAACCAGCTCTCCGAGTGGCTTCCCCCAAAGGGGTTGACATAGATGGCCATGACGGGCTCCAGGGTGCTGTTCTTGGTGAGGCAGATCTGCAGGGAGAGGGCCAACATGACGTGAACCAGCCCGGGCTTGTACTTGTTGCTCTTCAGGGTCAAGAGCATGCGCTTCCTCCAGGAGGGGTCGAACCAGCTGCCCAGGCGCATGTCGTTGCTGATGAAGATGGAGTGCACCTCGATGCGGCTGTCCCGTTTCTGCAGGAGGTACTTGAGCTCCAGGTCCTGCAGGTCCGTCTCCAGCCCCAGGTAGTGCTCCAGCGAGTCGGCCACCTCGGGGCGGCAGAAGCCCTGGGTGAGCACGTAGCCGTGGTTGCAGGTCCCGCAGCGGGTGCTGTTGTCCTCGGCGCAGCCGGCGCAGGCTGGCCCCTCGCCCAAGGCACACGGGATGGAGCCCTGGCAGGAGGGCTGCTCGGAGGGACAGGTGCAGCTGTGGCTTTCCTCCAGGAAGGTCCCAGGCACGGGGGTCTCGCTGCAGTACAGGAGCGACTGTGCGCGGCTCCACCAGAAAGGGAGGGACCTGGTGCAGAGGGGACACGGGAGAAGAGAGGCTTAGGTGGCACCTTTTGGGACACGACTGACTTTCCCCAGGGACGGAAGAGCTGCTCACCTTGGGTTTGTTCTCTGCTCTGCTGGTGGCCCCCCCATGAACCCATTTTTCACCTTCAGGTTCAGACCTGGTCTTTCAGGGCTCCTGCTGCCTGCTCACCCCCAGGCATCCCTCCTAGGTGGGAGCTTCTCCGGTCCCAGCCACAGGGAGGTAGGCCCTGGCTCCGAGCCACCCTTGGGGCACGGGGAAGCATCCCCAGCACGGGATGCTATGGCACCCTACCTCTCCTTCGGCAGCTTGAAGCGAGGCTGCCGGTGGCAGCGCTTGCTGAGGTTGAAGAGCCGCCGGATGAGTCGGAAGGTTTTCCTGGAGAGCAGCTTCAGGCTGGTGCCCAGCTGTTGGTAGCGATGCTGGACATCCAGATCCATGGCCCAGAAGTGGGAGATGGCCGTCCTGTTCAGGAAACGGTCCGTGGGGAGTCTCTTCACCAGGGCCTGGAACTCCTCTGTAGGGAGAAGGAGACGGTGTCAGTGGATGCCAGAGAGCCAGCGGTGAAGGTGGAGCTGAAAGCAACCTCCCTCCACCCGAGCTCTGAGGTCTTTGTGGTGAGAAGACCACCCCGGACACCCATCACCCAGCCTGGGCTGCTCGCAAGGGGAAGGAGATGCTTGCTGGGGTCTCCCCAGCCTCACCTGACTCCTCGAACTGGCTGTGGTGGCTCTCCCAGGCTCGCCCGAGCTGGGCCAGGCTGCTCTCCAGCGCCTGGATGTCGGCCTCGGGGCAGTTGCAGCGGGGGAAGGCGGGCTGGCACTGGCAGCGGCAGTCGCTGCGGCGGCACAGCAGCTCCCCGGCGGAGCCGCAGGCGATGTAGCTGAGGGCGGCGGCCACGAACCTCTCCCGCAGGTAGGAGGGGAGCACCGTCTGCAGCCCTGCGGGCGGGAGCGGCCCCGAGAGCATCAGGGCACGGCACGGAGCCCCCCGAACATCGCCCGGGCGAGGAGGGCACGAGCCTCCCCCCTCCCCGGGCTCCCACCCTCACATGATTATCCTATCAATTTGCCGTGGAGCCGCTTGTCTGGGCTCTGCATCGATCTTGGCTCCTCTTGGCAGACAAGCAACAACCTCATCCTGCCCAGCTTTCATTATTTTCATCCCCTCTCCTGCCCAGCCCTGAAATTAGAAGCAGCATCTCGTGCCAGCATCCTCCCCTGCAACCCCCCTGTGCAGCCACAAGCATCCCATGGCGGCACTTGTCCGCCCCCACATCCCCAGCCCTACCTTGGAGCTGCACTTTGTTCTCGGGGCTCTGCACCAGGACGGAGCTCACCGAGTCCAGGTTGTCATAGTTGCTGCAGCCGAGTGGCCCTGTCCGTGTTTCTGTCACCTAAGGTGGGGACACGCAGGTGGTCAGGGCTACAGGAGGGGACACAGGGCACGCTACCCCGCTGAGAGCGCTGCAGATAATCCCTGACCACGCTGGCCATACCCCGTTCCTCATAGCAGGGCGATGGGCGGAGAGGAGAACTAATTATCTGCTAATTAGCTTGTTGACAGGCGGCAGCCCTGCCTGCAGCCCTCTGAAAAATGTGCCTTTATTAGCGTGCCCAATTTCCCATAAATAATGGGAACGTGTTAACTTTCCCGGCTCTCTCCTCTCTGGGTGATGCTGCTTTTAGGTCTGGCCAGCTGCAAGGCGCCACCGGTGAGGCCCGGGGCCGCAGTGTCCCGGCGCTGTCCCCTCCCTGCCCCCTCGCCTACCTTGATGGCAGCCGTGGCGATCTGGATGTGGTGCAGCCGGCGCAGGGTGCTCTCCCGGTCGATGAAGTAGGAGGCTGCCAGCTGGTGCAGGGTCTCCAGCGAGACCCCCGAGCTGTTCCCAGCCCCCCCCGCAGGCTCTGCCCTCCGGCTCAGCTTGCGCTTGTCCACAAAAATGGTCAGCGACTCCTCTCCTGGTGGGGGGGACACGCAAGACTTTTGGGAGGCTGCTGGGCTCCCCCAGTTCCCTTTCTTGGCCACATTTCTCCTGCAGCGCTTCTTTCCCACTCCCTCCCCTGCACAGCGCTTGTGCGAGGGGGGTGAGCAGGAGGGCACCCCCAGCACTCACCTCCCAGCGTGGCGGCCAGCAGGAAGTGCGTCCCATACTTTTTGATGAGGCTGTCGGTGATCTGCTGCGGGCTGGGCCGACGCCCCAGCAGCCGGATGTTGCGGATGAATTCGGGGGCCAGGGGAAGTGGTAGGCTGAAGAAATCTTTCCTCTCCAAGGCCAAGTTATTCACCTTCCAACGAGCAAACTCTCTGCAGGAGGAGAGCAGCAGCAGGGAGAGGGGGTGAGGTGGGTCTGGCCATGGCACATGCATGCTCTCCTTCCTTCTGTCCCCGATTTCCAGCTCAGGACAGGTGGAAAACTCCCGTTAGCACCACCCCGACCTCCCCATCGGAAGCGAAGGACCCACTGCACACACTTTGCCAGCTATGGATCCAGCCAGGACAAAAGCGCCGTCCTTCCCTAAGCCATTGATGGTGATAAAGAGCTACAAGCAGCGGAGATGCCTGATATTGATTAATCCAGCACCTCCGGCAGGCATTAATCACAGCCCAGGGCAGGGCTAGGCCCTTTTCCAGCCCACTGGGCTGTTTGGATCTCATCCCTCCTCCAGCCCTATGCCTACGGATCCAGGTGAAAATCCAGCATTGGAGGGTATCATGGTTTTGAGTACCAGCAGCATTTTGTGGGAAGCTGGAGGTGTTGGGATGTGGTGGGGTTGGTGGTGGGTCCCCTCTGAGCCCCAGATGCTGTGATGTGGCCCCCTCGGCCTTGCCCAGCCCTGGGGAGCAGCAGCCCAGCCTGTCACTGCCTCCAAAACCCCACGGCCTCGTAAACAACCGGCAGCAAATTTCAGCCTAATCTTTGGCATTCTGCTCTAATTAAAACCAGGCGGTAGCTTTCAGACAGTTTTACCAGGGCTGGATGGGAGAAGAGGGAGAGAGAGGGAGCAGGAGGGAGGGGTGGATGGGTGCAAAGCAGCAGCTGCTGGGCTTGGCAGGTGACAGGCTGCCTCCCATCATGATTTTTGGGCCCAGAAGGTGGGATGCTGGGGCCAGCAGCAGAGCTGGGGATGAGGCAGGGGAGGATGCTGCCTCTCCCCTTGCACACACACTCCCTCAGGGCTGGGCTGCCAATTTCCCCCCTTTCCATCCCACAGGCAGAGCAAGCCCAGAGGGCTGACGGCAGGTTCTCTGCCTCCCGGGAGGTGAGAGCCAGCTGCTGTCCCTCTGGCTGCTGCTTCCTGCCCCACCACCGTCACCAGCAGCATCCCTGGAGGACGCTGGTCCCTCGGCACGGCAGTGTCAGCACACAGGGAGGAGGAGAGGAGCTCCCTGGGGGTGCCGGGCTGCGTAACAAGGCTGCAATCCCGGCACCCACGTCGGCGTTCCCGGGAGGCAGTGGCCAGGCTTTGCTCCGCTGCTGGAGGCCCCCAGGGCTCAGCACCGGTGGGGAGTGGAAGGGAAAAGGGCTCATTAGCCAGAGGTGACAGTCCCAGTTAGGCCCAGGAGGCTGTGGAGTGGAGTGGGTTTCCCACAGAGGCTGTCATGGGGTGGCCTTCTGCTGTGCTGAGTGGGCTCCACTGCTGCCAAACCTGGTTCTCTGCTGGCAAGAAACCCCCCCCAGCCTCGGCCCCCATGCATACAGCATCCCACTGCAGCAGTCCGTGGGCTGATGGCACTGGGGACATGCCAGGGGGTCAGTCAGGGTGGCTTTCCTTGAGCCCCAGCAGCATCCCAGCCCCAGAGGACTGCCAGTCTAGGCAGGTTCGGTAATTTGGCACAGAGATGTCTTTGTGCACGGAAAAAGGACAAAAGAGCATCTTTGTCCAAAGGGCCTGGAAGGTGGACACCACACGCACACTGCCCCTTCTGCTGTGCCCAGTTTCCACCTCGGGGCAGGAGATCAGTAGGTGGAGGATCTCCAAAGGCACTGGAGTACGCATGAGACCCNGGGGGGCTGCTGTTATATTCCCTGGAAAAGCAGCATCTCACGTGCACCCACCCGATGGACAGCCTCCTCCCACACGTGGGGGTCTGCTCACGTGGATTAGAGAGGGTCTGCCGTGCCCCCCACCCCACAGCCCCCTCTCGGGCTGCCGCAGCCTCTCACCTGTAGATCCTGTACCTGGTGGTGAAACCCTGCCGGTAGCGCTCCATGAAGTCCACGTACTCCTGAGCTCGGTAGAAGGGTCCCCGGTCGGTGAGGAGCCAGTCGAGGGGCGCCCGGACGGAGGGAGAGGAGGATGAGGAGGAAGAGGAGGGGGTGGCGGGGGCGGCATGGCCCTGGGGCACGGCGCTGCCCGCCCCGCCGGCCACTCCCCAGCGGCAGCAGGCGCTCAGGGCCAGCAGGGCCAGCGGCCACGGGAGCATCGGCGGGGGCCCGTCAGCACGGGGGAGGTCCTGCCGCCCCATCCTGCTGCTGCCCGGCCGGCTTCTTCATTCTCTCACCCCGCGGCGATCCTCCGGGACGGCCCCGTCCTGCAACGCCGAGCAGGGACGCCCGTGAGGACAGCGGCAGGGATGTAAACAGGAGCAAGCTTTGGAATGCCTGCTGGGATGCTGACAGAGGGAGAGCTGCGCTCCAGGGACAGCCACGCGTCAGGCACGGACTGGTCATGGCACGGGAAATAAGAGTTTATGGGGTTTGGGGGTGCTGGGTGCTGCTGAAGTTAAATGGAATCCTGGCTAATGGCTGTTTGAGGAATTTCTGGCTTTGTCTTTATGTTTTCCTCTGCCGTACATCAGCCTGTCAAGCCAAGCTTGCTGCTGTGGGGTTGCCCGTGTGATGGGGATGGCAAGCTGCCTCTGCACCCTGCACTGTGGGGATGAGCATGTGCAGCTCATTTCAGGGGGGCTCAAAATAATAATCATGGGGAGCTGGGAAAATGAGCTTCTCCAGGTATGGACTGGACCATGTGTGGTTGATGTTAGACTTTTCTTTGTGTCCTGCTAGTGGCTGAGGTGATGGATGGATAGAGGGATGGAGGGATGGATGGATGGAGGGATGGACGTCCACTCCAAGGCTGGCTGGGCTGCTGGAAGTGGTGTTCTGGGTGCAGAGGAAAGATGGAGCTTTTCTGGGAGCAGCGAGCACAAGGCCAGAGCCTGAATTTGCCAGTGAAAGTGGGAGCTGGGGAGCTGCAAGGTCTGGCCAAGGCAAGGTGTGCTGTGAGGCAACAACAGCTGCCTGCCCAAAGCAGGGACCCCATGGCTGCAGGGCTGCCAGGGAGGATGGTTTTTATTCCAGGAATGTGGCTGGTGGGGGCGTGGAGCCCAAATGCCCATCCCTGCTGAGCACATGCCAACCCTGCATTCTCCGAGCAGGGCTTTGCCGGATGAATCATCATGCTTTAACATGTAATAATATGGTTTTAAATTTTTTTTTCTCCCTCTCTTCTATTTTTAAACCCTTAAGGGTGCCCTTTGATTACACTTTCTCAGCTTCTCGCTCAGCCCTCGAGGCTGGGGCCCTGTGAATTTTAAACAAAAGCTGAGACTTTCACATCACCAGGTTGGGGTGCCAGGGCCGTGGGGTGGGCAGGAGCAGCAGGCAGGGCTTCTTCTCTTCCCCCACACTCTTTTGTCACATGTCACCCTGGTTTCTCCCAGCCTGGCAGGCAGCCACATAACAGCCCAGTCGCTGCCTCCTGCTCCTGGCCCGTGGAGTCCCCCACGGCCACGATGTGACCAAATCCTGGCCCAAACCGTCAGCCCCATGCTGGGGTGGGGGACAGGCAGTGCCAGCCTGGTTTCCTCGCTCTGTGCCGCAGGTGTTGGAGGGGGCACCTGCCACCCCCAAAACATGGCAGGACCCGATGCCAGCAGCTCATGGGCTCACATGTGGGTGGTGGCTGAGCAGCTGAGGCACTTGGGCTGCCCTGTAATCCTCCCTGCCTGCAACCAGAGCTGGCCCAGGGGGAAGCAGGCAGACGGGATGCAGAGTCTGCCTGAAGCAGGCCTTGCTCCCCTCCCCAGCAATATCTGCTGGTACAATTAAAAATTGATGTGGCCTGGGGACCAAAGGGATCCTCAAAGCTCAAGATTAAAGCCCCCCAGGTCCTGCTGCTGTGCTGACCTGGGACCAGCTGCCATGTCCAGGGGGAATGGTGGGAGCCAGGGTCTGGCAGCAAACCCCATGGATGGTTTAGATACTGACCAGAGGCTAAACCCGCTGTGATTTGATCCCTTTCCCACACAGCAAGGAGGAAAGCAGCGCTCCGGATCTCAGCTGAGAAGCCGAGGGTAAAGCATCCTTGAGCAACATCTTTCTAAACCCTGCCCGTGGAAACACACTGCTTGTAGCATTAAATATGGCTGTGCCAGCAAAACACCTTGTTTGAATATCTGGTGCAGTGGGACTGTGCCTGTTGCCTCACAAACAGGCTTGGCACACCCCGTCTCCTCATCCCCTCTCATCATCCATGGGTTTTTAGTGGCTCCTGACCCACCTCCAGCTGAGGTGGGGCTGGGCAGGGGCTGCTCCCTGGCTGTGTCCCTCTCCCCCCTCCCTCCACACGGGTCTGTAACAGCCTGGGTCTTACAGGGGATGTGAAAGGGGATTTTAAGCAGTTAAAGGGGATGCTTTCCCACCAGTGCCATGGGACATCAGCCTCATCCATCACCACTTCACAGCTCCACAGGCTGGCAGGGACAGTCCCCAGTCACCTCACTGCCCTCCCTGAGGCTTCCCTGGTGTAAATCAGAAGGGCACGGGAGCATCCTTCCTTTGATTCAAAGCACAGAGGGGATTTTTTGGGGGTGGGACACACCAGGCAGAGCACTGTCTTTTCCATCAAACCATCCTAGACATTAACTGCTTCCCACCAGCACTAACCAGCCCCTTGCCATCACCACCGTGGGGGCACCTCTGTGTGCCTGTGCCAAGAGGGGCTCCCCATGCTGTCCTTCCCCTCCAAATCCTCTCTCCCACCACAGCTAAGGCAGCAAACATCTGGCTCAGCATCATGGGCACGGATATTAAGGATAGACCCACTTTGGGCCACCTTCTCCCTTAGGCTGTGGTCCCCAGACCAGCTAGAAACCATTTCAGCCTGCTCTGATGCCTTCCCTGGGGAGCTTGTTCTGAGACTTGACGCTGAGCATGGGATGCTTCCCTGTGGCTACTTCATGTTTTCCTACAGAGCAATAAAAAATAGGATTTGATATTTCCAGCACTTGGCTGGGACACACTGGTGCAAAACCAGCGAAGATTCCCTCCTGATATGAAGCAAAGTTTCCAGCCTTGCTTAGTGAGCTTTTATTCACACATCCCTCTTATTTACACCTCCGAGGGAGGCTCCTGCTTGGGGACAGGCGCTGACGCACGCCTGCATCCTTGCCAACAGGAACTGGAAGTCCCAAGTCGGGCAGGAGCGGGCAAGGAGAGCCTGCGTGGGGGCTGCGCTGAGCTATGCAGCAGCGTGTCCCCACGGAGCAGCTTTCCTGCACCACTGTCAGCTGGGATAATTTATTTCCTCCTATCGATCAGGAGTTACATAAAATAAATATGTGCAGATATTGCCAGAGCTCGGTATAGTCCCCAGTCCCTACAGCTGGGGGGGAACTGGCTCTGGTTTGGGGGGAAGGGGGGCTCCACTGCTGCTCCCTGGGGTTGGGGCAATGATTTTTGGGGTGCACCTCCACACATGCACACCAGCATCCTCCTGGGATGCTGGGGAGAGTAAAGCTCTTTAGAAACAAGTAACCCCCGTGACCTTACTACTAGAGCTGGAAATAACTTTCTAATCACTTTTCCTTGATCCAAAAAAATGAAGATTTGATGAGAAGCATCTGACAACTCTTTTTTTTCTTCTTCCTTTTGATTTAGGGTTTTGCATCACAGAAGTTGGAAAACTTCCAGCTTGTTAATTTTTTTTTCTCTCCTCTTCCCCCTTCCATAAAAACCCCAAAGCAACAGAAGAAGAGTTCCAAAGCAAATATTCTTGGCAAATTTTCCTAGGACCATGACCTCCCTCATGGCCAAATCCTCTGGAGCTTCTTGCAGCCCACTGCGCAGTCCCTGCTGCCTGCAGCAGAGCACCCTGGTGTTCCCCCACTGATGGCTGATGCAGGGCCCACACTGTCACTTGTCATGAGCTACATCTTAAAAAGAGCTGGTGGCAATTTCTAGAGGCACCCCCACCCCGGGAATGGCAGCAGGGTCACTTCCACGGTGGTGTCCTCACCCAAAATGACTCGAGAGGCCGAAGGAGGGATGCGAGATGAGGATGGGGGTGCTCAGGTGAGCTGCAAAAGCCTCTCTTTACTGCCCTTGGAGCTGACAGTGACAGCAGCAACATCCTCAGCACAACATCGGAGCTGTGCCGAGGTCCCGCTTGCCTCCATGCCAACAGCATCTCCAGAGCCACGTGCTCCACCACTAATCAGGCTGAGTTCGATAATTAAGACGTTAGCTAATTGTTAGGGACATTAACATTGATTTATGCCCTTTCATGCTGCCGGAGCAGATCTCGAGACACAGAAACTGGGAAGCACGCACTGGGGAGAGGGGCAGTGGTATTTGCCACGTGCCACTGGGAAGCACAGGAAGATTCCAGATGGATTCTGGAACTCCCTCCGTACACGCTGAGCTGAAGCCCAGAGCCAAAGCAAACCCCACTGTCTGTGGCAGATGCATGACACCAGTTGGTGGGAGAGCTGTGGGATGTGCCCAGTCACAGGGGCTGGTCCCTGGGGCACAGTGGGAGCAAAGGTGCATCCGTGCAGGAGTGATGGGGAGGGGTCTCGAGCTCCCTAGGGATGCCTTTTAGTGGGAATGAACATCAAACCGGGTGACTGAGTCACCTTCTCAATAAACATGGAAAAGCTTTATCAAATTAAGGTCACTTAAAAGGGCCTAGGCAAAGGCTAAGTGCAGTTTAGCCTCTGAAGTGGATTGACTCAGCCGAGCCATGCCTATGAATTCACGCAGGCGCCCAGGCCACCTCTTGCTCTGCCGCTTGCACACCTGGGGAGACAATCCCAAAGGGCTCCGTTCCTGCAGGATGCTCCCATTGCTCCGGAGGCTTGCCTGGGGCTTCGTGGGACCCTCCTCCCCTACAGCCAGCCCTGCCTCTCCCTGCCTAAGCCGTCTCCTCTTCCCCCTGCTGCCCTGCCTCGGCTGTGGTTTGCAAGGAGCTGCATCGACGGGCTCGCATCCGCACGCTCCCGAGGAAGCGCCAGGGCCTCATTGATCTGCCGGGGTAATTAAGAGAGCGAAGCAGGCACCGCCAGAGCGACAGCAGCGCGGTAATCGCTGGCAAAGTGGGCACGGCGGGGTGCTGGCAGCCACCTGGCAGCCGGCCTCGGAGCCACGGCTCCAGGTGCCAGCGTGGGGACAGCCCCCTGGGAGCCACGGCTCCAGGTGCCAGCGTGGGGACAGCCACCTCGGAGCCACGGCTCCAGGTGCCAGCGTGGGGACAGCCCCCTGGGAGCCACGGCTCCAGGTGCCAGCGTGGGGACAGCCACCTCGGGGCCGTCCGTCCTGCCGGAGCCGCGGCGATGAAGATCACCGCGGTGGCTGCGAACAGATTCTCGCTGGGCTCCCGCAAACCACCCCCGGCAGCCTGTGCAGTCGCTACAGCCGAGGGACTCCCAAGTCACTGCCCTCCTCTCAGCTCGTGAGACTGGTTAGAAAACCTGTAAGGCTCCACGACTTGGGTTCCTTTTGTTAGCTTTTCTTCACATCCTCAAGAGCAAGACACTTGAAGATGAGAGTAAAGGAAAACAGCAGAAAATCCCAGGACTCAGGGAGCCAAGGATTTGCATAAGACATCAAATGAGTTGGAGCCCAGGTCGCTGTCGGGGGAGATGGCAGCTGCGTGCAGCGAGTCGCACCAGTGCCATGTGTTCTGCCCTCTGGCTTTGCACACCCGAGACTTTCACACCTACAGGCAAAAAGCCTCTTAAATAAAGCAATGTACGAAATACAATTCCCCCCCCGGCACAGTGACGGCAACAGCAGCTCTGGCTTCCCCGCCTTGCGCTGAGCTCTCAGACGAAAGAATCCCTGCAGATGGATCTCTGGGACCAGGTAAGAGCATCCCTGCACACGAGGGCATGGGGGAAAAGAGCAACCCTGCACACAAGGGGCCAGGGAACGAGAGCAGCCCTGCAGCCTCCTCCCCAGGGAGGACGGCTCCTTCCCCCTAACAGACCCTGCGTGCCCAGGACCAGCCTCACGCAGGAGTGGGGGGCAGTGTAGGGTGAGGAACACCGCTTGCCTTCCCTCCCTCGCCTCCACACGGGTGACAAGTGTCATGGACGGGCAGTGATGCACAAGTGTAGCTCAACGTTAGCGGCGCAGGATAAATAAGGTGGTGGGTGGCTGGTGTTGGGCAGAGAGAGGGAGCCCTCCTCCGGGGTGTCAGAGTGGGATCACTCTCCTTTCCAGCACCCTGCTGCTCCCCAGGTCTCCAAACTGTCACTGAACGGCCACCAAAGACAGCTCCGCTTCGGAAAAAGTGCAGGGGCCTCCTCGCAACATCTCCGGGGCTGGCAGGGACCCTCCTGGCTGCTGACAGAGAGGGGACACTGACATCTGCCGGCAGGTCCCGCCCGGCCCCGCAGCGCCCGGCTCACCGTGCCCGGCGCCGGGACCACAGCGGGGGCACCCTGGGACCCGCCACTGCCGCCGCAGGGCAGCGACACGCGGGTCCCCTGGGGAGGGACAGGGCAGGGGGGGGGCATCGCTGCGCCCAGAGCTGAGGCTCTCCAGCGCTCTAAAGACACAGAGTTCTGTTTCTTACTGAAAAGATGAGTGTTGAGGGAAGGGAACGGAGCCTCGCAGCGGGGCCCCCCCGGCTCCCGGAGATGCTGGTGCTGTGCCGGGTGGGCGCCCGAGGCGAGCAAACATCTCCCGACGGGACACGCACCCCCTGCTCGACCCGATGCTCCGGGTGGCGGAGCGGGGCCCTGCGGTGCGGGGAACGGGCGATTCCCCCCCAGGCTATTGATTGATCGGTGCCCATCGGAGAAACCTGTGTTTTAACATTTGCGGAGGCATCTCCCCCGCTCCCTGCGGGCGCGGGGTGTCTCACACCGGCATTCCACACCGAGCAGCGCACTCAGCACGCAGCGGCAGGTCCCAGCATCCCGGGCATCCCGTTTATCCCAGTAGCCCGCCGGCACCCGGTCCCACCGGGCCGGTCGCAGCCGCCCCTCACCTGTCGGGTCCCGCGCCGGGAAGGACTCGGTGCCTTCCCCTACACCCGACCTCGCCGGGAAGGCTGCGAAGCGAGCCCGGAGCGGGGATATAACTTGACCAAGGTCACCGAGCGAGCCAGCGTTGGTACCCGGGATCCCGCCCTTGCGGAGCCGCCGCTCCCCCCTCACCGCTCCTTCCCCACC